>CM040244.1:106408127-106908127 GCA_022545495.1 Chrysanthemum lavandulifolium
AGTCCATTCCTCCCGGATGTCGCTTGGGTTTTTCGGCGCTTTGAAAGGGGCTCTTGATAAGGTGATCGCACACTGATGATATTTCTTCTTTGGGTCGGTGATGTGCCGGTTGGTGCAAGTTTTAAATTTATAAAGGTGAATTACCAATATTACCAATAACACATACGAGCAAGTATACTCGTCCGTTATAGCAAGATTATGAAGGTAAGTCGGGATCGATTCGCGAGGATTTGAGTGAATCTAAGCACAAGTTTGAATTAACGGAGTCTATCCAAAACATATAACAAAGCAAATAGATATAATGAAATTCAGATGATTAAAAACTACACTTGCTTAAACTAGTTTCATATCATAGATTAATGTGATTGTGTTAACCTCTTAATATGTTGGTTGTGATAATTAGTTGGTAGACTAATCTATTGTTCTTACAAGTCAAACTTTGATCAAGAGTTTAGTTTATAAAAAACAAGCATTAAGTTTAACCAATCAATTCAAGATTAATTCAAGTTTCATAAGTCTACATCCATAAACTTAAACACAAAAACATCCACTTGTTCATCAAATTGCTTAAGAAATGGTCAATACAAAAGGTAACCGATCATAGACAAAAGGCTACAATTGATTCTCAACAACTAATCTTACGACCATTTAGATGTTTCCAACCAATCCAATTTGATAATCAAAAAGCGTTTCTATTACAACCACACCTTAGTTCCTTTGTATAATCAAGAATAATGGGTAAAACAATCATCCATAGACAAAATGATTATGACTAGTTGAATAACAATAAGTTCTTTCGACCCCAATGATTATTATCAATTAGCCAAACTTGAATAACAAATGTCACTATGAAACTTTAGCACAATTGGATCTTAGAATTAACTTGAAATTGAATTAAAACATGTTAACACAATCACTAACTAATCATATGATAATCAACATCATTTAAGCAAGTGTATAAAGAAACTAGCCACTCATAGCAAACATGAACATAAACTCATAACTTTGATCATTAGAAAACATGATTAAAAGTCTTACAATGCTTGGAATAAGATTACAAATGATGAAGTAATGATTCCCAAAGGATCGTGGTGGACTTCTTGGTGTTTTGGCCTCCAAAGGTGGAACACGGAACTCCAAACTTCTCCGGATTTCTAAGGACTGAATTTTAAGAGTTTAAGGCTTGGTTTGATGAGTAGAGATTTGTAATTGAGGTGTGTCTCATATGCTCACAATTAGCCTCTATTTATACTAATTCCAAGGCCTAGGGTGTTAAATGCTTAACTTGGCCTCCAAGGAGTAAGGAAGGACTAGAATACACCAAGAAAGACCTAGAATCGTTTGGTGCAAAGGGAAGCTTAGTGATGAAGATTTGACAAGCCGCGGCTTCTCCAACCGGATCGGTCATATGACCAACCGATCCGGTTGGTCTTCAATAATAACAAACCGACCGATCCGGTTGCGGGTTGCGACCAATCGGTTGGCTATGGTAAAACACTAATTCGACCAACTTCCACCGATCCTATGAAGGTGTAACCGAATCGGTTGGATCTTCGAGATACAAAACTTGATCTTTCTCTTCACTATGTCTTGTAGAACTTGGTTCTTCAATCACTAAAGTCTTCAAAGGTCCTAGAGATACGATTTAGACTTTCTTGGCGGGAATCTTGATTAGTGCATATTTCCACATTTTCCTCCATTTCCGCACTTGGTTATAAACACTAGACAAACATCTCTAGATACGATTAAGTACTAAAATCACGCAAATATAACCAAATAAGATATAAAAGTACACATAATGCTACTAAAACATGCACAATCGAGTGTTATCAAATTCCCCCACACTTAAACTTTGCTTGCCCTCAAGCAAATCTAGGAAAAACATCCACCGGTACAAGATCGTGATTATGAAAATGTGATGCAAATCAACCAAGTATAAATACAAGAGAGGATTCATCAATTATGCTTTATAAAGGTGAAACATCAAGATGTTTGACAATATCCAATGATTTTCTTGCATGATTAACATTTGAGAACACCTCACGAAAATAACGGAATATAATTCACTCAATCACTCATTTTAGTGGAGTAACAAGATAAATCACACTCATTGCTCGATCGTGATTAGATTATTACCATAAGCTTGTACAAGAAACAAAACTCCACCGGCGTGGCGTGAGCACCAAGTAAAACATCTAAAGAGGACTTTTATTCGGGTTATAATGATAGGCTAAGGTTAAGGGTATGGATAAGACATGGGAATGTTAATGAAAATGGTGTTAAAATAAAAATGAAATCAAGTCTAATACCCAGTTGCTAGCTACCAAACATTCCACGAACCAAATAAATGATTATAGCTTTGCTTTCTTCTTTTCCACTTTCATGACTTTTGCTTTGCCATGACAATTGTTCTTGATCATAGCACATTGTGTTAGGAATTAGAAATTCCGGTATTAAAGAGTCGGTCACTTCAGTATATGTAATCGTTAAAGCTCGTAGTCGTAGTAATTCTTAAGTTAAGTAGTATTTAGTTAAGTATCACCGTGGAGGACGGACGGGTCTTTACCATGTATGCACGATCCACGACCCGATGTGTGGCGATTTATGTAAGACTATAAATACTCTCTACCTCCCAAGGTAGAGTTGGAGCTCATAATAATATCTTTCACTTTCTCTCACTAAGTTCCTAAATCCTCTAACTTTCTCTCTCAGAATTCCATCTATATGCTACTTTGTGTTATGGTTTGATGTGCATGTGAAAAGTTATATCTTACAATTGGTATCAAGAGCCATGGTTAGATCATATCTTGCACATCTTTGGTTTTATAGTGGTTTTTAGGTGGTTTTTGAGTTTGAAAAAGTTTAGTGGTTTTTGCATCATTTGGGTGATTTCTTGTGTCAAAGTTTGAATTTTGTTGGTACTTTTATGTTTAGAATCATCACAAGTGTTTAGGTTTTCATTTGGTAAGCTTGAATCATCTTGGTTGGGTTGTTTTTGGATTGAAAGTGATGTTTATATGGTTTTTCAAGCTAGCGACTTAGCTCACGGAGTATTTTCTTGGTAGCGACTTGCTTCACATTTTTGTAGCGACTTACGGTGTTGGAGCTAGCGAGTTAGATCTAGCGAGTTAAAGTACAAGTAGTGGACTCTCCACTACAGTGGCGACAGTGGTAGCGACTTGGTGCATGCGAGTTGCTCTTTAGCGACTTGTATCTCTAGCGATTTGTGTAGGCAATTCTTTGCCAAAATTTGGCTAGCGACTTGATGCATGGCGAGTTACTACTTAGCGACTTGCTTTCTGTCCCAGCGACTTAGGCATCCCAGCAATTATGAGTTAGCGACTTAGTGCATTATTTTCTAGCGACTTAGTGCATTATCTTCTAGCGACTTAGTTCATAATCTTCTAGCGACTTGAGTGATTGTTTACGGTTTTCTCTTGATTTAGTAAAATCCGTGAAAGAATCTATTTCCGGTTTAATCATAGAGTTATAAAATCCGTATAATCTGCATTAACATGTCTACCAGCGTCCCTACTTCATCTCCCTTTGCTTGAGGATGTTCAAGCGGTGGCTCGGATACTAAATCCACCCATGCTTGCCAGGCGACTACTCTTGGGCTCAGCGAATCCGATTGTATTGCCTTGGAAAGGAAAATGGTGTCAACATTCTCAAATCCATTGATGAAGGACCATATCGAGTTGAGGCGACTAGAGACATACTTGATACTAATGAAGATGGTACTCTGTTTACGGAATGGACGGACCTAAGATGTATGATGAGCTTGATGATAAGGAGAAAAGAGATTCGATCACAGAGATATCGGGGCTTGAACATTGTTCTTCAAGGTCTTCTAAAGACATCTACAAGGCGATCAATCATAACACTTGAAGCAAAGCGGTTTGGGATAATGTTAAGATGCTTCTCTCGAGTTCGAGAACTAACTATGGAAGGATGAGAATCCAACTCTATGACGAATTTGAGCACTTCAAGATGAAACCGGATGAGAGTGTCTATGAGTACTATGTGAGATTTCATAAGTTAGTGAATGACATGAGGAACATCGAATGACTATGCCTAACATTCATTTCAACTCAAAGTTTGTAAACAATATGAATCCCGAATGGCACAAGTTTGTCACCTCTGTGAAACTCACTAAAGGATTGAAGGATCTGAACTATGAGCAACTCTATGCCTTCCTCCTTGAATGAGAGACATGCCATGTTTGAAAAGAGGATTCTTGATCGGCTCAAAGGTCGGGGAGAAACAAGGTCTACAAATGATTCAAGCGCCTTCTTCAGATAATGGGACTTCCTGATGCTTCTCAAGTTGCACCCATGATTGATGATAATCACAAACCCATTTCGATCCAAGGTTCAAGCAACACGATGCAAATCTTGTCATGGAACATTTCATCACTCAACTAACACTCATGGTTAAAGAGAACAGGACACTTTCACCACACCAACAAACTCCACACTGCAATGAGATCAGACCGCCTCCAATCTTCACAACCATGCTTTGATAAGAGATGGGAAATTAGGGGCAACAGTTCGGGAAGAGCGGTATGATCGGAGAAGAGGTGGGCTGGGAGGTTATGTTGGCAACGAATCGAGGAAGAAATGGTAACCAAGGTCAAGCTAAGCCAATCAAATGCTATAAGCGTGGTGGTGAAGGACACATTGCAAGGGCGCACATCTCAAAGCGTCCACATAATGTCGATTACTTGAGAGATAAGATGTTCTTGGCACAAGCTCGGGACAATGGTGCTGCGTTGGATGAAGAGGTGCTTGTTTCTTCTTTGAGGGCAATGCCAAGACCTATGATGCGAGATGTGGATGAGCGACCTATTCGGGAGATAGGTCACAATCATCGAATGCCTTTCAAGTCGTGACCGTGATGCATACGACTACGATGTAGATGATGGACCTCTCACACACAATCTTTATGGCTAGCATCTCTCAATGGTTTCTCCCAAGATCTCTTCTTCACCACAAGGTGGCCCATCCAAGGACAAACTCATCTCGTGAGGTATTCAAACTATCGATGATCTTGATGTGCAGCGAGATGCATGACAAAGTACAATCAAGCTGAAACTATTGAATCAAATGTTGAAAATATGGGTAATAACAATATTGTCCCATGCGATCAATACGTGAAACAAAGTGAAAGTGAAGTTGTACCAAGTGATGTATCTTCTGCGATCAACAATGACTATGTCTTTGATGAATACACGCATGTGCTCTGATGATTCCATAATTTACGAACTAAATGCCTATAAGGAACGTGTTGCTATTTATGAACAACGTGCAAAATTTGAGTTGACCACTCGTGAGCGGGAAATGGATGTCCAAGTGAGTACGAAGAATTAGAAAAAGTAAGTTTAGAGAAGAAGTATTGAAACAAAATTAAATTCCTTGCAAGAAAAACTTTCTAAAGCAAATAAACAAAAACAAGAACTTCAAGAAAATGTGAAAATGCTTAAGCAAGAATTTAATGCAAAGGAATCAAAACTCTTGAGAGATTTTCTAATCGACAACTTTGAAAAACAAACTTGAAAACAAGTTGTACATACAAGGAAACACCATTCGATTGCTCACATGGTCACCAAACATCGAGTCTTAGCGATAAGCATAGCATTCCCTTGTTGAGAACCAAATCCAGAGGTAATTAAAAGGCTAGAAATGCTCATAAGGTGCTTTATGATGGTAATGAAGTCCTTAAGCCTAAGCGAAACCTAGTTGCGTTGAGTGCGAGGAAGATAAGATATTAAATGAAATCACTAGGGAAAAGATGAATAAGAAACAAAATGATCCCAAATGCAAGAGAAAAACATAATCATCTCTCCTCATGATTACAAGAAGGAAAAGCTGGATTTCCTTGAACAAGTTTAAGCCTCGAGACTTTGTTGACTCCGAACAAGTCTTACGGAAAAAGGATTTAGATAAGTAAAGCGGAAAATATTATTGAAACAAACCATCCCTTTGGAAAATGCCTAGGCGACGTGTATCCTCCTAATACACCAATGCATCTTGTTCCTAGAACAATTGCCACTAAAAGCAAGACATTAATTAGCCAATCGTTATATTTCAACTATTTGTTGATTTTGAGAAAACTTGCAAGAAAAGGATCACACCGGCTGGTATAAGCGAAGGAGAAAGAGGTTTTGAACAAATGAAAGAATGTTATTTAAGCGAGGTCATGCCTTCTTTAAACTTCTAAAAGATCACTTTGAGAGTCTTAAAAGGGGTAGAAACCGATATTAAGGGTATGGAAAAGGAATTTGATGCAATGGTTGTTGAAGTTAGTGACTATGAGCGCTTTGAAATATAATGAGATTGAGAGAAAGAACACGCATACATTAAATGAGAATCTTATTCTTGAATGTGTTGCTCAAGATGTCTTTTTTCAACTACAAATTGCTCTATTAATGCTTCCAAATTTCATGAACTATCCGTGGCCTGCAAAGTCTCCATGATCGTGTCATTGAGCTTGAAAAACTAATTCTAAACTAAATGAGAAAATTGAGCTGGATGATCATGACAATTTGGTTAAACATTTTCTAAACTAGAAGTTGAGTATTTTAATCTACAACTAAAATATCAACATCTCAAAGAAAATGTCAAAACTTCAAATATCAAGACATCTTGAGATGCTCGAGTTTGATGCGGTTTTCAAATTAACAAAGCGAGATGAGCGATTCAAGCTCGATGTAACACGATCGAGAAAGTTGAAAGCCCAAATCTCTCAATTAAAGGGTCAAACGAACAATATGACGAGCTCCCAAATGCCTCCTCCTTTAGATTCTCGAATTCTCAAAGCGTTTCATCTTCAAAACCTAGTAAATGCTTTACAAAAGGAAAGCGAAAGTTTTCTAGAAGAAAATGAAAAGGTTAAACGTCATTTCAATGAGTTATTTGAATCAATTAAAGTCACTCGTAACAAAACAACGAACAAATAGCTTCATTGCAAAAGGAAATTGAGAATCGAAGAAGGGTCGGGGTAAAAGGAAAAGCCAATGACCAATGGGGAGAATGTTGTATCAAGGTTCACTCTTGTAATAAATATGCTTTATCGTGACATATGTCCTCCTCATCTAAGGAACAACAAACTTGCCATTCAAACATATTTCTCATCCACTAAGGATTGCTTAGAATGCTCTGCGTGAGATTGTTGAAGAGGATAAGCTAGAGAAACCTCATGATAATGCAATTGGACATGCATGCTTATATGCCAAGCGATCTCAAGAAATCTTAGAATGCTTGATCACAATATGCCCAAAGACATTAGGTGAGAGAGTTAACCCTTTGATTCCATGCTCGATGCCTAAGGCCAAATATGATATGCACTCGATTCCCAATGTTTTGAATGTGAGTAGTAGTGTACCCTTGAGCGAGTTGATTCTAGATCCATCAATGCTAAGAAAGAGAACTCAAGTGTGCCTTCTAGGAGTACAAATCTCAGTACCTTCTAGTCTTAAGAATGTGAACCGTAGTGCACTGCATGTAGTTCGGATCGGCGCATCTAAGCGGTGGTGCAAAGAGTAGTAAAACAAACTAATGTTCCATTCCTCTAGGAGTAATCGGTGACATTAAAGGGAGCGGTCAAAGTCTCAAGACAATACAAGGAATGATAGGACCTGCATGAGCTAAGAATGTGCCTTGGAAAAGAGTAGAAGAACAATCTAGGAACTTTAAGTTTGAATCGAATAAAGCGAATCGTGTTGATTCTAGTATTAGCCATAGGCGTCTTGTAATTAATTCAATTCGATACTATTTGCAAACCTTGTCGCGATGTCTCGCTTGATTACATTTCTAAACATGAATGTGGTGTTAATATTACGCTAATGATGTTAATTGTCCTGTTCATATTGTTAATGCTAAAACTCATGCTAAGAAGGCTAAAAGGCAAAACGAAAGAAAGTTAGAAAGCGGTGGAAACCCACGGGAAGAACATTAGAGTAAAATAGGCTTCTATTGGATACACATTGGTCATAAGACTAATCGAGATAATGCCCACTAGAAAATGGATGCCTCTTGGTAGAACTATTCCTTTAAGAAGTGATCACACTGTGAGCAGGGCTAATATAGACACTAATCTTGCATCTAGTCACAATGATTCCATTGCCTCACTTTCGATATGAATGCTTCTATTTTCGATGTGGGTGGTCCAACCATTGTAACTAACAAATGGAACCCATTCTTGCATGGGGATCCTAATTATCCATTATCCATTCTTATACGTGTTCAGCTGCGGATCGTTCAAATCATTCATGGTACTGGACTCAATTGTTCCAAACATATATTTGGAGACCGGTCATGGCTCATGAACTTCGTGAGCAAATTCATCGGGGCGATTAGATTTGGTAATGATCATTTCGGTGCTATTATGGGTTATGGAGATTATGTTGTTGGTGATAGTGTCATCTCTAGAGTGTATTATGTGGAAGGTTTAGGTCATAATCATTCTCTGTTGGTCAATTTCATGATTACGATCTAGAAGTAGCCTTGAAAACATACTGCTTTGTTAGAGATCTTAATGGTAAGGAAGCTGTTGAAAGGAACTCGTGGCTCAAACCTTTACACCATCTCTATCGATGACATGATGAGGCCTCTCCAATCGCTTGTTATCTAAGGCTTCAAAAACAAAGTCATGGTTATGGCATCGTCGTCTCAATCACTTGAACTTGGCACCATCAACGATCTTTCGAGAAAGGACTTAGTTGTAGGTTTACCTAGACTAAAGTATGAAAAGGATCATCTTTGTTCGACATGTCAATTGGGAAAAAGCAAGAAGTATGCCCATAAACTCAAACCTACTAACTCGTCATGAAGTTCTTCATATGATTCATATGGATTTATGTGGACCAATGAGGTGAGAATATCTTTGGGAAGAAATATGTGTTAGTTGTGGTTGATGATTACTCTAGATTCACACAGGTCAAGTTCTTAAGGACAAAGGATGAAACTCGATATCATCATCAAACTCATCAAGCAGTGCGAGGTTCGACTAAACAAAGCGTCGAATTATCGAGCAGACAATGGGCGGGTTTGTCAACAAACAACTTAGTGAATTCTATGAAAGCGTTGGAATCGACCATCAAAGAAGTGTTCACGAACCCCTCAGCGAGCGGTGTAGTTGAAAGGCGAAATCGTACTCTTGTTGAAGCCTAGAACAATCTTGATCTACTCAAAGGTTCAATGTTTCTACGGGTGAAGCAATTGCCATTGCATGCTACACAAAATCGTTCCACGATTCACACTATTCATGGAAAAACTCCATATGAACTTGTCATGACAGAAAACCTAATCTATCTTTCCTTCGTGTGTTTGGTGCATTGTGCTATCCAACTAATGAGGTCAAGACTTAGGCAAACTTAGGGCCAAAGTCGACATTGGAGTATTTGTAGGATATGCATCAAACAAAAGGGATACCGAATCTACAACAAAAGAACCCGAAATATCATGGAAACAATTCACGTTACGTTTGATGGTGACCGGTCAAATGGCTCTGGACACTCCACTCGGACCCGCACTTCAAACAGTCCCATTGGTTCATCCCTTGTTCCAAACTCCTCTCAGAAACTCCATATGTACCTCCATCCGAAGATGATGTAAAGAAATTGTTTGATCCTATGTTTGATGAACTGTATGATTCAATTACTAATGAGGTGATGATCCCTACAGAGGATGCTCATATTCCGTGAATGAAGTCAATCCCTCGGTCTCAATATCTTTAAGTCAAGAAGCACTGCTTCTTGATCCTTGATCTCATCAACAAATCATCATTCTTCAAATATACATCATGGAAATGTTTACGGCATCAATGATGAAGTTAATACATTTGCTACTCACGAAGATGCTCCATTTGAAAACATATTTGCTACTCTGAATCATCATCGGAACCATCTTCTTGAGGAGACATCGACTCTGCTACATCGTTCCTCAACAAGCGCCACATGAACACCTCGGAAAATGGACTCACGATCATCCATTAGACAACATCATTGAAATCCTCTCGTCTGTATCAACCCGGAAACAACTTCGCAACCGATGCCTTGTGGTGCTTCTTCAACTCTGTACTATCTAAGATCGAACCAAAAGATGTTAAATGCGCAATGAATGAAGATAGGCGGTTCAATGCCATGCAAGATGAAATTCATGAGTTTGATCGTCTTGATGTATGGGAGTTAGTACACGCTCCAGATCGTGCTATGATTATAGCTCTAAAATGGATCTTCAAAGTAAAACTTGATGAGCATGGTGATGTGTTGAAGAACAAGGCTCGATTAGTTGCTAAAGGATATCTTCAAGAGGATGGTATAGACTTTGAAGAATCTTTTGCTCGAGTTGCTCGAATCGAGGCAATCGAGAATCTTCGGCTAATCTTGCTAGTAAGAACATGGTAGTTTATCGGATAGATGTAAAGGCGGCATTTACGAGCGGAGATCTTAAAGAAGTCGTCTCGTCGACCAACTGAAGGATTTGTGAATCAAGAGCATCCTACTCACGTTTATCGTTTGAAGAAGGCTCTTTACGGTTTAAAGCAAGCTCGAGGGCATGGTATGATACCATTGTCAAAGTTTCTTCTATCAACCGGATTCATCAAAGGAGCGATTGATCCTACATTGTTCACCGTGAAGTCGTGCAAACATTTAATTCATGTTCAAATTTATGTTGATGATATTATTTTTGCCTCAGCAGACCCAATGGAATGTGATCGTTTTCAAATGAAATGAGTTCAAAGTTTCAAATGTCAATGATGGGACAAATGTCATTTTCTTGGGATTACAAATTTCACAAAGTCCGGGGCATTTTCATAAATCAATCTAAATATGCAACAGAGATTTTAAAGAAATTTGGATTTGATTCATGTGACCTGTTGACACCCCATGATTGACCGAACCAAACTAGATGAGGACCTCTCGGGGATCATGATTGACCAAACTAAATATCAAGTATGATTGGATCCACGATGTATCTCATTGCTAGTAGACCGGACATCTTGTTCATTGTTTGCATGTGTGCTAGATACCGAGGCTAAGCCTACTAAAAAGCACCTTGAAGCGATTAAGCGGGTCTTCGGTATCTCAAGGAACCATCAATATGGGACTATGGTGCCGAAGGACAGGTATGTCACTTACGGCCTATGCAGATCTTGATCATGCGGGTTGTCAAGATACACGTCAAGTACGTCGGGAGGTGCTCGATTTTGGGTGATAAGCTTGTGGTGGTCTTCAAAAAGCAAATGAGTACTTCTATTTCCTCTGAGGTGAATACATAGCCATGTCATCTTGTTGTGCTCAAATCTTATGGATGAGATCTCAATTATCGACTATGGCTTTGAATTCAACAAAATCCCTCATCTTGTGATAATAAAAGTGCTATTGCTCTCTCATGCAACAACGTTCAACACTCGAGAGCAAAGCATATCGGCATTCGACATCATTTCATCGGGGAACAAGTGGAAAAAGGTGTGGTGGAACTATATTTTGTGAGGTGCGAATATCGGTTAGCGAGACATCTTCACCAAAGCTCTTCGAGAGAGCGTTTTGAGTTTATTCTTCCACGACTTGGCTTGAAAAGCCTTCAACGAAACTCTCAAGCGTCTTGAGGAGGAAGGCGAGGAGTAAAGGTCTATCTTCATCTATCTCTTGTATATATCTATTCGAAAATCAAATAGAAAATTATAAAACTTTCAAAATCCATAAAATTTGAAAAATTGAAAAATTCTTCAAAAATATTGTCATTTTGTCATGTTTCTCTCGATTCGATAATATCTACGGTCTTGATGTTGTCATTCAAAGAATGACACGGGACTTTAGATGTTGTCGAATTTTATATTAAGAAAAAAAAAAAAAAAATTTGAGAGAAGGAGAAACTATGGTTTATTGTCATTTTCGAGGCAATAACCGGGTTTAAAAGAAAAAACGAGCCATGTTTTATCATGTTTTCAAAATTCCATGCTCGATTCTATAAACATTTATCTGCTTTGAAAACTAAATGCTTTGAAAATAACTCGATCTCTATTTTTGATAATCATCGGGACTTATTTGTCAAAATCTCTATCTCTCGATCAACAACCTATGTCATTGATTGAGGGGAGAATGATTTCAATTAAATTAAAAAGTTATTTGGCATTAAATTGTTTTCAAAAGATGTACATGCATGTTTTATCAATGGAGTTTAAAGTCTTAAAATCCGATCCTTATCGGTTAAAACGCTTTCATAATCAAGTCACAATTCCCTTAAAAGCTTTCAAAATCAATTTAAATCAATAAGAGATCACAATTCTCAAATGATTTGAGAATTGTGATCGAGGAGAATAATGTGATTTAAATTGGTTAAAGCGATAATTAGGTAAATGGTTTTATAAGGATGTACATGCTATCACCTTGCATGTGACAAACGATTTCAAATTTTCCATGCACATGTTGAGGAGGAGCATCTATCTTAAACCTATGATTTGAAATGTGATCAACTTATCTCAATGCGAGTTCCTCTAGTATGTGCAAAACTCTTTTCAAACCTCGAGGCACATATCGAGGGGAGCAAATTCATGGAAACCTCATCCTTCCGGAAATACTATATCTTCTTGATTTGATGTGGGAAGTGATGTTGATATCTTTAGAAAATGGTAATCAAAAGTTAATTCTTTCTCTTGCCTCAGGTGTGCAAAACATTTTCAAATACTTGATGCACATGTTGAGGGAGTTCTCGTTCTAAAATATAAAAACAATTCGGTACTAAAAGCTTTGAGAATATATCACAAGTATACGAATTGATTTTCAAATGGTTTTCAATTGGATCCAATGGCGGATGAACAATACCAAATAGACCGACCAACTTTACTTTATATGCGGTGATATAAGGATGATAAGGTTAGGTATGTGTTCCATGATCCGCGAGAATCGGAGGGATCTACCGAGGACCATCCACTAGTTAGTGTAGAAGTCCTTAGGTATGATGATAAAGGAGAAAAATGAGATATGGGAAGAGTGCGGACTAAGGCGAGCTAGTCTTGGAATAAACCCAACAAGGTTCTAGCTATGAAGTCTCGGTAAGCCTTGAAGGGGTTGAAGAATTAAAAGAATTGAATGAGAAAGGGTGAAAACAAATAACCTCCATTTATTCAACCTTAGGAAACCGGGTTCAATTCATATGCTAACGATGGTAACATCGGTATTGAAGACAAGGCGTCATGGACCCGATGGCCTTGCGCTTCAACTTTCCAAACCACTCAAGTTCCTCTTAAAAGGACTTGTTTCATTCTCACGGGAACCGACATTATCTATCGACTTTCTCTTAGAGATGGTTGATATTGAAGAAGGAGACCCTCTCCTAGTCTCCGTCATAGGATCCAAATATGCACAAATTGAGTCTAGAGCCACGAGATCATCAATAAATCTCATTAGGACACTTTCAATAAAGACTCTCTGTTTCACACAATGTGGAAAGAGATTATATCTTGAGTCCTCGCATTATCCTTGTGGTATGGCGAACATCCGAGTGATGTGTTTACATATTCACAATGAAGATGGAAAGCCTTACGGAGCCAACATCAAACAAGCTCTCGGTAGGTGGCATGTGAGATCTATTATATAGATCAACCATGTGACAACCGAGCGAAACAATGGGGCAATTCAATCTCTTGAATCAATCTGGTTCGGGTTATGGATTAGCGGATACCTTTGAAAAACCGGTCTTTGTGCTTAAAATCTCTTTTCTTTAGCACATCGACCGTGTACTCATTTTCAAACCAAAAGGTGTTTTATGATTGATAATTGATTTTCAATAAAACCTTCGTTGTATTGCAAAACAATTTCTATTGAGCAATACGATTGTTTTCAAATCTCTTTTCATCAACGGTGGACTTAAAATTATTTGGTTCACTCACTCCGTGTTGTCTTCTTTGAGGCGCTCGGTTTGAAACGGCTAGATCGATTCTGAAACCTGTCAAGGAAATTCTTGATTATACACGATCACGAGCGTGCTTGTCGCGATCAGCGGGAACCGTGGGCGTGTACCTCAATTCAACGAAAGTGATCAAAGACACTTTCGTGCGATTTATTACTAAGCGTTGTATGCGGTACACCCGACGTTTGCGGTGATCGAATGGGCGGTCGATCCATAGCCGCATGCTCACTTAACACATTCAACTCAAAGAAATCATGATTAGTGCATCAATGACTCGATATTTTCACCAAGCTTACGCTTCTGCTGCGCCAATATCATGATTCAACAAAAGCTTCCGTTACTCGATGTGAAGATTTCATGATCCGAATGTGAGCATGTCGGTCCGAAAGTCACAACATCACATAATACCAACACCACAAAGGATGTGTCGAGATTGTTGATAGTGATGATCTCAAAAGATGGCTCAAAATGACTATCACGTGGATCGATAAAAGACCTCCACTTGAAGTAACCAAACATGCAATGTGAAGAATCAATGACTACGAGCTTAGGAGCAAAGGACTACATCAAGAATGCAAGATCAATTGTTAATGTATTATCGGTTGTATTCAATGTGTTTTGGTACATGATTGAGGTGACCTCCTTAGGGAGATTGTTAGGAATTAGAAATTCCGGTATTAAAGAGTCGGTCACCTCAGTATATGTAATCGTTAGAAAGCTCGTAGTCGTAGTAATTCTTAAGTTAAGTAGTATTTAGTTAAGTATCACCGTGGAGGACCAGACGGGTCTTTACCCACCTGTATGCACGATCCACGACCCGATGTGTGGCGATTTATGTAAGACTATAAATACTCTCTCCTCCCAAGGTAGAGAGTTGGAGCTCATAATAATATCTTTCACTTTCTCTCACTAAGTTCCCTAAATCCTCTAACTTTCTCTCTAGAATTCCATCTATATGCTACTTTGTGTTATGGTTTGATGTGCATGTGAAAAGTTATATCTTACACATTGGCTATTATTTCCATACTTTCAACACAATTTTTTTTTTTTTTTTTTTTTTTTTTTACTCATATAACATACCGCATGGCTCAATTAATCACATAGGATGTGGTACTCATAATCATTTGAACAATATTCACTTTCGAGCGACTAGCAACCAACCGTTTAGACATTGATATGGGATAGGCTAAGTTTTAAAGTGTAAAATCTTTTGTATTTTACGGGTGAATCAAAAATGAAAGGGATGGCTTAGAAGGTGTAACTAGGGGTATCTAGTGCTAAAAATGAGCACTACAAATGGGTCCATGTGGGTGGTTAACTAACCAATGAGGCTAGCTAATATATCATTAGATGTAAAATGGAAGGCCATTTGGGTTAAATCTAAGGTGCCTCTTTATCACACGAATTCACTTATATTGCACTTAATGCAATCTCACTGCGATGCGGTAATGATTTACAAGCACAAGTTCTAGAATAAATAAAATCACCAGTAGACTCATAGCAAAAGCTCTAAGCATAAAATGTATGCTAATAAGAAATAGGCTCAAATCCTCACAATTTAGTGGAAAGGGTATAATATGTGTTAGCAAATGTTTATCGATCCCGAATGGATTGCAATAGTAATCGGAACACATCTCGAAGTTTCAAATATTACCGGTTTACGGTGAGAATGATCCGATTATTCTAATAGATAATCCTAAAAGTGTGAAAACAACTAGATCACAAGGGCAAACAAAATTTTAAATTTAAGCATGAAAACTCTAATTTTTCCTATTCACCCCCCACTTAAGTTAGACATTGCCTCAATGATAAACGAACTTCAAAGTATAGAAATAGGAAAATAGAGATGAAACAGATATGTCAACGAGTTTATCGACTTAAAATTTCTTCTTCATTCCTAGCGTCCATTGGAGAAATCATTACACGCACACAATCTTATAAACAAACAAAGGTTTTATTAAAGGATGGCACCCCACTTAAGTTCAACCAAAGGTTTAAAACTTTGGGGAGTGACCAGAAAATCAAATCAAACACACGGGTTGCCTCGAGAAGCGCTTGTTTATTATCGAGTCATCGGCTGACTCGAGTCTTCCCATTTATTTAATTGCCAGGCAGCTTTGAACATTTGTAAAGTTCGGGGATGTACATGAATTCTTCACCAAGTAGCTTTAATATCGTCCCAGACGAACTCGGTGATTGGTTTCCATGGAGCAGTTTGTGGGATTCTTCCGGAAATGGTGCTACAAAGGTGATAGTTTGAATTCATTCTCATGGTGTCTCAGGACACCGTGCAATGAAACTTCATTCATTTGCTCCTTGTCATAATATAACTTGATTCGGTGTCCATTAACAATGAAACTTCCACCTTGTTTGTCATAGAGTTCGACATACCCGGATGGATATCCATGTTTAACGACATATGGTCCAAACCATTTTGGTTGTAACTTAGGAGCTTTGAATTTGAATTTCATGTTAAAAGCAAAACTTTATCTTGACTTTGAATTCTTTTGAATTCGTAGCTTTTATCATGATAAGCTTTTGTTACGGCTTTATACGGTTTGGAGTTTTCATAAGCTTGGAGTCTTAATTCATCGAGTTCGTGCAATTGCGAAATCTTTTCTCTCCGACTATTTTGAGATCGGTGTTACAATGTCGGCGTGATAAGCACGATGTTCAACTTGAGCGGCAAATGACAAGTCTTCCCATACAAGAGTGCTCAAGGAGTTGTACCAATTGGTGTTTTATAAGCCGTCTGAAATGCCCACGAGCATCGTCAAGTTTTCTT
Source organism: Chrysanthemum lavandulifolium (assembly GCA_022545495.1). Classification (NCBI taxonomy): domain Eukaryota; kingdom Viridiplantae; phylum Streptophyta; class Magnoliopsida; order Asterales; family Asteraceae; genus Chrysanthemum; species Chrysanthemum lavandulifolium. The sequence continues at coordinate 106,424,826 of CM040244.1, forward strand.
GCCCATAATGACGGATTGTCTTTTACTATTTTTCGATATTCTTTTGAGAGCTCATTGGTATTTTCGACTTGACCACTAGTTTGTGGATGATAGCGATGCGAAATCGATGATGAACTCCATATCTTTTCATGGTTTTTCCATTTGTTGATTGCGTATGAGTTCCTCGATAAACATGAGTGCTTTGGGAATTCCATAACGAGCTAAAAGCTTTTGAGAAAATTAATGACGACCCGAGCATCGTTTGTCGGTAAAGCTTGACACGCCCATTTGGACACGTAATCTATAGCGAGAATGTATTCGAATTTGTGGGATTTAGGAAAGGTCCCATGAAATCTATTCCCCAAATATCGAATATTTCACACACTTGAATGCTTGTTAATGGCATTTCATCCCTTCGAGAGAGATTGGTGGTTCTTTGACAAGCGTCGCGATTTTGAACAAGTGTATGTGCTTCTTTGAATATTGTTGGCCAATAGAATCCAAAGCATCAAAAACTTTCTTAGGCTGTGGTGGAAGGACCATAATGTCCCCAGTTGGGCCATGGTGACATTAAATCAAAATTTCTGAGTTTGAACCAAAAATACATCTTCGGATCATCCATCGGACACATTTGAAAAGATATGGCTCTTCCCAAAAGTAGTATTTGAGTTCGAAAAGAATTTGCTTCTTTGAGCATGAGTTAGTCCTTTTTCGAGAATTCCTCCCGTGAGGTAGTTTGCAAAGTCGACAAACCAAGGATCGTCATTTCGTCGATGGCCATGAGAGTTTCATCGGAAAATAATCATCGATTTCTTCTTCTTTCAACTCCTCAAGATTAGGATTTTCGAGACGGATAAGTGATCGTGACAAGATTCTCGCTCCTTTCTTATCTTTGATTTCGATGTCAAATTCTTGGAGTAGCAAAATCCATCGAATAAGGCGTGGTTTAGCGTCTTGCTTGGTGAAACAGAATACTTGAGTCTTGAATGATCGGTAAAACGATTGTTTTTTAGAGCACAAGATATGATCTGAATTTGTCAAATGCAAAAGCGACGACCAGTAATTCTTTTCGGTGACGGTATAATTTTCTTTGGGTACTATTCGGTGTCTTCTTGGCAAAATATATAGGCGAAAGTGTTTTCCTTCGCGTTGTCCTAAAGATGACTCCAACAACAAAATCGCTTGCGTCGCACATAAGTTGAAGGGTAGTGACCAATTAGGTGAAACCATGATCGGAGCGCTAGTAAGTTGAGATTTGATGATTGAAAGCTTTTATGCAATCGACATCAAGTCAAAGATAGATTCTTTCTCAAGAAGTTTTGTCATCGGACGAGATATTTTGGAAAATCTTTGATGAATCGGTGGTAAAAACCGGCATGTCCTAAAAACTCCTAACTTGGCTTTGGCGTTGGTTGGTGGTGGAAGTTTTGAGATGACATCGACCTTTGCTTTGTCGACTTCCATTCCGGCACTAGAGATTTTGTGGCCAAGCACAATTCCTTCGGTTACCATAAAGTGGCATTTCTCCCGATTGAGAACAAGATGTGCGAACCGCATCTTTCGAGCATTTTATCGAGATTAGAAAGACAAGCTTGAATGAATCTCCAAAGGCGAAAAATCATCCATGAAAACTTCCATGGAGGTTTCTAGCATGTCTTGGAATATGGCGATCATACACCTACGAAAAGTCGCGGGTGCGTTGCAAAGACCAAAAGGCATACGCCGATATCGTAGGTTCCAAAGGACAAGTAAAGGTGGTCTTTTCTTGATCGTTAGGATCGATGGGAATTTGGAAATATCACGAAAATCCGTCGAGGAAACAAAAGAATTTATTTCTGCTAGTCTTTCAAGCATTTGATCCATGAGCAGGGAGCGGAAAGTGATCCTTTACGGTGGCTTTGTTTAACTTACGATAGTCAATACAAACACGCCAACCGGTGTGCAGTTCTAGTTGGAACTAGTTCATTTCGCTCATTAGTTACAACCGTCATTCCTCCTTTCTTGGGAACACAGTGAGCAGGGCTTACCAAGGGCTATCCTCAATTGGGTAAATGATTCCGGCATCGAGAAGTTTAATGATTTCCTTTTAAACAACTTCTTTCATGTTGGGATTGAGTCACGTTGACGTTCTACTACAGGTTTAATCCTTCTTCAAAATTGATTTTGTGTTTGCAAAATTAGGATTATTCACGGGATATCGGATGTTTTCAAGCAAAAGCTTGTTTGTGATTTTGAGCACGAAACTAAACTTTCTTTCTCATTATCCTCGGCGGTGAAGATATGACTCTTTGGAAGAAGTGAGTTCTCCTCGAGATAAGCATATTCAAGATGATTTGGGAGAGGTTTGAGTTCGAGATCCGTGGGTGGTTCTTGATAGAGGATTTTATTCGCATCTTGTCATTGAAAGTGATTTCCTCAAAATTTTCTTCCTCTTCCTCCATTTCTTCTTCTTACGAGTTATCTTCTTGAATTCTACTTTCATGAAATCATCAAATTCTTTGTCGAAATCTGTTTCATTGATTTTTGAAGTAGTCATGAATGGATCGGATTCGATTCAAGTAATGCATCTAATTCCTCATCGGTGACTTCATCAATAACATCGACGTTAAAACAAGTGTCATCCTTTGGAATGTGGGTAGCGCATTGCTTTATCGATAAGAAAAGTGATTCGATCTTCCCCAACTCCAAGGTTGAGTTCTTTTCCTTTTACTTTGATGATTGCGTCGGCGGTATTTAGGAAAGGTCTTCCTAGGATGAGTGGGACTTTACTATCTTCTTCCATTTCCAAGATTACAAAGTCCACGGGAAAAATGAATTTTCCGACTTGAACAAGCATATTCTCAGCGATTCTCACAGGATATTGATAGGAATGATTTGCCAATCGGATGCTCATTTTTGTTGGTTTCAGGCTGTTGTTGCACAACTTGGAATAGAGTGAATAAGGCATCAAATTGATACTTGCGCCAAGATCGGCTAAAGCATCACATTTAACGTTATTCCGAAAGTACATGGAATAAGAAAGCTCCGGGATCTCCGAGCTTTGGTGGAATTTTGTTTTGAACTATAGTGAGCATTCTTCGTTAAGAAAAGTTGATGATATTTGCTCAAGCTTGCTTTTGTTATTAAAGTTCTTTCAAAAATTTCCGTAATTGGGCATTAGGCTATAACATCAACGAGAGGAACATTGAGTCTAACCTCTTTGATTATTTCGATAAACTTCTTATAACGCTCTTCCATCTTCTCTTTCTTTAGGCGTTGAGGATAAGGAATTTTGGTGTATATGCCTTGACGGATGGAATGTCTTTCTTTTGATGGTTTGAGTTGTGTTTGGTTCTTCGTTTTCATCCTAACTATCAATGGTGGGGAGTATTAGGATTAGGTGGTGGATCGTCAGAGACCACTTGTGTAACAACATTGATATGTTCATTTCTTGTTTGGGGTGGGCAGTGCGTCTTATCATTTGATGGTTTTGGATTGGATTGAGTGTTACTTGGCAATGAACCGGATGGTCTAGAGGAATGTTGGTCGAGAAGTCCGCATGAGCTTGTTTTCAAGATCTTGGATAGATGCTTGATGATTTTTACATCCTTGCTCAACTTTGGCTTTGAGATTGAAAAATTGATTTTGATAAAATCATTTGCGGATTTTGACCAACCACGAATTCTCTCATGGTTTTCTCGAATTCATTTTCTTCCATCTTTTGTCGGGATTTTGTGGTGGTGGATCGTCGGTTCGTGGTTGAGAATCACGGTTGTCATCCCTTAGTCGGCGATCTTGCCAATTTCGAATTTCGACCGTAATAATTACTACGATATCCTCCTCCGGTATCCTCCTTGGCGTAATTTGCTTCTCCTTCTTTCGGTCCACCCATAGGTTTATCGTCGCGCTTTCGGACGATGGGTGATTTCCTCCACAATTGTTGCATCCATCTCGCATTTCCTTTATTTCATCTTTGATATCTTTGTCTTTGAGTCGATTTTTGAGGTTAACGCTTCCATCTTCTCCATGAGTTTTGAGGTATCGGTGTTTTCGACAAAAGCAACGGTTTTCGGAGAGGTTTGGTTTTGGAATATTTGGACCAATCAAGTTTGAGAAGTACTCGATCTTGAGCAATTGATGTGCATCATTGGGAGTTTTATAGAAAAATTCCTCCGGCATCAAGGATGCCTTGAGAGATTTCATCTAGTCCATGGTTAAAGATTTGGATAATGGTTCCTTTTGATAATCCATGTCCATGACAACTACGAAGCAAATCTTTCATTGAAGCCAAGCTTCGACAAGTGATCGTTTGGGTTTTGGTTGAAAGCGAATTTCTCCCGTGTCGATCAAACATGGCGGTGGAAAGAATCGGCTCACAAAAGCTTGCCTCATCTCCTCCCAGTATTGATGATTCCGGGGTTAATTCATTGTACCATACTTTAGCATCTCCGTGAGTGATGATGGGAAAAGTTTGAGTTTAATGGCATTGACATCGGTGTCGCCATAACGAAACATGCCGCAAATTTCGATGAATTGACAATGTGCTTATCGGATCGGCCCGCGCACGCCATCGAATTGTCGGTCTTTGATCATAGAAAGGTGATGTCCCTTCACGGTGAAGTTGTCACCAAGGTTAATAGCAACAATAGCACTTTCGGGGTTGGTGCTACGGTTGATTAGTTCCCATGGGTTGATCGTACGCCATGGGAAAAGGTAAATTGGTGAAAGGATTGTAAACAACTTTGGCTTCAATGAGGTTATCAAATGGTGGGTTTGGTACTCTTGGTACACGATTTTCCAATGGTATGAAACGTGTTCTCCTTCTTCTTCGAATCAAGCGTTCGGGGTTGGTAAGAGGTGTAATTGGTTCTATTCATTTCGCTCGAGTGTTCATACAATGTCCTAGAGAATCCGGGCAATATCTAAACACACGGACAAACAACGAAAACAGTTTTATGGGTCGAGAGAGAGGGTAACGGATCGGTTGCGAGTTGCGACCGATCGGTTAGACCGATTGAGTGAGGTTAAATTATGGCGATTCGGTTGAGGGCAACCGGATCCAGTTAAGGTTTCGAGAAAATTTTTTTGGTTGAATCGACCGAGGAAATTCAAAACTTGTTGAAACACAATCAAATCCCGGCGTGCGCTAAAACTTGATGTGCCCGGTTGGTGCAAGTTTTAAATTTATAAAAGGTGAATTACCAATATTACCAATAACACATACGAGCAAGTATACTCGTCCGTTATAGCAAGATTATGAAGGTAAGTGGGGATGGATTCAGGATTTGAGTGAATCTAAGCACAAGTTTGAATTAACGGAGTCTATCCAAAACATATAACAAAGCAAATAGATATAATGAAATTCGGATGATTAAAACTACACTTGCTTAAACTAGTTTCATATCATAGATTAATGTGATTGTGTTAACCTCTTAATATGTTGGTTGTGATAATTAGTTGGTAGACTAATCTATTGTTCTTACAAGTCAAACTTTGATCAAGAGTTTAGTTTATAAAAAACAAGCATTAAGTTTAACCAATCAATTCAAGATTAATTCAAGTTTCATAAGTCTACATCCATAAACTTAAACACAAAAACATCCACTTGTTCATCAAATTGCTTAAGAAATGGTCAATACAAAAGGTAACCGATCATAGACAAAAGGCTACAATTGATTCTCAACAACTAATCTTACGACCATTTAGATGTTTCCAACCAATCCAATTTGATAATCAAAAAGCGTTTCTATTACAACCACACCTTAGTTCCTTTGTATAATCAAGAATAATGGGTAAAAACAATCATCCATAGACAAAATGATTATGACTAGTTGAATAACAATAAGTTCTTTCGACCCCAATGATTATTATCAATTAGCCAAACTTGAATAACAAATGTCACTATGAAACTTTAGCACAATTGGATCTTAGAATTAACTTGAAATTGAATTAAAACATGTTAACACAATCACTAACTAATCATATGATAATCAACATCATTTAAGCAAGTGTATAAAGAAACTAGCCACTCATAGCAAACATGAACATAAACTCATAACTTTGATCATTAGAAAACATGATTAAAAATCTTACAATGCTTGGAATAAGATTACAAATGATGAAGTAATGATTCCCAAAGGATCGTGGTGGACTTCTTGGTGTTTTGGCCTCCAAAGGTGGAACACGGAACTCAAACTTCTCCGGATTTCTAAGGACGAATTTTAAGAGTTTAAGGCTTGGTTTGATGAGTAGAGATTTGTAATTGAGGTGTGTCTCATATGCTTACAATTAGCCTCTATTTATACTAATTCCAAGGCCTAGGGTGTTAAATGCTTAACTTGGCCTCCAAGGAGTAAGGAAGGGACTAGAATACACCAAGAGAAAGACCTAGAATCGTTTGGATGCAAAGGGAAGCTTAGTGATGAAGATTTGACAACCGCAGCTTCTCCAACCGGATCGGTCATATGACCAACCGATCCGGTTGGTCTTCAATAATAACAAACCGGCCGATCCGGTTGCGGGTTGCGACCGATCGGTTGGATATGGTAAAAACACTAATTCCGACCAACTTCCAACCGATCCAATGAAGGTGTAACCGAATCGGTTGGATCTTCGAGATACAAAACTTGATCTTTCTCTTCACTATGTCTTGTAGAACTTAGTTCTTCAATCACTAAAGTCTTCAAAGGTCCTAGAGATCTTGATTTAGACTTTATCAAGCGGAATCTTCGATTAGTCGCATATTTCCACATTTTCCTCCATTTCCACGCACTTGGTTATAAACACTAGACAAACATCTCTAGATACGATTAAGTACTAAAATCACGCAAATATAACCAAATAACGAGATATAAAAGTACATAATGCTACTAAAAACATGCACAATCTGAGTGTTATCAGTCAGCTTATTAGTACTTCCTTTCTGTGTTCTTAGAACCATTTGCCCAAGGAGTAATATGGAGTGTAGGTCTACTATTAAGCGTTAGTGCCAAGAGGAGCAAATTGCCAAGGCTATCCGTTCCTGGGCATGCCTGTTGGTAGTTCCCTACTTGTTAGAGAGGTTTTAGCTAAACCACCCCCATCATGCTCGATATTGACAATGACATTTTAGACTTGGGTGAGCGTAATGTCAAGCAATGTAAGAGGAAGATCGGTGATGGACATTACACTGCGGTCGTCGGGGTTCTCTCTTCATTCGATGTTGCTCCTTATACTAATGCTACTCTTGACGATTTAAAGGCTAAACATCCTTTCAAGTCTGCTCCGACCTTGCCAAACATACCCATTGATCATCATAACCTTATTACATCTCCGGCTATGGTTCTTGACAAGATTAAGAGTTTTCCTCGTGGTACGTCTTGTGGTAGAGATGGTTTGCGTGCCCAACACCTGTTGGATTGTTTGAGTGGTGCTGCTGCTGCCATTTCTGATGAGTTTATCGCTTCTATCACTCAAGTGGTTAACCTTTACCTTGATGGCAAATGCCCCAGGGCGTTGGGCGAGTATATCGCCAGTGCCCCTCTCACACCGCTGATTAAACTAGGACGAGGTATCCGCCCGATTGATGTTGGGACCGTTTGCGGCGTTTAGTCTCCAAGGTTGGTGCTTCTATGATTGGACATTCTTTAGATAGTTACTTGAATGACCTACAGTTTAGTTTTGGGGTTTCTGGAGGAGGCGAAGCTATTCTTCATGTTGTGAATCGGTTTATTGAAGACCAAGGGGACGAGGTGGGTCTCTCGATGTTGTTGGTGGACTTCAAAAACGCTTTCAATTTGGTGGACCGCGAGGTTATGTTACAAGAGGTCCGCCTCCATTGTCCCGCTATATCTTGTTGGGTTGAGTTTTGTTACTCCAACCCTGCTAGATTATATTATGGGGAACACACTTTATGGTCGCACCAAGGCGTGTAGCAAGGTGATGCGCTTGGACCTCTCCTTTTTGCCTTAGTGTTACATCCCTTGGCATGCAAGATTAGAGACTCCTTTGATCTCTCCTTTCAAGCTTGGTACCTGGATGATGGCACGATCATTGGAGATACTTTGTCTGTCGGGAAGGTTTTAGAGCTTATTATGATGGATGGACCTCGTTACGGTTTACATCTCAATGTTGATGAAAGTGAGGTTTTTTGGCCAAAAGAAGATCTTAGAAGCAGGCTTGCAGGTGTTTTCCCGCCTAATATTGCCCGACCTTTACATGGTGTTAAATTGTTAGGTGGACCTGCTAGTGTAGATCTTGAGTTCAGCAGTGAGCTTGTTTTGAAACGGGTTACAAAAACCATTGAACTTATGGATGTCATTGCTAAGCTTAATGATCCTCAATGTGAGTTGTTGCTCCTTCGGGCTTGTGTCGGTATTTCCAAGTTATATTTTTCTATGCGCACATGTTCCCCTCGGGTCTTTGAACGTGCTTAGATTTCTTTTGATGCGGCACTTCGTTCTTCTCTAGAGCGTATTGTCACTGTCTCTGGACATGATTTTGTTGATTGGCAATGGAGATTGGCTACTCTACCTTTTGAATTTGGGGGGCTTGGTGTATATGCTGCAGGTGACGTCTTGAACTATGCTTTCCTTGCATCTCGACTCCAATATGCCAGCTTACAGACTCAGCTCCTCCGACATTCTGGCATTATAATTCCTGGATCTTCCTTTGATAATGCCCTGTGTGCTTTCATTGAGAAAATGGAAACCGACCTTTTGGGCAACTCATGTGAGATCGTTGCCCCCAAACTCATGAAGAAATTGACAGAAGTATATTTCACACGTATCGCCAAGAAGGCCGAATCCACCTTCTGCTTATCTTCTAGACAACTGGCTTTATGGAGATCACAAAAGGAGGACCACACTTCAAACTGGCTCAGAGGGGTTCCGATATCTGGGTTGGGGCAGACCATGAATGCTAGAACTTACTGTTATGTGTTATGTTATCGGATAGGTATCCCCCTTTTCTCCACACAGATGTCGTGCTCAGCTTGTTCCAGGGTATTTTCGGGAGACATTTATAGGGACCATGCGGTATCTTGTGCTGGTTTTATTGGTATTAAACATCGGCATAACGTGGTGTGTGATACCCTTGTTGACATATGTTCTCGTGCGGGGATTTCGGCTCGTAAAGAGGTTGACATTGGGTTCTGTGGTGCAAGGGAGCAACTCTTACGTCCAGCTAATATGTTGCTCTATTCATGGGACGGTGGACAGGATGCATGTGTTCATTTGACAGGGTCGTCTCCCTTGACGCAAACTAACATGGTTGAATTTGTACCAGGTCGTGTGGTGATTGAATCCGCACAACGTAAGCGTGTCAAGTACGAGGCTAAATGTGCGGACATTGGATATGTGTTTCTCCCCTTCTCATTCTCTTCCTTTGGAGAATTTAAGAAGGATGTTGTGACCTTACTAAAGTGTATTCGAAGATTCTCATTGACTTAAGACATTGGAGCACGTGCTGCTGATCATATTTTTAGTAGGATTAGCTTTGCTATAGCTAGAGAAGTAGGAGCTCAGTTATTATCTCGGCTCCCCTCTAATTTTTTGTAACTCCTATAATTTTCTAATGAAGTGATGTTTTTTCTAATGAAGTGATGTTCTCGATCAGGGATTTCAGCTCGTAAGGAAGTTGACATCGGGCTTAGTGGAGAAAGGGAGAAACCCTTACGTCCAGCTGATATGTTGTTTTACTCATGGGACGGAGGGCTTGATGTATGTGTTGATTTGTTGGGTCTTCGCCTTGACCTAATCTGGTATGATTGATTTTTCTTGGTCGTGCGGTGTGCTTGCGCACAACGTAAACGTCAAGTATGAGGCCAAGTCGCGGATATTGATATGGGTTTCTCCTCTCATTCTCTTCTTTTGGGAACTTGAGAAGGATGTTGTGACCTTCTCGCGTGAATCGAAAGTTCTCGATGACCCAAGACATTGGTGCACGTCTCGCTTCTCATATGTTTAGTAGGATTAGCTTTTCTATAGCTAGAGGAGTAGGAGCCCAGTTAGTATCTCGGCTTCCCACTAACTTCTTGTAAATCTTTTGAATTTTTAATAAAGTGATGTTTATAAAATAATAATAATAATAATAATAATGTGTAATTAGTATATCCGCACTGCCGGCAGTACTCGCACATACTTATATAAGTTGTGCTTAAAACATCTTCAATGCAAATTAGAAAAATAGCCATTTTTATCAAAAAATTATTCCAAAAGGTTTTTTCGCAATTGAAGTAAAGACTTTTTTCTATTAAACACTCTAGGATCCTCAAATCTTTCAGCAATGATTCTTTTTGTTAAATACTATCATTTTAACCTCTTTTGAAAAACTTTTTTTCCATTTGAATTGGTTTAGTCGGTATGGGTAAGGATCGAGTGAGAAGAAAACTTAAAATGAGAAGAATGAGAAATAACTATAATCCCATATTTGAGATGCATCGTTTGAATTAGATGCATCTCTATTCATTTAGATGCATCACGCTTAGTTTCGAAAGTGATTTTGAAGTGAAAACGATGCTATTTATTTTAAAATAAAGTAGTTGAAATTAGGAAAATTAGTACTAGCAAAGAATTTGACCTCGGAGGATCGAAAAAAACATATGATTAAATCTAACTTCATGAAATGCATCTAATATATGTATATGCATATAATTTTTTGCTAAAAAATATATTATGATGCATTTAAAAGATTAGGGATGCATCTAATTCAAATCGATGCATCTCTAATGTATAGTTATATTTATTTCTCATCTTTCTTATTTTAAGGATTCTTCTCATTTGATCCTTAGTCTAGCCGGTATAGGTACTAGGGTACTGAAATAGTGACATAAAAAAAAAAAAAAAAAAAAAAAAAAAAAAAACATTATTAGCTTTTCTTTTTGTAGATGCACTTATCTATTACGTATAAAAAGATTTAGAATAAAGATCATTTGAGGACAAAAACATTTTTATATGCTAAGGGATTAATCTTTACCCTTAATTTTTATTAAATCTAATGGATGAAATTAATCTCAACAATTAAAAAAACCTACTTTTATCCTTTTTTTCAAATATAAATATCTTTCAAACCGTTAATCGTCAAGCGAAAAAAATATACCATTACAACGAGCATTTAGTTATCTTTCTATAGATAGGCACTTTGATATACTTACAAAAAAAAAAAAAAAAAAAAAAAAAAGTTTTTCACCTTATTTTTAAAGTTTTTTTTCGTTTTGTACGTTACTGAAATTTGCATGAAAAAATCATTATATGATTTAACACTAATTTGAATACCACATGTGATATTAGTGTTAAATCATATATGATATGTATATGATTTGTGATTTATCATATATGATTTAAAACTAGTATTACATATGATATTACATATCATATGTGATTTAACACTAATATCACATGTGATCTTCAAAATTAGTGTTAAATCATATATGATATTTCATGCAAATTTCAGTTTCGAAGAAAAACGAAAAAAGACGAAAAAACGTGAAAAAAATGATTTTTTTTTCTTTTTTCGAATGTATATATCAAAGTGTCCGTCTATAAAAAGATAATTAAATGCTCGTCACGACGGTGTAATTATTTTTGCTTAACGATTAACGGTTTAAAAGATATTTAAATTATAACAAATAGATTAAATAATAAAATGTTTTTAATCTCAGTATTGATTTCTTTTTAGATGAATGGTGAAGATGAATCCCTTGGTATGTAAGAAAAATTTGGTATGTAAAATAACTCTCATCAAAGATTTAATTAAAAACTTTCAAAATAAGAATTGTTAAATTATTTTTATACCCTTATCTCTTGCCACAAATGTCCTATATATAAATTTATTCGACAACCTTCTTCTTCAAATTGAGTTGTTCCTAAATTTGACGACTTATTTTTAAAAGTGAGGAGATTTCTAATCATTATTGTTATTTCTGTCTTTGGCATCGTAATTTAACTTGGCCTAGGCGTGTTATGGAATACATCTAATGAACACATTCTTGATTACTTTAGGAGATTTTGTTTTTATTTAGTGACAATATTATTAGCTTATAATTTATAAATATGCATCACAACCTCTACTATAACACATAATATATACCACTATCTCACTATATATACATAACAAATCAACCATAAAATGTTTTAAGCAGACTTGAACACCCACACCCATTCTATTAAAAACAATATTCTCACACATTAAATACCATCGAGACATAAACTCTTTGGTAGAAGGACTTTGCTAATTTGCTAGAAACTTCTTGTATGCATATAGATTGCACAAAACGTTTAACCAAAATATTGTAACTATAAATATTTGTCGTTATAAAACCTGATCGTTATATACAAATACTCGCTATGAGATATAAGAAATGTAAGACAGAGGTAATCAATATTACTTATAAAGCATTTAGACAATTCCTCATATTTAATTTTTAAGATTACCTAAAATATATTTTAAGCAAATACAATTCAAAAAAACATAATTTACAAGTATGTAAAATATAAATCAAACTACAAAACAATATTTCTTACATACAATTAATAAATCATCTAAAACACCCCTTCACCAATATATACAATTATCTAAACACAATGATACAATTATCTAAACACAATGTACAAATACAATATTTTTAAGCGAATACAAGTAAAAAAAACATAATTTACAAGTATTTGAAGTACAAATAAAAGAAATATTGATTTAAGATCATTCGAGGACAAAAGATCTTTTACATACCAAATGATCAATCTCCACCATCTATCTTTCCTTCATTTTTATTTGATCTAATTGATGAGATTAATCATAACAATTAAAAACACACTTTCATCCTTTTTAAAAAAATATTAATATCTTTCAAACCGTTAATCGTTAAGCGAAAAAAAAAAATATACCATCACGACAAACATTTAATTATCTTTCCATAGATAGACACTTTAATATACTTTCGACAAAAAAAATTTCGTATTTTTCACGTTTTATTATTATTATTTTTACATTTTTTCGTTACTGATATTTGCATGAAAAAAGTCACACGTAATTAAACACTAATTTGAATATCACATGTGATATTAGTGTTAAATCAGATATGATATATTTGAATATCACATGTGATATTAGTGTTAAATCACATATGATAATATGAGTCACTTTATTTTGTTTACCCATAAATCTATACTTACTAAGGGATAAATCTGCACCATCTATCTAGTTTGATCTAATGGTAGGGATTAACCTAAAATTTAAGGTAAACCTAAGTCAATGTTTTTCTTGTCTTTTTGTTTTTCTTTTTATTCACATATTTTTTTTTTTTTTTTTTTTTTTTTTTTTATAAATTCACGTTTTTAATTTTACTTACGATTTTTTTTATTCTTTTTTCTTAATTCGTGTTTTTTTTTAGTTCGCATTTTTTTTTATTAATTCACGTTTTATTTTTCTACGTTTTCGTCTGTTTTCATACCTTTTCGTCCGTTTTCATACGTTTTCGCCCGGTTCATATGTTTTCATACGTTTTCGTTCGTTTTCATACATTTTCGTCCGTTTTCATCAGCTGTCTATCGTTTTCGTCCATTTTTCATACGTTTTCATCCATTTTCAAACGTGTTTTTACGCTTTCATATGTTTTCTCCCATTTCATACGTATTCGTCCATTTTATTACGTTTTCGTCCGTTTACTTACGTTTTTATACGTTTCTGACTATCAAAAATGATTTTCTGTGATATTTAGAGTATCATTTTGTGATATTCTGAATATCACTTGTGATAGTCTGAATATCACTTTTGATATTCTAAATATCACTTGTATTTTTCTGAATATCACTTGTGATTTTCTGAATATCACTTTGTGATATTCTGAATATCACTTGTGATTTTCTAGATATCACTTGTGATTTTCTGGATATCACTTTGTGGTATTCTGAATATCACTTGTGATTTTCATTTTACAAAACATTAGTTGAAAATCACTTGTAATATTCAGAAAATAACTTTTGATATTCTGAATAGCATATCACAAGTGTTTCTGAATATCACATAATATCACTTATGATCATCTGAATATCACAGAATATCACTTGTAATATTCAGAGTATCATTTTTGATACTCAGAATATCACTAGTGATATTCAGAAACATATGAAAACGGCCGAAAACATTTAAAAACGAATAAAAATGTATAAAAAGGACGAAAACGGATAAAAACATATGAAACGGATGAAAACGTATAAAAACGGAGGAAAACGGACAAAAACGTAAGAATAATGTATGAAAACGGATGAAATCGTATAAAAGCGGATGAAAACGTTAGAAAAATGTATAAAAACGGACGAAAACGGATTAAAACGTATAAAAACGGATGAAAATGTATAAAAAGGGACGAAAACGGATAAAAAAACGAAGCTAAAGTCAAAAAATTTAAATTATAAACGGTCGTTACAATAAAGGATCGACGATGCAACAGCCGTTAACCAACAAGGGCTAAAGTGTAAATTATAACGGAATGAACTTAACATCCGATAACAAAAGTACCATTCATGTTATTCTTTTGCCTTGAGAGGGACCATTCATGAAATTTTTAAGTTTAAGGGACGGTAGGTGAAACTTTTGACAAACCACAGGGACCATTTATGTAATTTGAAAATGAATACTCCATTCATTCTATTCCATGTCATTGCCGTGTCATATAAAATTCGATTTTATAAATTCATTCAGAAAATTCGGATGTATTTTCTCAAAAAACCAATTAACCGGATTTGAACATGGGTCTGTGAGTAAGGCTACCATATATTTTTACCACATATATTTTTACCACATATATTTTTACCACTGCACCAACACATTACTTGTGATTTATTTTGCAACCTATTATTGATAAAAGGTATGTAATTAAAGAGCACAAATAATTTTTAATAAACCCTCACGTAAAAAGAAATCACGGTTCATTCATACTACATATTTTTACTCCAAACCCTAATATCATCTTTCATCTCCTCTCCACAAAATAATCAATATCAGTATCGAATTCCAAAAACACGTTGCTGATAAAATAAGGTTATCCAAACACCCCTTAGAAAACACACATTCGAATTGCACTGGTAATATATACTTGGATAGTTTGATCAGGTAATGTATACAAGCTTGATCTACATGCACTATTAGAATTATTGTTCCTTCTAAGTCGTTGATATATTGCGTGTTTATTTAAGTAGACCGATGGTTGGTTTGAGATTTAGTTTAATAAAACCGCCATAAGTTACTAAATTGGTAACTATCGATAATGTTTGCCCCTATGATTACTTTTAATTAGTCCCTTACAGTTAATGTAGGATTTTCGGTTTGATCAATTGATCGTGACTTTGACGAAACATTCTAAGACTAAGATTTTTGTCAATTTTTACAAATTTTCCAGAAAATATTCGAGTAAATCAATTGATGGTTCATAGTATTTAAAACAATGACACTTAGTTTCGATATGCCTGGCTCAACTATTTATAGTTTCCACTCTCGAAGTGTGGTAGAATTGTATATGCCTCATGAGTGACATACAAGTAATAAGTATGCTAATTGCTAAATCAGGTCAATTGTGGAGTTGCTCCATCTTTTGGTTTCTTAAGTGGTAATTGCATGTTTGTTCTCTTTTAACAGCTGAACCATTAGCTCGTGCAGTTCTGTCTCATTTAGAATGATAAAAACTTTCGGTGTGGGTGTTCAAGTATAAGTAAATGTGATAACATTGTTTTGTGTTAAGCTCTTTGCAGGTTAGAACGCGATTCATGAAGCAAGACTTCAAAGGAACGAGGTATGCATTTTTGTTCTTCTAGACGTTTTTTGCTTAATAAAATGTATATAAAAGCAATCGACACTATTTTGAAACTGATTATCTCAAACTTAAAAAGACTATAATCTGATAATCACTTTCAAAAGGTGTTTGGATTAAGCTTACTTTGCTCACTTTTTGTTTATAAGCTCATGTTAATTATCTAACAAGCTGAAAATAATGGATTATTAAGTTTACTATTGGCTATTTGGATTGATAATTCAAACACTAATGGATTATTTGTTGCTACATAATCCCCTTTTTCACTGTTGTTGCTATTTCTTCTGTTTGCTCAGGAATAGTGCTGAAAGAGCTTTTAATGACTTTTCCAAGAATTATAAACAGAAATCTCGTGATACATAGGAGTTTGAGTGCCAAAGCCAAGTATGTATATACTCATTTGTTTCTTTAATGTTGTGTTATTTTTTAATGTACTAAGTGCAAGTAATGTTTTGATTAGGATGTTGATGAAGAGTCGTTGGGCACTAAAACAACAAGCGCATCTCGTGGAGGTACAAGTTTCAAAAGAAGTCGGGCTGCTGAAGTTCATAATTTTTCTGATACGGTGAGCAAATTCATCTATTTATAATAAAGATTATTTGCACTTTGGCTCTTTTGGATGGTATGAGACACATTGAACCTAGAGGTGGAAACATGGACGGTTGGCATGGTTCGTAACATATCAAAGGGTTTGGATTCAAATGGGTCATTTCTAACATGGGTCAAGATGGGTTGATAAGAAAGACGAGAGGCCGCTTAGCATTTGATTAATATGTTTTATAATCAACACGTTAATTGTAATATCGTAAAGATACTATTATAATAGTAATTTAGGTATCTCATTACTTTAAATAAAGGACTTGGATAACGCCAACTGCTTGACCCATTTCGCATCAAGAAAAACCACTCACATCTTCATGAGTAAATGGGATGGGTTTACCACCTCTACTCAAGCCCAACAATTATAAGATTCATGAAGCCTGTTGTAGTGGTTGTTTGTATTAATTTAACTCTAAGATTCATACTAATTGGTGGTTTTAAAATGTTGAAACAGAGGCGAAGGAATATGATAAATGAAAAGATGCGTGCCCTACAAGAACTCATTCAAAATTGCAATAAGGTACACAAAACGATGTAATCTCGTTCATTAATCCCTTTCAATTTGAAGATTAGTGGAATCTTTTGTACATAACTCTCTATATTTCCAAACTGGCATCTTTGTTTTTTTTATTTTTTATGACAAGGTGGATAAAGCATCAATGCTTGACGAGGCAATCGAGTATTTGAAGTCACTTCAAGTTCAAGTTCAAGTAAAATGTATCAATATTTCTTAACTAAAATACTAATCATTATGCTTTTGTCATTCCTTTTCAATTATCATGGAGTTACATTTACTAATTTCTTTTTTCTTGCAGACTATATCAATGGGAACTGGATTATGTATGTCCAACTGGTCCTGAACATAATCCGATAGCGAACCAAGGTTTGCATTTCGTAAGCAGGTAAGGTGCATCACCGATACTTGATTTGTTTCATTCTTTGAAATTTGCGAGAGATCACACCAATTCATTCAAAGGTAGCCTTGCCGCCAAGCACCATCTTAGCCATCGATCCGTGTGGTTATTAGTTCCAGATCCACCCAAGAGTCCGAAAAGAACCAACATGAGCCACCACCGCTGCAGACTAAGAATGTGGCAGGTTGTGCCACGAGTTGTTCCCGTGAGATCAGCAATGCACCAAATATCTGGATACAATTCACCACACTGAGTCGTTGATGACCTCTTACAGTTTTCATATTTTGAATCCTCTAATAAGGTTTATTACCCCTCTTTTTTTTTAATTTACCACTTCATATACACTAAAATACACTTATTTGAACTGCTAAAGTGCTATGCAATGGGCTAATTTATAAGTAAATAAGGTAAATATATGCCTCTAAACGTGACCTCTTGGTGTGTAGAGAGAACAACATTTGTCTGTCATTTCTTTTTTTGTTTGAAGTTTACAAGCAAGAAGGATATTTTTGAGGTTATTTTAGTGGATAAGTTTCTCAATTTGTTTGTTTGCTGTTAACATGAGATAATTTAACTAAGATGCACATGAATAGTTCTTTGTTACTGTTAGGATGTTAACAACAACTACCATATTTTATACAGTATTTGATAATCACAATCAATTTTCATGTACCGAATGGCACTTTTTTATGCAATGCCAAACACCATCTGATGGTAAGCTGTGCTTGAACTCGGCATGTAACACCCCGACCCGACAAGGGTAAAGATATCACAATACGGTTTCATTTGAACTTTAACTAATGTACAATAGCGGAAGCCTTTACAAAATATTCAAAAGAAAACATAAATAGCTAAAACTTCAAAATAAATCTAAGATCTCTATGGTAAAGTCTTGCTCTCGACCTACTCTCAAACCCGCATCGCCTATCCCATAAGCTCATCTTGAATGCTAAACACCGCCGCAGAAAAGAAAAGTGCGGCCGAGCTTACAAAGCCCAAAGTGAACGGATATAACGAAACAAAAGCTAAACAAAACAAATATACGAATAACGAAAATAAAATGAAATAATGACGAAGGATCTTTAGAATTATGCGGAAGCACACATACGTAAATCCAAACAACCACATAACAGTCGTACATCACATAGCACATCAAAGACATAAACGCAACCAAAATCGAATAACCAAACACTTAACATATCAAAATAACAGATTACGCGATCAACTAAACGAGAGTCTAATGACTAACGGAAAGCAGCTTCTAGAAATTAAACCGGCCTTCATACAAATCAATAAAGAATCATTATAGCACCTAATTCAAAAGTATAGCAATGAATTAGCACAAGTCATGGCGCATAATATAACTAAACCGTTCTCATATCAAATCCTAACCTTAGCGAGTTTACACGTGGTAGGTCACTTATGCGCATGTGATAATTAACCTTCAAAACACTCAATTATACACTAGCACATTCATCTCACGCATCAACGTATTCACGTAACAATAACAAATCATAAAATCAAATATACGAATCGTGTAACAATCTTATCCTATCATGGCAATTAATAATCACTTAAACAAATACGTCATAGCACATTCACTAACATATCACATTATAAATATCTTTCTTCTTCAAAAGGTAACATCGAAAATATATGGAGTAGCTAGCTCCCGAATTTTGTGAAGACGCTGATGCATAATGCGACATCATTCACGGATAACATATCGGATAATGATCGGATCTAGGATGCATCCATACGCCCTTCCTACATATTCACAAATATGCTTCACCATCCGAGACGATGGCGAACATCACTCTATCGCCTAGAGTCATATCGAGTGCATCATCGATACGGACATGGAACCCCCATGACTAGTTAAATATTTGGTTATAGTCAACCAACTTAAGTCAAACAGATTTCAAATGTAACACAGATCACAGTCACACACAAGGTCACAGAATCATACCAGATAGTTCATATCCTAAAGTCCATGTTCAGATAATCATATATCACAAGTTCATATCATAGTGGCATATCATATATTCATAAACAGAAGTTCATAACCAGAGGTTCATAATCATAAGTTCATAATTAAATATAGCAGGGTTCAACAAATGTATATAACAAAGTCTTCTTAACATAAGTTCACATCAGATATAGCATAGTTCACTAGAACATAAATTCAGATAAGTGACAGATCAAACATTCAGAAAAGGGTTCATAGCAATGGCATCGGAAATCCTAATAAGCATGAGAGAATGACAGAGAAGGAAAACATGAGGGACCTTTACTGAAAAGGTCAGAACTCATGTACGATAACATAAGTGTCTTAAAGTAAGACAGAATATCCGTACCTTAAAGCAAATGAGAGAAAAGCAACGAATGAACGAATACGAAGATGTAACGTCGCGTCTCTTCCAACGAATCTACACGGATTATGATTATTTAATACTTATTAGTATAACGGATTAATCTCATTAATACTTTTAGAGTCGTCGATTATTCTTATTTTTGTTTAATGGACTGAATTCCAACATTTTAGGGTTTCAATTATTAATTAGCCAAACGTATGGATTAAATATGATAATCATCTTATTTAAGAGCTTATATGATCATTATTCATAGTATAGGGTTTACAAATGTAAATAACGGATTTTAAGAATCTCTTTCAAAATAGTTTACATAATCTTTCATAACGTACATGAAATAACGAAATTACACACTTAGCTTTTAACCCTAATCAACTTCCTATTTATGTTCTAGGGTTTCCATACTTTTAATATCATTCATTACGCATTTAATTAACATGTTACTCTTTTTAATGATTCCCACTTTGACCTAGAACGTACATAAAAACAAACCCAAGTTACCCCAAAACTCACGCGTGTCCTTACGTAATTCATTTACACATGTTGACCCATAATTACCCAAAATTACAGGTTGCACCTTTAACATCTTAAATTTTACGATCTAACCTTCTATTATCAGATTTTACACTTTTAGCCCAAAGGTTTTAGAATTTACAAAACATACCCCTTTAAGTTAAATACAATTCAAATGGCCCTCTAAATATTCAAAATTACACGTTTAACCCCCATACTTATTTTTATACGTTTTGTACCTTTGTTTTACTGTTCACAAAAATAACCTTCAAGTTTCAATATTTACAAAACCACCCAAACCTTTTATTTAAAAACCGAATATGCATTATTCAAGTACAAGCCCTAAACCTAGGTATAACCCATCATTAATCCATCATTACCACTGCATTAATGAACCTTAATGATAACAAGAAAACCCTAGTTTTCATAAACCCTAATCGTCCCTTCTTTAAATACTTTCCTTTTTATGCGTTACCAAGTAATAAACCCCAAACAAATTACACAAGTTTCGAATCCTTGGACATGTATTTTATTCAGGTTTTATATCATATAAGAACTCCCAGAAAAATCAGATCATGGTCCCAAAGTTTATCATAGGCTCGTTCGCTATTTTATACGTTTTCTAGGGTTTCAATTACAAATAATTCCATACGACTTATAAAACATGCATGGCCAATTTTTATGTGTTATAGGTGACTTATAGGACTGAATTCATCATTAGGAACATACCCTTGAAGAGCTTGAAGCGTTAGAACAAGAAGACACAAAAACCTCCTTTTGTCGAAACCCTAATCTCCTCAAAAACCCACAACGATCACCACAACAATTCTGGAGCTCAACCACTATTTTTCCCACCTTCTATGCCTTGAATCTCGTCCAAGAAAAATGGTCCCAACCTCTGGAAACTGGAATTCGATTTGGGAGGGGTTTTTAGGTCGGTTTGGTGTAAATCGACAATTAGGGATAAAAGTGAACCGAATCTATGTATATATATACTTTTCCAATTTTTCTTGTGGGCTTTAATATGTATTGGACTTAGATTAAATGGTCTTTTAATAATATAACTTATATTGGGCTTTAATTTAGTTTTATTTCTTTTATAAGATTAATTAAATATTTTCGGTAATTATAAAAATACAAAACTAATTTTTATAAAATCATAAACTATAAAAATTACCCTTACAAAGTGTTTAATATTATTTAGGTCATGTGGGATATTTCTTAAAATTCTCTGAATTTGCATAGCTTACTTGGTATTCTTCTCGAATTAATTATTCATACTTTTGATGTAGGGTATTTTGGTCTTTTGTGAATTTTAGAAATTCAGGTATTACAATTCTTCCCTCTAAAAGAAAATTTCGTCTCGAAATTGGACAAGACGGAATAGAACAGAAAACGAATCGGATTTCAGAATTTCTAGAAATATATCGAACGTTAATCTTATCTTGAAATAAATGGATTTTTATCGAATATTCAATCTCATACTTATTCGAAATCAAATAAATAGTCAAATACTCATAATAGATAATTATATACTCATTTGAATAATGGCGGAGAACGATGAGATTTAAAATCGACGACAAATTCTAACTTATTCAGATATCAAATGATGAGGACATCAATCGCATAGACGGAATAAATACTATCGGCCTCAATAATCGCAGAAATATGGGAGACATATAAGGTTAAGGTGATCATAGCAATCTAGAGGTTCACGCAGATCATAACAACTTCGGATTCCAAACGCATAAAACTTGTATGAAACAGATATCGACGAAAATCTCGCAAATAGGTAACGGAATTCAAACTAACATGGAAAACACCAAATAATGATACTATCCAAGGTCCAATCACACATCAACTACAGTGCATTTCCTGACTCAGATACCTTCAATAAGTTCAGATTATATGATCTCGGTATTATTACGTTGATCAGGCGTCATAATACTTGCATCACATAACAAGTTCTTATTGTCATTATATTCGGTCTCGGGTCATGACAAAACACATAACTAATATCAAAACAAAACTTACCACATACGGATAACACACAGATAGCAAGTAATATACTATAACAAACCAGATACACATGAGTATACCATCATGATGGCCATACTTCATTCAAACGGAAATTAAACAACATCACCAAGAAAACTAACAAATTGATTTAAACTTATGAGAACTAACGGAAACTTAGCGGATCTATTAAGAAAGAAACAACATCGATGAATTATACTTCAACATTTTGTTTTATTTCCATTAATCAAACAAAATTCGCTAATCGCCTTACGATGATCTTCCAAAACAAACTTAAAATCCTGATTCAAACGTCAAATGAAAACAAAAGGTCTAGCTCAAAATCAAACGCCGAAAATTCTCATAAAGAGAGTAACAAATCGTAAACGAAACTCCTATTCTTGTGTCGGATTGAACCTACTAGTGGCAGAGACTGCTTCCGACTCCACCTCGTACTCTTCCTTAGGTTCCTCTTCTTCCTCCTCCTCCTCGCTTATCCATCCGTTCTTGTTTCCTTCAGGCTGTGGTAGGAAACGACTAGCAAAGCCACCTTTACGCTTCCTCTCTTCCTCTTCCGGCACACGATCCACAAAGGCATACAAATCGCGACTCTCAGCTAGTCCTACTCCTTCATCCTCAACGAACTTGGGACACCTATCATGATATGTAGTAGTGAAACCTTCGTTGTCAACCACCTTAGTCTCATATTCTTCCACCATCTCTCCGTCAATGGTCCTCAAGGTCAGCTTCTCCTCGATGGTACATGGCCACATATTGGCCGGAACTTTTATCCTCTTATTAGTCCTCTTCACTTTACCATACCTCGTGCGCAGCCCTTAGCAATGATAACGCCCACTTCGCCTTCTCCTTATGTTGCCTAACCGGTCCTCGATTACTCTATCGATGAACTAGCGACGGGAATAACCATCTAAAAGAAATTCCAACTATCGGCCAAAACTTAAACACGATAGGTACGCAAAGAAGCACGCAAAGGAAAATCCTAAATCTACCCACTTCTCACAGGTCATAGCCTAAGCTCTAGGGTCCTAAAACCTAGAGCTCGATACCATAAATTGTAACACCCCGACTCGACAAGGGTAAAGATATCAATACGGTTTCATTTCGTAACTTTAACTAATGTACAATAGCGGAAGCCTTTACAAAATATTCAAAAGAAAACATAAATAGCTAAAACTTCAAAATAAATCTAAGATCTCTATGGTAAAGTCTTGCTCTCGCTCTACTCTCAAACCCGGATCGACTATCCCATAAGCTCATCTTGAATGCTAAATACCGCCGCAGAAAAGAAAGTGCGGCCGAGCTTACAAAGCCCAAAGGAACGGATATAACGAAACAAAAGCTAAACAAAACAAATATACTGAATAACGAAAATAAAATGAAATAATGACTAAGGATCTTTTAGAATTCGCTGGAAGCACACATATACGTAAATCCAAACAACCACATAACGATTCGTGACATCACATAGCACATCAAAGACATAAACGCAACCAAAATCGAATAACCAAACACTTAACATATCAAAATAATGACACGATCAACTAAACGAGAGTCTAATGACTAACGGAAACAGCTTCTAGAAATTAAACCCGCCTTCATACAAATCAATAAAGAATCATTATAGCACCTAATTCAAAAGTATAGCAATGGAATTAGCAGACAAGTCATGGCGCACAATATAACTAAACCAGCTCTCATATCAAATCCTAACCTTAGCAGAGTTTACACGTGGTAGGTCACTTATGCACAGATAATTAACCTTCAAAACACTCAATTATACACTAGCACATTCATCTCACGATCAACGATTCACGTAACAATAACGAATCATAAAATCAAATATACGAATCGTGTAACAATCTTATCCTATCATGGCAATTAATAATCACTTAAACAAATACGCTCATAGCACATTCACTAACATATCACATTATAAATATCTTTCTTCTTCAAAAGGTAACATCGAAAATATATGGAGTAGCTAGCTCCCGAATTTTGTGAAGACGCCAGCGTAATATACCTACATCATTCACCGATAACATATTGGATAACAGATCGATCTAGGATGCATCCATACGCCTTCCTACATATTCACAAATATGCTTCACCATCCGAGACGATGGTAACATCACTCTCGCGCCTAGAGTCATATCGAGGTGCATCATCGATACGGACATGGAAACCCCATGACTAGTTAAATATTTGGTTATAGTCAACCAACTTAAGTCAAACAGATTTCAAATGTAACACGATCACGGTCACACACAAGGTCACGTAATCATACCGTATAGTTCATATCCTAAAGTCCATGTTCGGATAATCATATATCACAAGTTCATATCATAGTGGCATATCATATATTCATAAATGTAAGTTCATAACCGAGGTTCATAATCATAAGTTCATAATTAAATATAGCAGGTTCAACAAATGTATATAACAAAGTCTTTTAACATAAGTTCACATCGATATAGCATAGTTCACTAGAACATAAATTCGTATAAGGATGATCAAACATTCGTAAAAGGGTTCATAGCAATGGCATCGAAATCCTAATAAGCATGAGAGAATGACAGAGAAGGAAAACACGAGGGACCTTATCCGAAAAGGTCGAACTCATGTACGATAACATAAGTGTCTTAAAGTAAGATGTAATATCCGTACTTTAAAGCAAATGAGAGAAAAGCAACGAATGAACGAATACGAAGATGTAACGTCGCGCCTCTTCCAACGAATCTACACGGATTATGATTATTTAATACTTATTAGTATAACGGATTAATCTCATTAATACTTTTAGAGTCGCCGATTATTCTTATTTTTTGTTGACGGACGAATTCCAACATTTTAGGGTTTCAATTATTAATTAGCCAAACGTATGGATTAAATATGATAATCATCTTATTTAAGAGCTTATATGATCATTATTCATAGTATAGGGTTTACAAATGTAAATAACGGATTTTAAGAATCTCTTTCAAAATAGTTTACATAATCTTTCATAACGTATATGAAATAACGAAATTACACACTTAGCTTTTAACCCTAATCAACTTCCTATTTATGTTCTAGGGTTTCCATACTTTTAATATCATTCATTACGCATTTAATTAACATGTTACTCTTTTAATGATTCCCACTTTGACCTAGAACGTATATAAAAACAAACCCAAGTTACCCCAAAACTCACGCGTGTCCTACGTAATTCATTTACACATGTTGACCCATAATTACTCAAAATTATGTGTTGCACCTTTAACATCTTAAATTTTACGATCTAACCTTCTATTATCGATTTTACACTTTTAGCCCAAAGGTTTTAGAATTTACAAAACATACCCTTTAAGTTAAATACAATTCAAATGGCCTCTAAATATTCAAAATTACACGCTTAACCCCCATACTTATTTTTATATCGCTTTGTACCTTTGTTTTATCGTTCACAAAAATAACCTTCAAGTTTCAATATTTACAAAACCACCCAAACCTTTTATTTAAAAACCGAATATGCATTATTCAAGTACAAGCCCTAAACCTAGGTATAACCCATCATTAATCCATCATTACCACTGCATTAATGAACCTTAATGATAACAAGAAAACCCTAGTTTTCATAAACCCTAATCGTCCTTCTTTAAATACTTTCCTTTTTATGCTACAAGTAATAAACCCCAAACAAATTACACAAGTTTCAATCCTTGACATGTATTTTATTCAGGTTTTATATCATATAAGAACTCCCTTAAAAATCGATCATGGTCCCAAAGTTTATCATAGGCTCGCTCGCTATTTTATACGTTTTTAGGGTTTCAATTACAAATAATTCCATACGACTTATAAAACATGCATGGCCAATTTTTATGTGTTATAGGTGACTTATAGGACTGAATTCATCATTAGGAACATACCCTTGAAGAGCTTGAAGCGTTAGAACAAGAAGACACAAAACCTCCTTTTGTCGAAACCCTAATCTCCTCAAAACCCACAACGATCACCACAACAATTCTGGAGCTCAACCACTATTTTTCCCACCTTCTATGCCTTGAATCTCGTCCAAGAAAAATGGTCCCAACCTCTGGAAACTGGAATTGATTTGGGAGGGGTTTTAGGTCGGTTTGGTGTAAATCGACAATTAGGGATAAAAGTGAACCAATCTATGTATATATATACTTTTCCAATTTTTCTTGTGGGCTTTAATATGTATTGGACTTAGATTAAATGGTCTTTAATAATATAACTTATATTGGGCTTTAATTTAGTTTTATTTCTTTTATAAGATTAATTAAATATTTTCTTGTAATTATAAAAATACAAAACTAATTTTATAAAATCATAAACTATAAAATTACCTTACAAAGTGTTTAATATTATTTAGGTCATGGGATATTTTAAAATTCTCCGAATTTGCATAGCTTACTCGTATTCTTCTGAATTAATTATTCATACTTTTGATTGTAGGGGTATTTTGGTCTTTTTGTGAATTTTAGAAATTCAGGTATTACACGGCAAGACCAAACACTACAGTAACCTGTTGAGGAATTTAAGCTTTCTTTAGTCTAATGTGAATTGCATATGACTTTGATGACAATATGTTAATTAATGATTACATACCTCGCCAACTAAGATAGGCTGATGTTGTATGCATAGACGAGGCCATTGATGAAGTTGCTGACTTTTTTGGATCTGAGAAAGCTGTTGCAGAATGGACCGGCAGGTGTGCACTCAGTAACAATATATCTGTTCTTATGTTATGTTTCAGTTGTTTATATTATTTGTCCTGCGATTGCAGAGTAATGGGTGCCTCAGTGCCTTCTAAAAAGGATTGGCTGATATACTTGATCTCTTCATACCTTCATTGCTTTAAGTCCAATACTTCCTTGAATAGAGGCCCCAAGGTATTTTAGTTGATCAGATAAGATCGCTAGGGAGCAAAATGAGCTATAATATTTTCTTACACTTTGTCCACTACAAGATCAAGCCAAATAGTATTGTGGTGCGAGTGTAATTACCACACATTAGGTTCTTTTAATCGCTAATAATACGTAAATAAAAAATGCCACATATTCCAATTTCTTAAAACATTTTGCAGAGTCAAGCGAGCAACTTGACTTGGGTTGGGCTTATTTAAGGAAGCAAAATTTACTAAATGATACTTACAATTTCTATACTATAAGTATTAAACAGCTTGATTTTTCCCTCAGTTGACCCTCAATGGCATGTTCCAGGTATACTTCATTATGGTCGGGTTACCTGCTTCAGGGAAGTTTACTTGGGTTGAAAGATGGGTGAATGAGCACCCTGAAAAGCGATACATACTACTTGGAACGAATCTGGCTCTTGATCAAATGAAGGTATGTAATGTTATTATTGCTTTAAGTTAATTCTGACACAAAATCATCTACAGATAACAGGATTACTGAAGGTTCTCTTAGAATATTTTCATATACTGATATAGAACTCGCAACTAGGAACTTCAGCAGTAGCATGTTGTTGGGTCAGGGACATTATGGACAGGTTTTTAGAGGTTGGCTTGATAAGAAAACTTATTCTCCCTCAAAGCGTGATAGTGGATTAGCTATTGCCGTTAAAAGACTCTATTCAGACAAGTTTAAACCTCATAAGGTGAAGGAGGTCCCAGTTTTCATTTATGGAAATTCGAAATTGCTTAATTGGACGGTCCTTAATACTAAATGTTTGTGGAGCTAAATATGAAAATTTTGGAGGAAATTAATGATCCCAATGTTGTAAAGATCTTAGGCTATTGCGTGGAAGAAGATTTGGTACTTATTGTTTACGAGTTTATGCATCAAGGAACCCTAAAGGAATACCTATTCAACAGTAAGTGCAATTTTATAGGATACTTAATAAGTAGATGAAATATATATAGATGTGTACGCATACATGAACGATATTACTTAAGGACAGAGCGACACCGGTTAGTTTCGAGGGTCAAAATTGCAACGGGTGTTGTTCAAGGCCTTATTTTCTTGTGTACACAACCTCAACTTGCTGATTGCTCATTGAAGATGCACTATATATTGTTGGATGATGTACTTCTGTTTCAAACCATTTAAAACGCTATTAGAACAATAACAATTTAACTTTTTAACTAAAACAATTCAAATGTGTGCAACAAAATTAGACTTACGGGTTAACAGTTAACCTATTCGACCCACTTCATTTTACGTAGCAGAATTATATGACCCACTTAGTTCAGCAAGTGAGAACAACAACATAGCAAGCACGGGTGTGCCGAATGGATAAGTTGTCATGAGATTCGGAAAAAAATTAGTAATTGACTATGTCAGAATATCTAAAATGCACCGCAATAATATGACAAATTAGTTGCATAGTGCGAGATAAAATCGATGATACATTATATTATAATGATTATCAACTGATATATAGAGGTATAGATGTATAGTTGTATCAAAGCCTTACTCTAAAGGAAAATATTGGATATATAATTGGTGCAACCTACCGAAGGAGTGTAGCCTAGCAGTATCTGTGAAATTGTTATGTCGGGTTCAAGTTTCTTTAAGGACGAAAGTTAGATTGTTGTGGTTTTGTGGGAATGTTATACATTATACTTGAGTGGGTGAGTTTGCCTTTAAAAAGTAAGATTAAAAAGAATTGGTGCAACCTGACAAAGAGATCGATGTCTTCGCTTTGGACTAAGGAGTAGCTCTTTATATGTAGTTGTTATCAAGGATAAACCATCGTTATAAAGTAAGCATCGGAAAACATCCCTCCAATAGTTGTTAATTTTATTTTGTTGGCGGCAGACATTATGTCCGGTAGCTCTATCATACCACCACTTTACCATGGTTTCGTGTTTCCGCTGATGCGTGGTTATCTAAAATCAGAATCGAGGAGCATGCTAGAGACTTACCCTCATGAATGGCATCAAAGAAGACATCAAAACCATCATCGTTCTTGATACCGGGAGCGCTTCATGCTCAGATGCTATCTATAGTCTATCAACTCGCATTAAATCACTACTGGTACCTTCTTTATCCAATGTTGAAAACTGATATGATACTACCCCCAAAATTTATTTATGGCTTTTTAAGTTTGGCAAACTATTATCAACTTCAAAATTGATACGAGTAAAGATTGGTTCAACATAAGGGGATATCTATACGTCCATAGATCTATACGTCTAATCAAGTTCTTCATGTTAATGTATTGTTCCAAGTACAAGCAGGGCAAAATTTGGGAACATACTTGTGGAAAATTAGATGTTACCCTACTTGTAAGAGTCACGTCAATTACATAATGGTAGATATTGCCACCAAATATGAATAGTTGATGCCATATATCAGATTGGATCATTTTTGTTTTGAAAGTGGCTATATTCCAAAACCCAAGGGTTGGAGTTAGAGATGGCAAAATGAGTGGGTCGGTTCATTGGGTAACAGGTCACAATGGGCTAGATCAGGCAAAATGAGTGGGTCGGTTCTTTTATCCCTTCTTTGCAGTTTTATACAAAAATAATGTGTTTTACAAAAGCAACAGGCTTTATGCGTTCTAATACACTTTAGAAGAATTTCGACTCATTTACCTCATCTACTGACTCAAAGTAACAACAAATTAACCTGTTTATAGCTAAATTAAAAGGTATCACCACCTCTAAATATATGCAAAATGCAACAACGTTGTCTGTTTCCTTTATCGCCTTAAGATATAAAATTTGCATCTTCAGGAAAACTGCAAAGAGCACTTTGATGAGGAAGAAAGAGGGGTTTTACCATTGATGGAAGCAACATAGTTGACTCAAGGTCAATAAGAGAGACTACTGGAGCAATCTCTAGATGTGATGGCGAGCACACACTCTCACCTCCTTAAGTTCTTAATGGAAGGCCTTCAACCTCAGGAAGCTGGCTCCATCTACCGCTTCTTAGTCGAGTAAGTTCATTTTTGTTACCATTACTTTCAATCTTCATTGTGGGTCATATTTACTTGATCAGATAGCTTCTGTCTTCATTTTTCAAAAGAAATGGAAATCGCAATATCTGAATGACAGGTGCATAATAAACAATAATTTTTAGTTGAACAAATTATTGATGTGTGTGGTTTTGTTTTTATACAGAGATAACCAAGGAAAACGCATTGAGGGTCGCCCAACCATGGGTTTGTTGTTAAAGGCCAAATCCTGAGAGATTCTTGGTTCTGAATTGAACAGTTCAACATAGATAAAGAGTAGGATAAAGTGTATCTTAGGTTGTTAGCAGCTATCCGATAAAGTGTGTCTGTTGGTGGTGATATTGTATGTATACTTTTGTAAGGGTGTTTTTGGCCAATGACCCGATCTAATTCCATATTAACAGCAAGAACTATAGAAGCTGATGTAACCATTGATGACAATCCTGGCTTTCATGTAATGATTTGTAGGTCATGAACCAAAAAGTTGTATATGTTTGGATTTGATTGAACTAAAGCTTCATGCTATATCCTTTCTTTTTCACTTTTGTGGGTAATATATTTGGCAATCAGTTTACTGAGAATGGGCAAAGTCGACTACTTTCGTTAGTGGTGATTTCTTTCGGATTACGAAAGTCCTATCAAGTTATCAGTTTTTTAAGTCTAAGTTTCTTGGATGAGGGGGTGTTTGGTTTGTGAGGGAGCACGACTATAGGCATGGAAATGGGTTTAGAATAGGTCGAACTTTGCAAATGCCAAACAAGTAACTGAAAATTAAAGAGAATATTGATACGCTACAAGGAAATGGTGGAGGTCGACAAGAGATTTGTTTGAAGTTGTTATTGTAAAATGCTATAGGTGTATTTGGTATTGTTTGCCAATGTTGGTAATACGGTTATTGTGTTTTGATATAGTAGCTATGTAGGTTTTGAGGGTGTTTGGCATTGTTTGTACAAACTAGATGTCTTATTATTTGTGAATTTCTAAATTTTGATGAGCAGAATAAAAAGAATTAGCAGATAAACAGATATATTAAGGAATCCCAAACACCCCGTGATTTGTTTTAGTGTGTGTTGAATTTACTTGGTGCAAGATTTGAATGTAAGACAACTTTTAAATCTGTTACTGTTTAAAATAGTCACATAATAGGATTTAGATAATTAGATTTATCACTTTCAGAACATAGCACCAAAACCCCGTGAAGTGGTATAATCAGACCTGCAGTTAAAGAAGGTTTTGTAGGTTTGCAGCCTGACATAGCCACATGTTTAAACTTGAACAATTTTGTCCCGTTTGAACCTGAATGTGATTTTACACTCTAATGAACCACAAAGTCGTGGGTTTTTCTTCTAATTTGTTCTCTAGAAGCTCTTTTTCCTTTTGACACTAAATTTAGTCAAATGTAGTTATGCCTTAAATATAGAAGCAAGATTTATGGAACCAAATATATATTTGGATATGTGTGTAAAATCGTGTACCCTCAGCACACTAAATGATTAAGTTGATTCATGAAAGGATAATAAACTAAATAATGTAGTTGTGTGCCTTCATATACAACAAAAAAATAAAGTAATTGAATTTATTAGCAAACAAGCGTATTGAAGTGTTTATTGATTTATGTTGTATGTGTGATTTAGGTGAAAGGGTTGTCGTACAGTGGGTACATGTGATTAATGAATTGCATTTCTTTCATGAGAATGGGACATAGGTCGGATACAGGTGTTGTTCTGTTGGCTCAAGTGAATCAACAACATTCTCGTTACTACTCGTGTAGAGGTATGATTTTCGTATCAAATGAGGTAAAAATCGATTTTTTGTCATCCACAAAATCATAAAATAAAAACCATTAAGTCATACCCGTCCATCGGACGGGTTTTGACACTAGTGTATATATATATATATATATATATATATATATATATATATATATATATATATATATATATATATATATATATATATATATATATAAATAGATCGGGTAAGGATTTGATTTTTGTGCGGATGTACGCAGACAAATCTCAGCCCTTCATCTAGTCATATATCCGAAAAACGCGAGTGGCGATCGTAAATATCTCGCCTTTTAAAAAATGTTATTATCACAAGATCTTTTCACATGTAAAACATTTTTTTTTTTTGAAATTTTTAGCGATTATTATTTAGTTTACTTGTACTATCTTCTAAAATTTTTCACTTTTTTTACTAATATCACTTTAAGTTCTTAACTTTACAATTTAATTAATACTAGGAAAATAAGGTAATTTTTTTGTATTTTTTTTTTAATTTTTTTAGCTAACATTACTAACTTTTTGTCTAGTTTTTTGTCAAATTTTTTCAGATTTCTTTGACTAATATCACTTTTTATCATAAACTAAACGATTTTTTATAACTGTGAATATAAGCTTTTTTTTTTTCAAAAACTTTTTCAAGGGTTTTGCTTAAAAATACATCAAGTTTTTCAATTTTTTTTTTTTTTTTTAAAGTTATATTCATGGTTTATTTTAACAGCGATATTAGTTTTTTTTTCGATAAATCATAATTATTTTTCTTATAGTATGTCGTAAATTTTTTTCAATTTTTTTTAGTTGATCTGTGTGGTAAATTGAATTATGATATTAAGCTTTCATATACTAAACGTAACTTTGATATTAAGTTTTTTTTTTATGAATGATGATATTAAGATATGAAAAGCTTAATATCGCAGTGAAATTAACCATATTATCAAGTTTTTTTTTTTTTTTTTTTTTTTTTTTTATGAATGATGATATTAAGATATGAAAAGTTTAATATTGCAATGAAATCAACAATGATATTAAGTTTTTTTTTACTAATATCACTGTTCTTTTTTTATATCATTGCTGGTTTTATATGTATAAAGCTTAATATCACTGTATATATTATAATATCATTGTTAGTCTTATAATCACATAAACTTTAGATGGTGAAACGCTTAATATCGCAATAAAATCAACAATGATATTAAGTTTTTCTTTATGAATGATGATATTAAGATATGAAAACTTAATATCGCAATGAAATCAACAATGATATTAAGTTTTATGCGAATGTATTTGACAAATCTCACCTCCATCTACCATCAATCGAAAAGATGGAGTGGCAATATCGTAAATATCGGCCTTTTAAAAAAAATCTTATTATCACAGTACTTTTCTCATGTAAAACTTTTTTTTGAAATTTTTTAGCGATTATTATTTAGTTTACTTGTACTATCTTCTCAAATTTTTTCACTTTTTTTTTTTTTTTTTTTTAACTAATATCACTTTAAGTTCTTAACTTTACAATTTAATTAATACTAGGAAAATAAGGTTATTTTTTATTATTTTTTTAAAATTATTTTAGCTAATATTACTAACTTTTTGTCTAGTTTTTGTCAAATTTTTGAAATTTCTTTGACTAATATCACTTTTATCATAAATTAAACGATTTTTTTAACTGTGAATATAAGTTTTTTTTTCAAAAACTTTTTCAAGGGTTTTGCTAAAAATACATCTAGTTTTTCAAACTTTTTTTTTTTTTTTTTTTTTTTTTAACGTTATATTCACGGTTTATTTTAACAGCGATATTAGTTTTTTGTTTTTTTCAATAAATCTTAATTATTTTTCTTATAGTATGTTGTAAATTTTTTTCAATTTTTTTTAGTTGATCTGTGTAGTAAATTGAATTATGATATTAAGCTTTCATATACTAAATGTAATTTTGATATTAAGTTTTTTTTTTATGAATGGTGATATTAAGATATGAAATGCTTAATATCGCAGTGAAATTAACAATATCATCAAGTTTTTTTTTTGTTTTTTTTTTATGAATGATGATATTAAGATATGAATAGTTTAATATCTAATGAAATCAACAATGATATTAAGTTTTTTTTACTAATATCATTGTTCTTTTTTTTTATATCATTGCTGGTTTTATATGTATAAAGCTTAATATCACTGTATATCTTATAATATCATTGTTAGTCTTATAATCACATAAACTTTAGATGGTGAAAAGCTTAATATCGCAATAAAATCAACAATGATATTAAGTTTTTCTTTATGAATGATGATATTAAGATATGAAAACTTAATATCGCAATGAAATCAACAACGATATTAAGTTTTTATGCGAATGTACGGACAAATCTCAGCCCTCCATCTAGTCATCCATCTGAAAAAGATGGAGTGGCAATATCGTAAATATCACGTCTTTATTAAAAAAAATTCTTGTTATCACAGTACCTTTTCACATGTAAAACTTTTTTATAATTTTTCAGCGATTCCTATTTAGTTTACTTGTACTATCTTCTCATATTTTTCAAATTTTTGACTAATATCACTTTAGGTTCTTAACTTTACAATTTAATTAACACAAAAAATAGTTTTTTTTTTTTTTTTTTTTTTTTAGCGATTATTATAACTTTTGTCTAGTTTTTATCGATTTTTTTGACTAATATCACTTTTTATTATAAACTTAACGATTTTTTTTTAACCGTGAATATATTTTTTTTTTTTCAAAATGCTTTTCAAGGGTTTTGCTTAAAATTACATCTAGTTTTATGTCAATGTTATTCAAGATAAACTAAATTTTTTATTTTTACGTTATATTCACGGTTTATTGTAACATCGATATATATATATATATATATATATATATATACTTTGAAAGTTTTTTCAATGACTCTTAATTATTTTTGTTATAATATGTTGTAAATTTTTTTCAAATTTTTTAGTTGATCCGGTAGTAAATTGAATTACAATATTAAGCTTTCATATACTAAACTTTACTTTGATATTAAGATTTTTATTTTCTATTTTGTTTTTATTATTATTATTTGTTTTATGAATGATGATATTAAGAGATGAAAAGTTTTATATCGCAATAAAATTAACAATAATCTCAAGTGTTTTTTTTTTATTATTTTTATTTATTTATTTATGTATGATGATATTAAGATATGAAAAGTTTAATATCGCAATGAAATCAACAATAATATTAAGTTTTTATTACTTATATCAGTGTTCTTTTTTTATATCATTGTTGGTTTTATATGTATAAAAGCTTAATATCACTGTATGTCTTATAATATCATTGTTAGTCTTATAATCACAAGAACTTTAAACGGTTAAAAGCTTAATATCGCAATAAAATCAGCAATGATATTAAGGTTTTCTTTATGAATAAATATCGCAATGAAATCAACAATGATCTTAAGTTTTTGTGCGGATGTACGGACAAATCTCAGCCCTCCATCTAGTCATCCATCTGAAAAAGGCGGAGTGGCAATATCGTAAATATTACGTCTTTTTTAAAAAAATCATTATCATCAAAGTACCTTTTCACACGTAAAACCTTTTTTTTGAAAATTTTTTCAGCGATTTCTATTTAGTTTAGGGGTAAAAGCCATAAAATAACAACGTACTTTTCAAATTTTGCCGACTTGAAAAACTTACTTTTTATTATCTTACTTACTATGACTTAAAATTTGTTCGACTTATTTATATGACCTGCTTATATTAAAATAATATCCGAAATGACTATATTACCCTCGGCATATGGGTGGAGTCAGAACAAATTTTGAAAGTTCGTTGGTGAAGTCGGAACAAATTTTAAAGAATACAAGGGTAATATAATCATTTCAATTATTATTTGAATATAAACGGGTCATATGGGTGAATTCAGAACAAATTTTGAAAGTTTGTTGGTGAAGTAAGGTAATAAAAAAGTAAGTGTTTCAAGTCAAAAAAAATTTGAAAAGTACGTTGTTATTTTATGGCTTTTACCCTTAGTTTAGTTATAGTATCTTCTCAAATTTTTTCATCTTTTTTTTTTTTACTAATATCACTTTAGGTTCTTAACTTTACAATTTAATTAATACTAAGAAAATAAGTTTTATTATTATTATTATTATTTTATTTTCTTTAGCGATTATTACTAACTTTTTGTCTAGTTTTTTGTCAAATATTTTCAGATTTTTTTTTTTAATATCGCTTTTATCATAAACTTAACGATTTTTTTTAATCGTGAATATAAGCTTTTTTCAAAACTTTTTCAAGGATTTTGCTTAAAACACATCTAGTTTTATGTCAATGTTATTCAAAATAGTTTTTTTTTTTTTTTTTTTTTTTTTTTTTTTTTTAACGTTATATTCGTGTTTTAATTTAACAACGACATATTTTTTTTTTGAAAGTTTTTTCAATGACTCTTAATTATTTTTCTTATAGTATGTTGTAAATTTTTTTCAAATTTTTTAAAGTTGATTTGTGCAGTCAATTGAATTATGATATTAAGCTTTCATATACTAAACTTAACTTTGATATTAAGTTTTTTTTATGAATGATGATATTAAGATATGGAATGCATAATATATCAATGTAATTAACAAAAATATCAATTTATTTATTTATTAATGAATGATGATATTAAGATATGAAAAGTTTAATATCGCAATAAATCAACAATGATATTAAGTTTTTTTTACTAATATCACCGTTCTTTTTTTAATATCATTGTTGGTTTTATATGTATAAAAGTTTAATATCACTGTATGTCTTATAATATCATTGTTAGTCTTATAATCACAAGAACTTTAAATGGTGAAAAGCTTAATATCACAATAAAATCAACAATGATATTAAGTTTTTCTTTATGAATGATGATATTAAGATATGAAAACTTAATATCGCAATGAAATCAACAATGATATTAAGTTTTTTACTAAGAAGAAGAAAAACTAAAATGAGAAGAATAAGAAGAATTTTTAGCCACACATTTCAAATAAGGTAGAGATTTTTAAGGGGAGATGCATATATTTTAAGAGAAAAGTACCAAAAAGTGCCAAAAACTTTTTGGTAGTCCCCTTTGTGGTCAATTTTTCCCTCAATCTTCAAAATGGTCATGCGCAACCACTCGACTCCGCAGCTCCACCCAAAATGTGACACGTGTCATAAGAAAATTACACTTTTACTTTTTATTCTACCCAAATAACCACAAAAATTGCGCAACCGACGGCTACTCAACCTCCTTTTACCCGACTTGCATTTATCCACGTGCAAAAAGTACAAAAAGTAAATAAAAAAAGAAGTACAAAACGACTTTTATCCGATGTACCAGCTTTTTTCTTTTCCAATGTACATGAAAACCCGATCGAATGCAATAACCATCGGATCATACACAACAATTCATCGATACATGATTATCAATCCAAATCTGATTATCATTCTCAAACTTAAACACAAACACAAAAAAACATATATTGTCACCGATTGAGATGATTGAGTAGATAGAATTTTTGTTTATGTCCAATGGATTCACCCTTTCATCGTGTTGATGTAAGTATCATATTTAGATGTAATAAATGTTTAATCCTTTAGTTAGGTTTGGGATTGTTACTGCATCGATTGCACTTTAATGATCAAGTCTTTGGGTATATCAATTTTGGGTCAAAATAGTTGGTATCTTGTATTTTTGTACCAAGAATACAATATACCCATGAAGACTCAATAATCTTGTAGCTAGTATCATGTATAAATTAGTTTTATTTTAATATTTTGTTTTTGTTAACCTAGGTTTATGATTCAAGGTTAGTTTGAGAACTAAGCTACACCTTCGAAAACAATAGCAAAGAAGTTGGCACTAAAGAGGAAAGGTATAACAAGTTTAAAAGTAGTGTTTTGGTCCTTGGTTAGATATTAGAACGGAGGACCATGATAATCATGTCCCGAACTTTTGCTTCAACATCAAAGGATTATCAAAGACGCTAGTATCGATATGCCTTTTATTTTCGATATTGGTCACAATACATTAGAGTTTGGTAGGAGGAATTTTGTTTGTTAATCGGTTTCAAATTTGAAATCCTTCTTTAGACCATTTGAGTAACAAATGCCTCAAATTTCCATAATCGTATTTCCTACTCTACCAAGAATAAAGGGTGACGATCTTAAAGCACTTCTTGAAACGGATAAGGATTTTAAAAGCTATCTCATGATGATTCATCTGTGTTTGTCTCAAGGTCGGCTTTAGAGTATGTATTCATGGGTAACGAGCTTAGGCACGTTATACCGATAAGATTTTGGCTCTAGTGGATGATTTGTCCGCTTTGATGCTTTCCTTGGGGACAATATATTTGGCACGAGCTTCACCTTAGGGTGTATAATGTTGATTCAAGACACCGTAAGGATATTTTAAAAAAATTGCAACACACGGAAAAAAATACAAGCCTCAATATTC
The DNA here is from genome assembly GCA_022545495.1 of Chrysanthemum lavandulifolium. Lineage (NCBI taxonomy): Eukaryota > Viridiplantae > Streptophyta > Magnoliopsida > Asterales > Asteraceae > Chrysanthemum > Chrysanthemum lavandulifolium. The sequence goes on from CM040244.1 coordinate 106,463,156, forward strand.
TTTGAACGGATTTGTTTTCGCTTTTAAGGTTTGCAAGCTTTTCTCATTTATTGCTTGTCTCATGTATTGCTTGTCTCATTTATGTCATTGCAAAGGTAAATGTTGACCCAACCCACCCATACCATAAATGTTGACCCAACCCACCTTTAGTGTCTAAATGCTATGTTTGACTCCCCAAATCTACTTTTGAGTTTGGTTTTAATCAACTCTAGAGTGCAACTGCATTGTTATCAGAATATGTGGTCATATGGAATAGAATACCTCATTTATTGTGACGTTTATATGAATCTAATAACATAATGCAGTGACGTAATTTTGTCTGACTTTTGAAGTACACAGATTTGAGATGTTTTCTCATTCGAAACTCTTAGATTAGAAACAAATGCTTGACTAATAGTTGCTGAAACACAACATGTTCATATTAAGCGCAAACTTGTAGCTGAAGTTTGATATATCTTTGTTACGTTGGCATATACAACTTGTTACGCTGATGATTATAATTAATCGATATTTATTTAGCCATTAAGTTAGTTTAGTTATTTAACATTAATGGTTTTAAACCTTACTGATTTGGTTTTTGGAACTTTTTCCGAATCGCTACAAATTGGTGGCACAAAGACGATGATGTTGTACCTCGTTGTGTTTCGTGGAGTAATGGTATAACATTTACAAAAGGTGATTGTGAGAGTCTATTTTATTCTAGAGAGTCAATTAATTCACTTGTCCCCACCGAAAAGGAGATCAATACATCATGGTGGACATGTAGTTTAGACTATTTCAAGAATGGCTCAATGAAGATGCATCTCATAGACCTTTAAAAGAGGAAGGTTATTCCGCACACATGTTCACACCTGAGGTACATGTTCGATCGAGGTGCATAGCTATGAAGGATTGGATGACCCAAAGACTTGCACGTAAGGTTGAGGATATTGAGCGTGCATTTGGGAGTCGCTTATGCACTTGAGAAATATGTGAAACCTCCCAAGGATACATCTTTTATGCATATGTCGAGTGTATCTGATAATCCTAGTGAAGTTGATCAAGACTCAAAGGTTTGTTGTTTGAGCATAATCTCAATTGCATTTTCATCACACATCTATAACAAAAAACAAATAACTGAAAAAAATGAGTGGTAAAAGAGTTACGTTTGAGCATAATCATGATGATAGGGAGTGGTCAATAAAGGTAGCAAGAGAGGTAATGTTTCCTGAGATATATGAATTGTATGGACCAAATGTTGAACCAAGTTACCGACACCAAATTGAAGTGCTAGAAGAACTCGTAAGACGTATATACGGTCGTGAACAAGAAGAAGTTATAGAACCAAGTGGCGGTGTTAAACTTAACAACCACATAGGCAATTTCGGGTCCTAGTAGCAAGAACACTATTGTTGGGAAGCAACCTAAAAAGAATGAGAATCTAATGTGCAAGTCAACCATTTTGCACGAGTGTAATGATGATCCAAAGAAAAAGGAAAAAAGACTAAATGTGATTTCCTAGTTCCTAAAGTGATGTGTTTGGTTACATGTATGAATATATGATGTATGATGCAGCTGGTTTAAGTATCACTTAAACCAAATTTAATAAAACTGCTGTAACCAAATCTATCAATGAAATGTTTTATGCTTATGCAACATCGCTAGTTCATAAACACTAGGTTAATCATGTAAAGGTTAGTGGTACACTATTTCATTATACTTCTATGCAAGGACCCTAGGCTAACATGCTTGTGTGTGAGTTAAGTATGTGTTATGAATTCCAAACTAAGTAGGAAAACACTAGCCTACATCATTTACCTAGACACTATTAAAGACAACATTAATGAAATAAGGCTTAAAACTATGTAAAAACAAATTTAAACAATCGAGCTTCAAAAATTACTAACTCAGAAAGAAATAAGCATACAAAGACGCCAGAATCACCAAATACCCCACCGCTGGGGACGTTATGTGCATTCCTAAACTTAATGTCAGATTCTAGGGATCGATTCCTTTGCTTGCAAACACATCGCCTTCTCTAGAACTACCTGAAGCTTACACTCCAAACACCTCCTCATATTCAAATACCACGGCCGAGTTTCGTGTTCTTGATATCCTTCATCGTCATAGAATGTAACGATTCTAGTTTCAATGTCAAACCTGCGCTAGGGACCAATGTTTCTTGGGTTCATTTATGGTATGAAGACCTACAATGTTTAAAAATAAAATTGATATAATCCACATAATTAAACTATCATATTCTAAAAGATTGGTTACCAATGAATATCTGCTCCACATTCCTCCACGCAAATGGGTAAATATCATCGGTTGCATAAAAAAAGTGGCATTGAGTCTTGAAGTAGAAGCGTTAAAAAGTAGCAACTAACCATTGACCAATCATGGAAGATGGTCCAAATACCACATATACCATACCCAAAGATCAATGTGTCAGAGGCAATAAAAAGAGAATTCAACAAAAATTTTAGATATAGCGAAAAATAGTTTTATCCAAAATATACCGTAAATGGTTATTTTAACGCACTCGTCGGTAACCAACCTACACGCTTATCGTCAAGCCCAACTAAAGCATCCCGTAGCACGATCAACAAGAACGCCACTATACCAAGGAAACTTGCAACGAGTCCGCCTGTGGGTAATCGTAAACTTCTCCAACTCAAAAGTACATGAAATTTTATCGATACATTTGAATGGACGGCTTGGTTCCTAAACAAAACAAAGTTAAAGTTGTATTATAAGACTTAATTGAGCCAAGATCCGATGTCAGTAGTTTGATTCATAAAGGTAATACCTCTTTCCACGGTTCGAGATCTTTACACCTTTCAATCATGAATGTATCAAGGACATTTGTATGTTTCTTTAGTGCATCCATGCTAGGGACATATAAAGGTAATAACTCTTCCCATGGTTCCATCTCGCTACCGACCACGCTGACATACCTCCTCTTGAAAGTTCCACATCGTCAGTAAAGCAAGTTTCATGTGACTGGAATTACTATGCTCTATACTCTTCATCCTCTTTTCTTCTTCCAAAATCAATTTCGTCCTTTGTTTCCTCTGCTCTGCCACCCTATAAATCTCAGCAGCTTGCTTTTCAACCTTCACACAATCATCCTGCAATTACATCACAAAAATCGTTGTTATTACCTAAGATAAATCTTGAAAAAAGCTAATATATTCTTGAAAACATGTCTCGTGATCACCTCGTGATAAATCTTCATCGAAAATTTGTCCACTTCAACCCCACCATTCTGTGTAAAGTTATGAAAGAAGTTATAATGAAAGGTACAAGACAAATTAGAATAAGTTAAAAGTTGTAGAAATCAATTACCACATAAACTTTCGAGAGAAATTATCCAAACCATCTACAAATCCATTGGCGCAGTGTTTGTTGGATGTTCGAATAGCGAATCAAATAATTCAAAAAATCACCATCTAGATTACTACAATACTGCCACCCGCATCACACTCCACGTTATCCTCAGAATATGTGCACATACTTAACTAAGTAAATGACAAGAAAAATAAATGTGCAAAGATAAATATATATATATATATATATATATATATATATATATATATATATATATATATATACCTTTTGAACAGATGAGGTAACTTTGTGCTCGTGTCCGCCTTTTTTTTCCGAGTAATATATCGCATCACAAAGTATTTTGCAAAACATGATAATTAGACATTAGTTAAATTGGGGCATACGAGAAAAGGGTTTGTGTCAAGACTAACATGAATAATACTCTCCGGTTTGTAGACACGTTCTTTCAAACTCTTGATCTCTTTAGGTAGAATCAACAAACCGTCACATAAACGCTCCAAAGCCTTAACCCAAGCATACAACTCGCCTAAATGGATGTGCCTCTATCTTTGTCCTTAGTCAGTGCGGTGATGACAATTTTTAGATAATCACCAACCCCCGGTATTCAACAGAGGAGGTGCTCTTGGTGTATACCACTTAAAAATTGGCTTTGTCTAAACCATTCGATTGGCCCTCAAGACTATTGGGATATAGGTCATAATTTGGATTTTGGCCTAAGGCATTTAAGATTACAAATAAACTTTAGAAACAAATAAATAAACTAATTTACTGACTAGATAAGCATTTAAGATTACAAAACATCTTAGATAAGCATAAAACATGTTAAGCATATATGCAATTAACCTACACAAGAACTTATAAATCTTACAATCAAAGGAAAAAGTTGGCATATATGCAATTCGAAAGGAAAAAGTTGACATATACGCATTAACCGACACGGGAAAAAGTTGGTTGTATAGCTCCCAATTTTGAAATGGAAAATGCTTCACCAGAACATCCTCTCGGGATCACATCGTGGTCCTTAATCCACCAACGTCAGATCTAAGATGAAGACTCTATAATCCATATCTACAAAAGTTAATGAATAAGTCAAATGACAAACAAAATCTTAGCATAAAAAACTTGACAATGATTGGGACTAAAATACGGACCTTGAAACACGGATAAATCCAAACAATGAATACGATGGAACAAACTTTGGGTCTTTGTCCAATGCTTTATGGTGCTCATCCTTATGATTTGAGTTAACATTTCTAATGGCAGCGTATAACTCCCGCCAGATGTGCTCTCACCAAGAAAACTCATCCCAAGCATCCATATTATCTACCATCTTTAGATATACATCATCAACAACAGATCCTAACTCACGACCCATAAATATAACTTCCAAAGATAACAAAAGAAAACTCAGATTGAGTCTTCATCGATAGTTTCGTGAAATGCTCTTCATCCTCAATCACGATAGAAGATCTATGTTTTTAACATAGCGACCTATCTTCTCCAGAAATACACGATCACGAAAACTGATATCACCCTCCCTAAACTTATGGAAACTGACCATCCCAAACTTGAATGCAGTTATGAGGCAAAATTCACGACGACCAAAGTGTAGCAAATGATTGTTAACATTATAAATGAGGGGTAAATCATAGTGATCATTATCAGAGAAGAATTGCTTCTGAAGCATAAAATGTATAAGACCCTCTTCATTGTCAACATAATCCAAATCCAGCCACCGCCCAAAACATGTCGACCTAAACAGTACAGATCGGTCCAAACCTAGTATATATTTCATTAATGGAAAGTAATTGAGTTTGCTTCTAACATGTACCCTCGCATGATATTCCTAAAGAGATTACAAGATACAAGAATTAGCATCGTTGGGATAAGATAACAAGATTATGCATACCTAAATAAGTTAAAAGAACTTTTACTTATGGGCTTATACTTGCAATATGGGCTTCTAAACAATTCAAATTTCGCTTATATACATCGAATACTCACTTTTATAACTAGTTTCACACTTTTCAAATATTCGACCTAAACAAAGACACTTAAAAGTCTAATTTGAACCGCTTTATACTTGCAATATGGGTTCTCTAAACAATTGAAATATCGCTTATATACATCGTAATACTAGGCTTATAACTAGTTTCACACTTTTCAAATATTCGACCTAAACAAAGACACTTAAAAGTCTAATTTAAACCAGGTTTATAAACACTATAGAATAGCATTGAGCAATGTTAACATATTTGCATGCGCATATGATTATGAGACATGTATAAGCACTTAACACATAAGACACTTCAAAACAACTTATTTTCTTAAAAATTAGCCAAAAAATACTTCAAAAGAGTTGATTTTCTTAAAAAAATACCCAAATAAGCACTTCAACTCTGCTTAGGTTATTAAAAATAAACGAATAAGCACTTCAAAACAGCTTATTTTCTTTAAAACGGCCAAAGAATAATTGAAACTGATTAACAAGAATAAAAGCAAGCAACCCATTTTTAGAAATACCATTTTCAGAAATACCCAAAAGGCAAACACCCAGTTAGATCTAACAATGAATCAAAAAAAAGTTAGAAGAGTACCATCGGTTTCATGATGGAATGAAACAATAATAGGATTGAGTGTGTGATTATTGAGTGTGTATTTCAGATCAAAACAATAAATCAATAAATCAAACACAATAAAAAAAAGTAATCGGATAATAATTCAAACCTAGATCGGATATCAAGAAAATTAATCTGACATCAAGGAAACTAAAAATTCAACGACCTTTATGTCACATCATCGCCACGGTTGCCCAAGCCGCCGGTTGAGTAGTCGGTTGCTCAATAAGAGAAGTTATTTTGGTAGAGTGAGAAGATAAAGGTGTATTGGTAGTTGGGACACGTGTCGATTTGGGTGGAGCATGGAGAGAGAGGTTTGCATGACCATTTTGAAGATTGAGTGACAAATTGACCATTAAAGAGGACTACCAAAAGATTTTGGACTTTTGGTACTTTTCTCATATTTTAATAGAAGATCCGAAATGTGGTTGTGGTTTTTTATCATTCTCATTTTAATTTTTTTTCTTATTCGATCATAAATCGCTCTCTCTCTCTCTATATATATCTCTTTCTCTCTCTCTCTCTCTCTCTATATATATATATATATATATATATATATATATATATATATATATATATATATATATATATATATATATATATATATATATATATATATGGATGAGATTCTAAGTATGGATGGTGCGGATAATATAACGGCAACTTTTAAAATAAATTCAAAAAAATCTGAAAAATAAAAAAATTAAAAAGGACAACAAATTCTTAAAAACAGCTGAAAAAAAATTGAAAAAAAAACTGTTTTCATGGTTAAAGGTATTGTGATATTAGCGTTTGATTTTGACTTTTTTACAAAAGTCAAAATCAGATCTTGACAAAGTCAAGTTCAGATCTTGACTTATGTAAAAAAGTCCAGTTCAGATCTTGCCTTTTGTAAAAAGTAAAGATCAGATGTTAATATCACAAGAACTTTTTTTTATAATAAAATTGTTAACATCATCGTAACTATGTTTTTTATAAAAATATTTTAATATCACCGTAAGATTATTTAATATCGCAATAAAAAAAATGATATTTAGTTTTTTTACTAATATCAAAGTAACTTTTTCAATGAAATTGTTAATATCACAGCTCATTTACATGTAAAAGCAGTTTTTTTTTTTTTTTTTTAATATAACAATAACTATCAAGACTTTTTTCTTTAAATTTTAATATCACCGTAACTATCATATATTTTTAATATCACGGTTTATTTTTAAATGTAAAAAAGCTTAATATCACGGTTGGTGTTATAATATTACCGTTTCATAATATCACCGTTCTCTAATTCATTGATATCACGGTAGGTTTCATAATAAAAAAAATGCTCAAAAAAACAAGATAATTATTTTGGGTTGGAGGAAATAGTAATTAATACTCCGTGGTACAATTTCGTGAGTTGATATTAAGGGAATATATACTACTATCTTTTAAGGGTAGAAATGAGCTGAGGTGCTCGTGAAAAGCTCGGGACTAGATCGCTAAAAAGCTCCCGAGCTTAACCGAGCTCGAGTTTAAGTTGAAGCTTTTTTATTAATCAAGCTCGAGCTTGAGCTTTATATACAAAGTCCGATTGAGCTCGCGAGCTTAAACGGCACTAGGATATTTTAAGTATTAAATATATAAAAGGTTATGCATTTTGTAGAAAACTAGAAGGGGGGTTGAATAGTTTACCGATTAAAATCTTTGTTTTGAAACTTATTGAAAGATCAATTGATATTGATCTTAAGTATGTTAATGAAATATGCAAGCAATATGTAATAAGTAAATAAGGAAAGAAATGATCAAACCACAACAAGTTGTTTATAGTGGTTCGCCTACAAGGACTCTTTTTCCTTGCCCTACTCCACCCCCGAGTCTCACACCGAGAGTTTAACTTCACTAGTCAACAAGCTCCTTTCACCGTGGAGAAAACCTTTACACTTCGCCACACTATTTCCGACACTAAGCTAGATGTCGAGTTCTTTCCAAGGGTACAACTAATCCCACACACAATGTATTTTGAGGACTAAAATACTAACCACTCACACTCACAAGATTATGATGGTTTGATACAACAATGAAGTATGAATCAACACTAGATCATACAACACTAAACAAACAAGACTTCCAACTTCTCGTTGAAGCTTGAATATGACTTGATCTTCTTTGCTACAAAAGAGATCACCAATATGATATGAAACTGAATTAGAAAGGTTAGAGAAGATATGTACGAGAGTATGTTAGAAAGGGATGAGAAACTACTGGCTTGGCATTGCTATTTATAGCCAATTGATGTGAGCGTCTGACGGACCGCGGACCCCTTAAAAGGGTTCCGCCTGTACCAAATTGGTACCGCCATCCGACAAATAAGATATCAAATCTTGCCTAAAGTCAACTCTATCTAAGTAAGATTGTGCAAGATATGAAGAGTACAAATCTTCACAAAATATCTAATGGAATCTTCCAATGATCTCCATGATGTAATACATGATGTCAAATGTTGTATTACTATTAATAGAAATATGCAAATGCTTAGGTAGTGTTTGGTTTTAAGAACCTAACACATTCTACAAACTACTATCATACATAATGATTAGAGTCATATCAAGATGTTACTAATCATAAATGTAAATGCTTGAATGATGAATATATTGTTTGAGAAAGCTTGTTTTAATATCTAATAAACTTGACAAGCTTTAAGCTTTTATAAATTAAATTTACTTTGTCGTTAACAAAACTTAGGCAAAGATCAAAATATAAATAACGCTTAATGACGATATTTGTATTAACAATCTCCCCTTTTGTCGAGGACAAAATATAAATTTTATTTTTATAAAAGAAACAAGTTTGTACAAGAGTTATAAAAATATTAGTTTTAGAATTTGAAAAGGAAATGATAATGCAGTGTATGAGATTTGACTTTTTATGAAAGTCAAAGAATTCACTAGTTGATGCATGATGTTTGACTTTTCGAAAGTCAGTATGCGCTTGACTTTTAAGAAAAGTCAGTATTATCAATGAGTTCTGTTTGACTTTTAGAAAGTCAATGTATGCGCTTGACTTTTCGTAAAAGTCAAATATAAATAATTTCAAAGTTCTATATTTTCTCCCCTTTTGTCTCAACAAAAGAAGAGGCTACGCGGAATGTAATGAGCCCGAGCTATTATCTCCCCTTGTTCAAAGCTCCCCTAAATTGGGTGCTTTAATAGAAGATACATGGATTGTGAAAATAAAGCTACAAAAAAAATTGTTAGTAATAATGATCATTCACAAGCATTTCCAAACACTATGTAATGACACCAACAACATAATAAACAACATTCATTAGTTAAAATTTTCATGAGTAAAGATCATGAAAAGAGAACACAATGATGTGTTTCTAGTACAAGAAAATAAAATTATCCTAAAACAAAACAAATAAAAGACTATTCTAAAACCATCCTAAAGAGATGGTGGATGGGAAAGAGCGCCGAGACGCTCAAGAATGTGGTTGAGGATGAACCTCATTTCTTCGTGGAAGTCATGGACCATAATCCCGGTCCGTTTCACTTGCTTGACCCGCTTGCTCACAAGTTGAGCAACCATGCCTGGAGGGTAGAAAGTTCATGGAGGTTGTGGTGGTGGAATGGTGGATGTGTTGGTGGTGTTGGGGATGTTTGGAGTGGTCATGATGGATGCAAGCAAAGCACTTTGCATTTGCATTGTCTCACTTAGTGAGAATCCACCATGCCTTTGAATTGGTGGAGGTTGTGGAGTTCGGCTTGAATCTCCTCTCTAGTGGGATTGTCATCCCACATGCTCTCCGAATGTCCTCAATACGAGGGACATTGATGATGGAAGTGGATGATCCCGTATAAAGGACCATGAATGTCCTTGTGAATGGGTGGAAAAGGAGAGGTCTTGGCCCTAATGGGCGTTTGGGTCAATTGATGACCGAGGTGATTCATGAGCGATTCGCTCAATGGTGCCAAAGGATGGCAATGGTGGTGGATGACTTGGCCTAGGAGGCAAGTCTTCCAAGTCCTCTAGGAAAGGATTTGGCGATGTTGGTGGAGTTGAAAATAACTCCATGGGAGTGAGAGTGGGAGACCTTGGTGAAGGTGGTGATGGTGTTTTGGATGTTTGGATGGGTGCCGGTGGAGGTGAAGTAGGTGCTTTTGATGGTGGTGGAGTGGTTATCACAATGTGTGATGAAGTGGGTGTAGCTAAGGTAAGGTGTGTGTCATCTCTAATGGGAGAGGAGATGGTGAGTGGTGAAGATTCGGATGATGAGCTAAGATGAACAAAACAACAAGGCCTTACGCTCATTCTAGCGGTTTTCTTGCAAGTTTTTGGTGATGATTTAGTCATTTTTAACTTGGGTTTTGATTTGCTAGATAGTAGTGAGAATGAAGAAGGTGTGAGGATGATCATGGTAAAGCCTTTCAATTTATAGAGGTAAGAAATTGTTGAGAAAAGGCTTGATTTGATGTTGAACCATTGAAGAGATGAGGTTCCTAATGATTTGGAAGTGGGTTGAATGCTAGTCATATCACCCAAGTCAATCCATACAAAGAAGATGGAGTGAAGAAGAAAAGATATGCAATAAATGTGTTCTAGTGAGTGGAATTTCCTAATATTCAGACACCCACGGATTTGAAGGTACCAAAATTTGGTTCCTTCCTTTATGCCAAAGGGCTCCTTGGGTGGATTTTTCAAATTTTTGAATTTTGGTGGAAATGGATTTCTTACATCCCTTAGTGAATAATACTAGTTCTAATAACAAGATAAACTAGTTAAGATTGATTTATAAGTGATGGAAGATAATTTGGAATCACGAAAGAGTCGAAATTTAAAATTACCCGGAGGATCCACGGCACCAAAATCATACACGGACGGTACCCAAAAAGGGTGCGTCTCGTCCGCCTCGCATGTGTATGGCGGTACTAAATTACATAAAGGACTGTACCAAAATAATGGTGCCTTCTCGATCCAGGAGTCTTGAAATATGGACAGAGTTCGCTTTTAGGTGTTTGGGAAATTTCCAAACCCAAATTTTTCTCAAAACTGTTATACTAAACATTTCTAGTTAGAAAGTAAATAACACATATGTAAACATAGTGGAGCATAGATTTTAGCAAGGCTTATTGATTTTCACAATATAGTGAAAATGGGTAAAATTTGATAGCATACTTGTGCTATCCCCCGCATGAGATTGTTAGCATACACCATTGTTTCAAGTTATATTATCATCCTACATAATAAAAACAACTAAAAAGTATCAAACATTAACGATAATGCATTGTTCCAAACACTCCTTAAAGTACTCTTATTTGTCCAATTTCTTGTAAATCTTGTTCATCATCCTACCAAGGCACTTGAACATTCCCTTAGTTTGCTTGAATTCTGCTGATTCATTCTCAATCTCGGGAAGAGATGTGTAATACTCTTGAGGTGGAAGACGAGAGCTTGGAAGACCATCCTGAGCTATTTGATGATGATGATGAAGGAGTTGGAGGTTTAGCTCTCTTGCCTTTAGTCTTAGCAACTCGAGCATCACTCAAAGGTACAAAGATGTGAGGATGAGTTCATAGTGAAGATGCATCCCTTTGGGGTTGGTGGAATTGAGCTAAGTTTCTATAGAGACGGGTGAGAAGCATCCCGTATGGAAGAGCAACGGATCCTTGAGTTGGAATATCAATCATTCTTCTAGCTATGTAGTAGGCTGTTGAATGGTTGTCGGTGACAAGTTGTAAAGCATGTGGCAAAGACAAGCGCTTATGCGATCCCTATTCCTATGGTGCTAATGACGCTTGCTCTAAGTAACTCCTCCCATTTCTTAAATTGCTTAAGTTCATTGAGCTCCATTCCATATGGATCTCGGTCTACCTCTTTTCCCTTTCGGGTGACTCGGTTGTATCCGCGTTTTGGGTTAAAAGGTGTTCACGGATGACATCCTTATCGGCTAAACGGGTTATGTAGGAAGAGAGCGGTCATTGATTGCATCAAGGGCGGTGAGTGACCACTTATCCGTAGACACAAGTTCCTCGGTTGGGAATTCCTAGTACTCTAGAAAATTCACTTAGGGTGATGGTGTAGTCATTTTGGTTGATTCTAAAGCTAAGACAAAATTCATCATCATCTTCATCACTAAAACCGGTCACACTAGCATAGAATTCTAACACGAACCTAGGAAAATTGGTTCATCAATGTCAAGAAGACAATCGAATTGAATGGCGGCTAGTTCTTCACGAAGATTGGTATGCTCAAGGAAGGATGGGTGAATGGTTCTACCTCGTGGAAATACCTAGATTCTAGACCCTAAATATTTCTACTTGTTCCTTGGTGAGTCCTTTGGTTTTGTGGTGTTTGGGAATGTAGTTAAGAGTGTCTTTGTGATCATAGAATCTTGCGGCTACCATGGTTATTCCTAAGGACAAGAATTAACATGTTAAAATTTAGATAAATTTTAACGCTTTTGATTCTAGTGTGTGCCTATATGAAAACAATTTGAGTTGCGGTTATCTCGACTCATTTTATGCACAAAATGGTTTTAGTGGAGTGTTTGGCAAATACCATGAGATAACCCAAATGCTCCTAATTCAATGTGGCTACATTTGAATATACCCGGAGTGCATATTAGTTATGCAATACCTTTAGTATTCAAGAGCATGCAAGTGATGAAAATTTAACGCTTCTATTTTTATTAGCAATGAAAATGTTTTCCTATAAGTGAGAAGCTTTTCAAAACTTTTGACATGGGGTGTTTGGTTGTTTGAATAAGGCCTTATATTTATTATCTATCAATTAGTGGGAAACATGATTTGTTTATGCAATATGATAATGTAGTACCTAATTTCAATGACTAGTTATGCAATTTGCCAATTGAATTCATATTTGGTATAAAAGCATACATAAAACCCCATGTAATGATTTGTGATAGTTTTGTGCATAAATAAGAATCCTAGACTCGTAATTAAGAGATGAAATGTAGTTAGGATACTTACAATGATGTTATCTTCAATGATTAGTGAGTGGGAAGATGATAATAATGAGCTTGGTTTAAGTTTTACACGTTTGGTAAAGTGGGTTGTGAGGAAGAAGATGTTATGTATAAAGTCGTTTTGAGTCAGAGACACCACGGACGAGACGGCACCAAATTTTGGTTCCGTCAGTGTTGTCGTTTGTCTTCGCGTGGCTACATGAGCGTATACAAGACAAAATTGTTTTGGTTTGACTATTCTAATGCTTTAGGCTATGTTTATCCTACATGTTTGGTTCCATTAACCCTAAACCAAGTCTAAGAAGATTAAAAGGTTCTCGCTAAGAGGTTTAGTAAAGATGTCGGCAATGTTGTCTTGGAGGATACTTTCGATTGAAATGTTTCCTTTTGAACATTGTCGCGAAGAAAGTGATGACGATTTCAATGTGCTTTGTACGAGCATGTTGAACGGGATTCTTGTTGAGATCGATGGCTCCTTTGTTGTCGCAGTATCACAATGTCGTTGAGATGAATTCCGTAGTCTACGAGCTTGCTTCATCCAAAGAGCTTGTTGACATGCTTTTCCGGTGAGACGATTCGGCTTCAAGAGTAGAGATGGCTAAAGCCGTTTGCTTTTTTCAGAAACCATGAGGTGAGACAATGTCCAACAAAAGTGCAAATACCACTTGTACTTTTTCTATCGACATAATCACCGCATGATCCGAGTCGGCATACACTATGGTTTCTATACCCGTTCCTTTGGGATACCATAATCCTAAACACGTTGTTCCCTTAATATATCTAAAATCCTTTTAAAGCTTCTAAGTGTGATGCCTTTGGTTTTCTTGAAAGCGAGACATAGACAAACACTAAACATAATGTCGGGTCTACTAGCCGTAAGATAGAGTAGGCTACCAATCATTCCTCTATATTTAGTGTTATCTACGGATTCACCTTCTTCGTCCTTGGTGAGTTTAGTGTCCGAGGACATGGGTGTTTTAGTTGGTTTGGAATCTTCAAGACCAAATTTCTTAAGCATGTCTTTTATATATTTAGATTGGTTAAAGAAAATACCATCATCTAGTTGTTTGATTTGAAGTCCTAGAAAGAAGTTTAACTCACCCATCATACTCATTTCAAACTCGTCATGCATGATTTTAGAGAAATCATCACATAGATCTTGACAAGTTGATCCGAATATAATGTCATCAACGATATTTGAACAATAATAATTTGCGATTCCTTTTCTTAGTAAAAGAGTATTATCTACTAATCCCATAGTATATTTGTTATCAATAAGAAAAGTCTTAAGACGGTCGTACCAAGCTTTAGGTGCTTGTTTAAGGTCGTATAATGCTTTCTTGAGTTTGAAGACATAATGTGGTTTCTCAAAGTCGGTAAAACCGGAGGTTGAGCAACATACACTTCTTCGTTAATAAACCCATTAAGGAAAGCACTTTTAACATCCATTTGAAATAATTTAAAATCATAAGCACATGCATAAGCAAGTAATATTCTAATAGATTCAAGTCTAGCTACAGGTGCATAAGTTTCATCATAGTCAATTCCTTCTTGTTGATTATAACCTTGTGCAACAAGCCTAGCTTTGTTTCTAGATACTACACCATTTTCGTCCATTTTGTTTCGAAGACCCATTTTGTTCCAATTATAGTTTGATTGGGTTTTGGAACTAGTTTCCAAACATCATTTCTAACTAATTGGTTTAATTCTTCTTGCATGGCAATTACCCATAATTTATCTTTTATTGCTTCATTTATGGTTTTGGTTCAATGGTGGATACAAAACAAAATGATTACTTTGATTTTGAGCTTGTGATCTTAAGGTTCTTTGATTAAGTTTTCCTATGACCTTTCTAATGGATGACTTTTAGATTCTTTTATATTGACAATTTCCTTATTTAATGGTTCATCTTCCTTGTTATTATTAATTTGACTTTCAATTATTTGACTTTCAACTAAGTCATCATCTACCAAAGGTGATGTCTTAGAGGGAGGTGGACTTTCGTCAAATGTTATGTTCAACGATTCCTCGACTATCATTGTTTCTTTATTTAGGACAATGTAAGCTTTACTAGTTTGAGAGTAACCAAGAAATACACCTTCATAAGACTTTGGGTCAAACTTGGTGAGATAATCCTTAGTATTAAGAATAAAACATTTACAACCAAAGACTTTAAAATATCCTAATGTTGGCTTTTACCTTTATAAAGTTCATATGGTGTTTTGTTTAGGAATGGACGATTAGGACTCTATTTAAAATATATGTAGAAGTGTCAATGACGCTACACCAAAACTTTTGAGGAATGTTTTGTTCATTAAGCATTGTTCTACTCATTTCTTGAATTGTTCTATTTTACGTTCTACTACTCCATTTGATTGAGGTGTTCGTGAGCGGAAAAGTTATGTGTTATACCATTTGTATCACAAAAGTTTCCAAATTGAGTTTCGTTGTCAAATTCACGACCATGATCCGTTCGGATCGACACAATTTTGACACCTAGAAGATTTTGAATTTTCTTGCTAAGTATTTCAAATTTATCAAAAGCTTCATTTTTGGTTTTCAAAAATAACGTCCAAGTAAACCTTGAGTAATCATCTACTATGACCAAAGTGTATAAGTTGCCTCCATAGCTTCTTATAGCGGATGGTCCAAACAAATCCATATGTAATAATTCTAGACACTTAGATGTGGACACCATATTTTTAGATTTGTGACTACTATGTGTTTGTTTACCAATTTTGCAAGCGTCGCAAAAGTGTTGGTCATATTTTAGTTTTGGTAAATTCTAACCAACTCTTTTGAAGATAGGTTTTGTATAAGTCTCATATTAGCGTGACCTAGCCGCCTATGCCAAAGAGATGAGCTATCGTCTAAAGTTGTTAAGCAAAGTTTGTCATTATATGTTTTATCTATTTTCATGACGATATGTTATTTTTCCTAACTCCTTTAGCTATGGTGATACCATCTTTAGTATTTTACTACCATTTTCATCAAATAGTACTTTATACTTTTTATCACATAATTGGCTAATACTAAGTAGATTAAATCCTAACCTATCCACATGAGCAACATTTTCAATAGTTAGAGAGTTATGAGCAATCGTACCTTTGCCAATGATTTTGCTTTTGAGATTGCTACCGAAAGTGACATTACCTCCGTCATACTCTTGGTATGATGAGAAGAGACTTTGTGTTGCCCGTCATGTGTCGTGAGCATCCACTATCTTTTATCCATTCATCGGTTCCAATCCAACTTTTAGGCATACCTAAGAAGCAAATAACTCAAACATTTGGTCCCCAATATCTCATGGGTCCGTTTGGGTTAAACATACCATTTATTTGATTCATGTATGGAAATGATGGGTAAGGGTTCCATGGCATGTAATCTGAGTTTGATATGGTCTAGGAAAGTTTTGATTCCAACCGTTGTGTTGGTGGTTAGGTTGAACGTTGTGGTTGCTCTTAGGAAAGGCGTTTGGCAAAGAAGTTTTATATCGTTGATGAGTAGTTTTGATCTAAATTCATTTTAACAAGTCCTACTCGATATAATGGCTGGTTTTAGTTTAACATTATCATTGGTTTTCTTTGTTACTTTAACAAATTGAGACGGTCCGTATTGCGAACATTCTGTTTCTGTTGAAGTACCATGGTACCATTTTACAACGGACGGAACCCTTATTTTGGTTCCAAATCGTCCGTGTTATCTTCAAACAATTTTGATGAATGTTCGTCCTTTTCGGCCGTTTGTTTTGACTCTTTGGAATTAATACTTCATTAAAACCTAGCCCATTCATGTCTCCGGTGTTTTATGGATTTTAACTATTTCATCGGCAAGAGCGATGTTTTGTTAAACCTTTTAAACTTAGAATTATTTTCTATTAAAACTTCTTGTGTGAGCTTTAGTTTTCTATTTCAAGATTAAGCTCTTGACATGATTTACAATCATCGTCATTTGCTTTTCCTTTTCAAGACGTTTTGCTTTTTCTTTTAACTCATATACCTCATTTTCCAAAAACTCCTTTTGGTTTTAGAAATTTATTTTTAGTTATGATTTTTAGACTTAGCTCACACAATTGATTATATTGTTTTTGCAAGGTGTCATCATCATAGAAGAATAAGAAGATTCGGAAAGTACCTCATTTGACTCATGTGCCATTAGAGCGATCTCTTCCTTGCTTGATTCTTCATCGCCTTCACTATCACTCCAAGCACCACTTACAAAAGCTCGTTGAGTTTTGTTTTAGGTGGCTTGGGACATTCTCCTATGAGATGACTTGCATTACCACATCTAAAACACTTTCTTTCACCTTTAATCTTCTTATCATCCCGATCTTTTCGAATGGCTTCTTTTCTTCTCGAGGTTGTCTTACAAACTTTCCTCTTCTTCTAAAGAACTTCTTGAAATCTCTAACGACCATGGCATACTCCTCATCTTCACTATCGGAACAAGATTCACCATCATCGCTGATTCCGCCTTTGCTTTAAAACAACGGATTTGATCTTCTCCTTTCTTCCTTTGATGATCTCCGAATCTTTCTCCATTATCATTTCGTGAACTTTGAGGTTGCCAATTAGCTCGTCTAGTGACATTATTGAGAGATCTTTTGATTCTTCAATAGCGGTCACTTTAGCTCTCCATTTGGGATGGAGTGCTCTAGAAATTTCCGACAAAGTTCTTACTACGAAAAGATTCATCAAGTGCTTTAAGTGATGTAATGATAGTGTTAAACGAAAGCAAAGCCACAATCAATGGTTTTCATCTTCGGGATAACAAATTGTTCATATTGTTGAACAAGAAGATCAATTTTGTTATCCTTGACTTGTGAATTACCTTGATGTGTAACAATTAAAGATTCCCAAATATCTTTGGCGGTTTCACACATAAAAATTCTTTCATATTCTTTTCTAGGTAAAGCATTATAAAACATCATTTTAGCTTCATTATTTTTAGCAACTAATTTCTTTTGTTCATCAACGAAATATCCTTTGTTGTAGAACTAAAATCTCCTTTAACAATAATAAACCAAAGATCTATATCTTTTGATTTTACATATGTTTTAAACGGTTTTTCCAATAGATAAATCCATTGGTTTCAAAGAGTGGTGGTCTTTGCATAGATTGCCTTCTTTAAAGTTTTAATCCATGGATCGTTTCAAGTTTATAAAATACAAGTTATTTTAGAAATTCTTGAGCAACGAGGCTCGGTACCAATTGTAGAAAACTAGAAGGGGTTGAATAGTTTACCGATTAAAATCTTTGTTTTGAAACTTATTGAAAGATCAATTGATATTGATCTTAAGTATGTTAATGAAATATGCAAGCAATATGTAATAAGTAAATAAGGAAAGAAATGATCAAACCACAACAAGTTGTTTATAGTGGTTCGACCTACAAGGACTCTTTTTCCTGCCCTACTCCACTCCCCCGAGTCTCACACTCGAGAGTTTAACTTCACTAGTCAACAAGCTCCTTTCACCGCGGAGAAAACCTTTACACTTCGCTTACACTATTTCCGACACTAAGCTAGATGTCGAGTTCTTTCCAAGGGTACAACACTCCCACACACAATGTATTTTGAGGACTAAAATACTAACCACTCACACTCACAAGATTATGATGGTTTGATACAACAATGAAGTATGAATCAACACTAGATCATACAACACTAAACAAACAAGACTTCCAACTCTCGTTGAAGCTTGAATATGACTTGATCTTCTTTGCTACAAAAGAGATCACTAATATGATATGAAACCGAATTAGAAAGGTTAGAGAAGATATGTATGAGTATGTTAGAAAGGGATGAGAAACTACTTGGCTTGGCATTGCTATTTATAGCCAAATCGACAGAGGCGTCCACGGACCGCGGACCCTTAAAGGGTTCATGGTGTACCAAATTGGTACCATGGTCGACGGTCAAGATATCAAATCTTGCCTAAAGTCAACTCTATCTAAGTAAGATTGTGCAAGATATGAAGAGTACAAATCTTCACAAAATATCTAATGGAATCTTCCAATGATCTCCATGATGTAATACATGATGTCAAATGTTGTATTACTATTAATAGAAATATGCAATGCTTAGGTAGTGTTTGGTTTTAAGAACCTAACACATTCTACAAACTACTATCATACATAATGATTAGAGTCATATCAAGATGTTACTAATCATAAATGTAAATGTTGAATGATGAATATATTGTTTGAGAAAGCTTGTTTTAATATCTAATAAACTTGACAAGCTTTAAGCTTTTATAAATTAAATTTACTTTTGACGTTAACAAAACTTAGGCAAAGATCAAAAATATAAATAACGTTTAATGACGATATTTGTATTAACACATTTGTATTATGAGCGAGCTTATAAACGAGCTCAATAGCAAGCTTATTAACGAGCTGAAACTAGATATATTACGAGCCGAGCTTGAGCCAAGCTTTAAATTTTCATTTTCAAATCGTATAAACGAGACGAGGTCAAGCCGAGCCCGAGCCTGTATAACATACCACTAGTCGAACTCGATCTTAAAAAATAAATACTTGAACCCAGGGGGGGAGCCAGGAATTTTTATTAGGGGGGGTCATAAGGGTCAGGTGCCCCATGCGGAAAAAATTGTAGTGTAAATTTTCTAAAATATCTGGCTTTTTATAATTTGTCCTCCCAAGAACCAATTTGTATTGTAGTTTCTAAAAATTATCAAATTGTTCCCCTCGAGAAAAAATTTCTGGCTCCGCCCGACTTGGATATTTTGAGATAGTAATAACGTCTAAAATTTTCTTTGCGAACCAGTGATCAAACCGGTAAACAAGTTTGACCTCAATGATGGACTTAATTAGAAGTATGCCTTTATCTTTATTGAAGTTTATTAAACTTGAAACGATTGTCAATGACGAACCCTGCTATACATCTAAGGTGGTTCAACTATATCGTCGAGCCAAAACAGTAGATAGTTAACTTGCTAATATATTAATTCGGGTCAGGTTAGTTTTAGATTGTTTCTTTTTTATATAATAGTTGAAAGTTATTAATTAATTAACAGAGTCACAACTTTTGTGAATCCATTTGTTTTATTAAAACATCTATACAAACTAAATGTTCTTTTTAAGAAAGAAAAATAATAAGATGTGAAACATTTGAAATATAGAGGAACTTTATTTTGCATACTCAAAAATCCTTGCATACTAAGGGATAAATCTTCACCTTTCATCTAGTTTTGTTAACCTAAGATTTATATGTCTAAACCTAAGTCCATGTTTTTTTCTTGTCTTTTTCTTTTCTTTTTATCTTTATTATTTATTTTCTCATTATTTGTATTTTATATCACTTTTTTTAAATACACGTTTTTTTTTTCATACGTTTTTGTCCGTTTTTTCCGCTTTTTATACGTTTTCGTCTGCTTTCATACGTTTTCATCCGTTTTCATACATTTTCGTCCGTTCTCTTACGTTTTCGTCCGTTTTCATACGTTGTCGTCCGTTTCTTACGCCGTCCGTTTCATCTGATTCGTCCGTTTTATTACGTTTAAACCGGTCATATTACGTTTTCGTCTGTTTTCTTACGTTTTCGTCCGTTTTCTTACGTTTTCATAAGGTTTCGTCCATTTTCTTACGTTTTCGTCAATTTTCTTACGTTTTCGTCTGTATTCTTACATTTCACACGCTTTTATACTGCTTTCTTATGTTTTTGTTCGTTTTCTTACGTTTTCGTCTGTTTTCTTACCTTTTCTTCTGTTTTCTTACGTTTTCGTCTGCTTCTTACGTTTTCATTCGTTTTCGTCCGTTTTCTTACGTTTTCGTCCGTTTTCATACGTTTTCGTCCGTTTTCTTACGTTTTCGCATGTTTTCATACATTTTCGTCCGTTTTCCTATGTTTTCGTTCGTTTTCTTACGCTTTCATCCGTTTTCATACCTTTTCGTGTGTTTTCTTACGTTTTCGTCCGTTTTCATCGGTTTTCATAGGTTTACATACGCTTTTGTCCCTTTTTTTACGTTTTCGTCCATTTTTAGACGCTTTCCGCTTTTCGCAGACGATTTCGTCCGCTTTCATCGTTTTCTTCCATTTTCATCCGCTTTTATATTTTCGTCCGTTTTAGACGCTTTTTCCGCTTTCATACGCTTTTAATCGCTTTTCATTCGCTTTTATACGCTTTTGTCCGTTTTCATCGTTTTCCGTTTTATCGTTTTCGTCTATTCTCATGTGAACTACTAAGATAGATGAGACTTAAATCGTCTACTAATAGTAAGCACGCTCAATCTAGTGTTCAATCAAACCGTTATCAAATCAGCCCTAAACATCTCATCAATCATCTTATCAATCAATTCGTCTAATGTGTTCTCAATCATCTATATCCCATATCAAATTAATCAAGTTCAAAATTCCAAAATCATAATATACCGTTTACTCAAATCAAATCCGTAGTATCTTGATATTCACATCTCATTTACCCAAAATCAATAATCATATCTTCAAATCATAACGTTTCCATAATCAGTTCACAATATCCCTTAACAGATAATCTCATAATTCAAATCGCAGTTCATACCATAATCAATTAAGAAGCTTCGGCTTGGCAAGCGGGCGTGCGTCGGTCGAGGATCAATTTTCTCAAAAGTGGTTATAGTTTAGGGTTTATAAAATACCTAATTCTCTATAACCTTGAGCTCTGATACCAATCTGTAACACCCCCAAATCTCGGTACAGCGGAAGACTTAATTAAGTTCTCGGGGTTACTATTGGATTGGTATCGCACACAAGTATAGCAAAAGATAGTCATTTATCATTCAAAGCCAAACCCAAAATTGGTTATTCAAAACATTTAGTTCAAAAGTGTAAATATTAGGCCCAAAACATAATTTAGTAAGATAGGTCCCCAAAGTTTATCAGAGTCAGAAATGATCCTTGAACCTCGCCTTCTTGCCAAGCTTCCACCGATCGCATATTCCAAACATCTCTCAAAATCCTGAGAAATCATGCTAAAAGGTCGACTTCTGTTTGGTGAGTTCATAGGTTTAAGTTCAACAAAATCATAGTGGACGGTGAAGAGTTGATTTGCTATGCAAGACCTAAGATATATAAACACTGTTGCACCGATCCATTCCGGATCACCAATCATAACACACGTCCGCATCCGGGGACTACTCGAACTCATGACTCTAGTCCAAAGACCGTCGTGGCAAAATCTAGAACAATTGCCAACCCGGACTAGGTCGATGTGAAGTCTATTCTTAGTTAGGCACGGCTAACCTAAACTAAGGCAACAACTACCACACATCTATCTAAGCGATCAAGCATATAAGCAAATCCAAATACTTTTAACGGTCCAAAAGCAATGAGATGATTCTCACCCAAAGTAGTTCAAAACGTAGTTAAAACGTAGATAAAAGTGGGGCTATGAAACTCACCTTAGCCCAATAATGCATGAACAAACATTATCGGAAGATAACAAGTAATCACGGCACATCAATGCACTATTCACTATTGACACGACTGGCATCTAAAGCTAATCTTCATGGCATCCAGAAGATCGTACGACAAGTACAATAGAATAGAAGTGATGCAACCTATTGCGTATACGGTATTCTTAGAATATGGCTCATATGATAAAGAAATCAATAGAAAGCAATGTGTTGTAGTTTTCGTGGATCATTCATGTCGTTACTTTCAAAAGTACATTATTTTTCCGCAAAACTCATAATCAATATCTCAAAAGTTTGGTTTTAACGTTTCGTGTGGTGGTAAGAAACATAGACGCGATGTACAACTCACGCAAAGAAAAGAAGACATTGACAAAGTCAAGAAATACCGACAATACTCAAGCTAGTTAAACCCTAGAAAATGACGACATCTATTTATGTAACATAAATAGGTTAATTGATAAGTTTCGACTATTTACCCAACAATTCCCAAACATACAGGTTCAATAATAAAAGGCAAGTTTCCATTTATCGCTCAATAAATAAAGGTTTCTCAATCGTTATTTGTAATTATACAAGTTTACAAGAAGGTACTTCATATAAGGTATATTAAGTAGTGTACTATAAATGATACACTCGTTGATTCCAATGTTTCCAAATCAATACGACTTCAATAAGTTATATTATCAAAATAATGTTTCCAAACAAGTTCATAAAAGTATTCATGTAGCTATAAAACACGAGTTATTATCGTAGTAGTTAAGGGTTTATAATTAAACAAAACCTTATTTATTGACAATATATATCCAACTATCTTGTTATTAGTTAATATGTGACGATAAAACATCTAGACTCGTTTAATTCAAAGCGTTTAATGAAATAAAAATCCTGACCAATATAACTTGTATAGCCACATTATTCCAATTTTATACACCGTCACTATATTTTATAATGTCTATGTAACATTTGATATAATTCATAACTCACGTAGTTAGTTCTAAGTAATTATCATCCAGTTTTACAATAACTTGCTCACTACCCGTTCAAGTCCAATAATTAACGACCAAATATGTCCGATAATGATATATATATATATATATATATATATATATATATATATATATATATATATATATATATATATATATATATATATATATATATATATATATATATATATATATATATATATATATATATATATATATCTATATCCAAATTACTTATACCAAATAGCTCAGCGTTACCATTTGTTATATTTTATCCGTTTCGACACTTTTATATCAACAATTATTTACAACTCACCATTTATCATGTTTAATTTCAAGTAAAACTCGCAACCTAATTAACCCGTAACTCATTTTTACTTGTACCATATATCCGATTTATAAATCAAAACAATTTAAACATTAGTTTATCCTTCGGGTTCAAACACGAGACTAAAGATATACGTTGGTCAACTAACAACTTAGGTCCTAACCCGAGCAAAATAAGACACGAGGTCCACCCAACTAGGCCTTAAACCCAACAGGCCCAAATGCTTGTCCATGGTCATAAGACCAATCCATCGGTAACCTGAATTTTGACTCGTTAACCAAGACCCTTAAGACCCATTTTGTGACTGACCCGTAACCCTTGTCTGACCCGACCCGTGAGGTTTGACCGAGTCAACGCCTGGGCAAACTCAACAAAACGCAACACCAGCCTAGTTCCAATTTGAGATACCTATTATCCTAAACAGGCTACCATTTTAACGAGATCCTCAACACGTAACTCATGTTTTCCTTTTTGGATTTACGAGCAGCATGAAAAATAAAAGAGACCCGAGGTCGAGCGCTACCATTGCTTCTTTACCACACGAAACATATAAAGATCGCTTCTAAATCATTCGCTATATGAAGTTTACCAAAAATCATTTAAAACTGGTTTATAACTCTTTCATTTCCACACGAATCATACCAACCATTCTTAATCCCGTTTAATACTTGAAACTCATATCACCAATCTTTTAATCCGGTTTTATGTCCCAAATGAATTTTATTTCGATTGTTAACCACGAAAAGCAACTCAAATAATTCGATATATATATATATATATATATATATATATATATATATATATATATATATATATATATATATATATATATATATATATATATATATATATATATATATATATGCTTATTATTCTAAAATCCACGAAACACACAGCACATATAGTACACACGGTATAAAAATAAAAATAAAGATGAAACGGGTATGTCGTTATTACCGAGAAGAAGAGACGAGAGGGCTTTGATGGCGTCTTTACGAGTACTACTCGTAACCAAGGCCAAACGAAACCCTTTTAAAATGTTTTCCCTCGAAACCCTAGTAATTTCGAATCTTTATTTCAAGATTTAGGGCGTGTTACTATGATTCGTAGTGTATATGTTGCATAAACGTGACCACAATCACCCGATCTATCATTTGAGATGGGTGGTGTAATTATTGGAGGTGGCCGAAAGTTGGCCGAATTCTTTTGGCGGCGCCGGAACCCTAGGGAAAAAGGTGGCCGGATTTTTGCTTAGAGAGAGAGAGGAGAGGAGTGTGTGTTTTATAGAGAGAGAAAGGTGTTGGTAAAATGAGGGGAGGTGGAAGTATTGGGGTATATATACTCCTACAAGGGTTCTAACATGTACAATAGAAACTAAAAAGGTGAAGGTGTAAATTATTGAAAGGATCATTGATGTAACTTCTCAAAACTTTAGATGTATTAGTTTCGGGACTCGTTTAGCCTAGTAAACGGATGATTCATGACGCGGGAGTTACGCCAAAGTTCTTAAAATATTATTTCCAATAAAAACGATACAAAATACGACTCGTAACTCAAATTAAATCAAACGATCGCTCTAATCGACGTTTCTCCGATTACGACGCATCGAGGAATTTACGAGTTGTCACACAATGTTATCTATCACTTGTGATATTATACTCTTAGTAGAAATAAAAGGGTTAAAGTCTCTTTAGGTGAATTCTTATTTTGTTCAAAAAAATACTAATTTAATGCAACACTTGGTTGATTTTGAGAATATGTCAAGTCTCTATTTTCATAGTTTGCTTCTTTTTTATTCATTTTGATATTTTTAAGTGACATTTATTTATCTCTTGTGATATAACACTGTAAGAAATATGAAGAGTATTACACTCTTCATCATATATGTGTTATCAGTTGTGATACTCAACTAAGAATGTGAAATATTAAATTCATACCAAATGTGATAAGAATTTAGTATTTTACCAAGTATATATGAAAGAAATGAAAATAAACATCACTTATTATATTATTGTGATGATTCTGTTCATTTTTTTTATTTGTGTTTTTGAAAATATTTAGGAAGATTTTGTGTTTTATGATAATATGAAATATTAGAAAAGGTGTTTAAGCGAAAGAAGAGATGTTATGAAACTTTGTTAGACTTGTGGTGAATTTTTCATTTAATGGATAGATTGTGCATGCCGATAGGTTTATAGTGGAATTTAAAAATATCATGGTTGAATCGCAAACCAAAGAAGTTATGGTTGAAGAAAGCACACATCATTATAAACAAACTGAGTAAGCTCAAAGACCTGTAATATCACCTCACTTGTGATATCACATGATATCACATGTGATATCACATGATATCACATGTGATATCACATGATATCACATGTGATATCACATGATATCACAGGTGATATCACTAGTGATATCACAAGTGATATAAACTATGATATCACACATGCTATCACCGGTAATATCACACATGATATCACAGGTGATATCAACGTATCACAAGTGAGGTGATATCACAAGTGTTTGAGTTTCCTCAGTTTGTTTATAAATATGTGTGCTATCTTCAATCATAGCTTATTTAGTTTGCTGATTCAACCATAAATATTTTCAAATCCCGCTATAAAACCTATAGAAACATGCACAATGTATCCATTAAATAGAAAGATTCACCACAAGGCTAACAAAAGTATCATAGCATCTCTTGTTTTCAGTTGAACAACTTTTCTAATATTTCATAATATCATACAACACAAAAATCTTCCTAAATATTTTCAAAAACATAACCATCACATTCTTAGTTGAGTATCACAACTGATAACATATACATGATGAAGAATGTAGTATTTTTCATCTTCCTTACAATGTTATATCACAAGAGATAAATAAGTGTCACTTACAAATATCAAAATGAAAACGTTTAAAAACGGACAAAAACGTATTAAATAAAAACGTATAAAAGTGTATGAAAACAGACATAAACGTCTTAAAACGGACAAAAACGTATAAAACAGACAAAAACGTATAAAAACGGATGAAAATGTAAGAAAACGGACGAAAACGTATAAAAAGGGATGAAAACGTTCGAAAAGACGAAACGTCTAAAATGGATGAAAACGCAAAAAATGGATGACAACATATGAAAACGTCTGAAACGATAAAAGCGGACGAAAATACATGAAAATGTAAAATATGAGCGAAAACGTCTAAAAGCGGACGAAAATACATGAAAAGCTAAAAAAGATAAAAACGTATGAAATGGCCGGCGTAAGAAAACGGACGAAACGTATGAAAGCATAAAACACGTCCGGCGTATGTAAAATGGACGAAACGAAAGAAAACGGACGAAACGTATGAAACGAACAAAAGCGTAAGAAAATGGACAAAAGCGTATGAAAACAAACGAAATGTAAGAAGCATTTAAAACGATGAAAACGGACGTAAACGGGGCGGCGTGAAAACGTATGCAAACAGATGAAAACGTATACAAACGGATGAAAACGTCTGAAAACAGACGAAAATGTCTAAAAATGGACGAAAACGTAAAAACGGACGAAAACGTCTAAAAACAGATGAAAACGTATACAAACATATGAAAACGTAAGAAAACGGACGAAAACGTCAGAAAATGGATGTAAACGTACGGAAACGGATGAAAACAGACGAAAACGTAAAAAAAAGGACGAAAACATATGAACACGGACGAAAACCTATAAAACGAACAAAACGTATGAATACAGATGAAAACGTATGAAAAGCGAAAAAAAAACTTGAATAAAAAAAGCGAATTAAAAAAATAATAAATTATAAAGAAAAAGGAGAAAAAAAAACATGGACTTAGGTTTTCATATTAAATTTTAGGTTTATCCCCACCATTAAATTAAACTAGATGGATGGTGGGATTTGTCCCTTGATAAGCACCAAAATAAAAGTAAGCATTTGAAAATTTCTCTTGAAATATATATTTAAAAACAAAACTACATTAGTCTACCAGTAAAATAGTACAACAAAAAACTTAACTTCTCAACTTTTTTTTGGGTTTTGTTATCTGATCCATTTAACATAAACATAGTATAAAAATAATATAAAGTTTTAAATCATGATCCATAAGATTAAAAGTTTAGTACGTTTCTATATTTAAATAATTTTTAAAAAATATAATGGAAAATCGTACATATAAGCCATTTTATAATGAAAAATCACTATGCCAAAGCTTCTAGATTACCTGCATTATAAAGTAATGTAAAATAAGTCAATTAAAAGTTAAATAGTACGTAGTACAAGCAACATTATGCACATGCCCTTAGGCATCTTCCACCTCTCATCTTTCTCCCCCTTCTTTAACAATGCTACTCAAGACTTTTCTTTTCTCAAAAATGGGTGTAACACTCATAAAAAAATTCAAAAAAATCACAAAAAACTATAACTCGTCCGCAAAATCATGTGTGGCCTTCAAACTACAAGCTGGAGAAGCTGGTCCGGTTGGGGGTGGCTGAGCATCCGCTGCCACCCTATTAGCTCCGCCTCTGGCTGAAGATCAAGCTATAAGTTAGACAATTTAGGCGTGTTGGGGGTGGCTGAGCACCCGCTAGCCACCCTATTGGCTCCGCCTCTGCTCGAACCGAGACAAGTTTGAGCACGAGTTTTATAAAACTTAAACAAGTGAGCTCGGGCAGGCTCAAACTCGACTTGTTTCATTTACACCTATACGAGTATCTCTTTTATGAAATAACTCCATGACTTATGATTGTTTGATTCTACTCCAGAAGATATCTATTGATCATGTAATGCATAAAAGGTAGTATTTGTGAAAATGCAGTGTTGAGTTTTGGGCTTGTATGAAGACATACACTTGTAATAAAGTCAATTGACCTCTAGCAGAGGCAGGAGGAAACATTTGTCATTAGGCGATGCTCGTTTTCACAAGATTGGTGATGTCACTGAGCGTTGCTGTTGGCGAAAGGCGATTTTTTTTAGCTTATCAAGAACCATATATGATGAATGCTATATGCAAATTAAAAAGGACAAATTCTACAAATGCCCCAAAGGTACATTTGTGGTTACCCATTATGCCCCAAAACTTTTTTATTTCTCACAATGTCTTAGGGCGAAAGTCGCCTCGAGTAGGTTTGGGCGACTCCCAATAAAAAAAATACAAATTGTACTTATTACCTACCAGTTTTCCAAGAAATTAAATTAGTGGGATCCAGTCGCCTAAAAAATAAGGACACGTATCACTTTTTTAAAGGAGTCGTTCAAGACCCACCTGAGGCGAAAGTCGCCTTGGAGCATTTTGAGAAATAGAAAAATTTTAGTACACATGAGGTAACCATAAACGTACCTTTGGGGCATTTGTGTAATTTATTCATTTAAAAACAATGCTAGGTTTTGGCTTACGTCAATGCATTATATGTAGCATCAGAATAGTATTTTTTGTATTCATTCTTAATGTTTACACATTTACGAATAAGAAATCAGGAACTACATGTAACCCATAAAAAATCATACTATACAATTTGATTCAATGATACATATTTCACGATTTGCATTGTTTTCTCGGTTTATCAAATCGAATTGTGTATGAGTTTTACAGCTACGTTTCGTGTGAAGTGAAAACAGAGACAAGTAATTTACATTTTAGTTGCGTAAATTCGAACATCAAGCAGTGGTAATCAACATAATCTACATCTATACCTTATTCAAACAATCTTTTCGCTGAATTGATCTTTAAAGTATTTATACCTTCATATTGCTGTAACTTGTGTACTTCATTTGTGTTCAAGCACATCCCCCAGATGCAAATCCTACCTTTCCTGCATTCACATCGTACACAACTTGTATGGTCTTTTGTTGAACATTCCCGAATATACCTATATCAGAATCATCCCCATTTCCGGCAAAAGCTAAGCACACTTGACTTACACCATTAGCGTAAAAGACCCCTTGAGGTGCAAGGTCAAGCTTTGTGTTTCCACTCCAAAGCATGCTTATTTTTGGTATGGTAAGTGTGGTATAATTACTAAAATCATAACATGTATCAAGTATAGATAATGCTTTGGTCAAGGGGTATTTTTTCATTTGTGCTTTGAATTCCTTACTCAGAGCCGAATAAGCTGTAGGAGGAAGCCTTGTGATAACGGTTCCTGAATCTATGATCATACCAGATGTTGAAAACACTGATGGACTTATTGGTAGTTTCGTTCCACCAACGTATATAGAATTAAGAACAAGACCATAGAAAGAGGCCCCTTGTGAGGTCGACAGTGGCGTGTATTTAACTCCACTAGCAGCCCTACTACTTCCGAATGTTAAGTAGCCTGTAGAGCTAGCCCTTGATGGGAGACAATAAGAGAAAACTTTCCCATATT
Source organism: Chrysanthemum lavandulifolium (assembly GCA_022545495.1). Lineage (NCBI taxonomy): Eukaryota > Viridiplantae > Streptophyta > Magnoliopsida > Asterales > Asteraceae > Chrysanthemum > Chrysanthemum lavandulifolium. The sequence continues at coordinate 106,493,160 of CM040244.1, forward strand.
TCTTAGCGGCCTGTGACACTATGGATAGCTTGTCTCGACCAAGTCCTATTAGCCCAGCAGCACCACCGAATAGTCCTTGGTTGTTTTGCCCACACCCAAAATAAAAGTTATCAATTACGTCTTTTGAAGTCAAGGTAAGCTTATCTGTTGCATAGAATCCAACTGAGAAAGATTGGTCTCCATATTGAATACCATAAACACATGTGGATGAGCTGCATCCGGGTGTGTTCCCGGTTGCAGAAGTGAGTCCAGAACATTCAGTTGAGGTGCATGAAATGTTGTTATAGGTGGCTGATGCAGATGGTGCAAATATAGTTTCTTGTTGGCTATAGCATGACCGGGCACATGGTTGGCATTGGGTCCAAGTTAGATCACTTCCTGTGTCGAAAATGAGTGACAAATCTTTTTTTGGTGTACCTAATCCAACAGTCACAATGTAATTACCCGATCCGATAGTGCTACCGGATTTTGCAGGGAGAGTCGCTTTGGAGCCTAATGTATCCTTTTTCCCTTTGTTGAAGTTTGACCTAGCCTTGATAGAGTCGACTCTCGATTGATCATGGGTGAAGATTTCTTCCACGGTCAATGGTTTTACTACGTCATCACTGAACTTAGAACATGGTCCATGTTTGTGAACTACTTCCAATGATCCCTTCTTCTTGTCACCTGATTTTATTTATTTAGATCTCCTTTAGTTACTGTTACAGATAGTTGAAACTATATTGCATACTCAGTAGGGCAAATCCTAAAATGATATTATGACAAACTAATGTATTGCGTTATATATCAGATTCTTTCTTAAATTCAAACCATAGAACTTTTACTTTGAAATCTTTGGTTTAAGCTATATTATACTTAAAATGAGTTACATGAAAAAAAAAAAAAAAAAAAAAAAAAAAAACTTTAAATGAATATAAAATGGGTTGAACTTGTCTAACGGGTCAAAAGAAAGTGATATTGTTATCGTTGTAAAAGTTTTATGAGTCAATCTAACGTCCCAGCCATACTAAAAGTTACTAATCAAATGATACTCAACAAATCTTTGTTGCCACTTCTGCCTAAATTCCATAAGCCAATCAAACCAACCTTCGTAGGTTTAATTCAGTTATGCTAGACCCTGGTTTAGTATCAGTCTAAAATAAGATACAATCTAGTTATGCATGTATATGTACAAATTAACATCGATTAATTAATATATTTTATTTTGTCTCAGATGGTTATCATGCATCTAATATTCTAATCAAACAACATTTTGGCTGTTTTCGTTTGGTTCTATGAAGCTTGTGACTTGATGTCGATTCGTGAAATCAAGACCAAGTAAGAACGCAAGAAGTTTATGATTCCAAACAAAACAAAATCAAACAAAAACACTTATTCACACTTATTCTATGATAAAAGGTAGGACACTTTCCATGTGAATCTTCAATAAAACTAAAGCACAAAACAAAATAATTTTGTCATACTGGACTAGTGACATTATATTATTGTCCATGTGTTTCTAATACTTTTTTTATGTTCCATATATTTATATTTTTAAACATCGTTGATAAAATAAATGTAAGATCAAGGTTTTTTCATGTTTAGAAGGTTTTGTGTACATCTCTCAATTTACAAAAACTATAATTTATAGTAAACATACAATGTGGTGTCACGGGATCTACTTATATCGTAAGAACCACATGATTCTTATGCAAATACAGAAAGAGCCGAAATGTTGATTAAGACAAAATATGACAACATAAATGCTAAAAAAGTTCGTCATATTTGACATTTTATTTTAATAACCCTTTCGTGCAAAAGATATTTATAATGTGGTTGAAGATGGTTGAATACAGATGATTGTTAAGAGATAAATATAAATAAGAACTTTTCACATAAAAGCAAAACTAATATTTGTTTAGTTACAAAACCTGAAAATATCGTTACATATATCAATCATAATTTATGATGCGTTGTTTCTTAGAAGAGGTTTTGTTAAATGTCATAATTTTTTTAAGTTATATAAAAACAGAGTGATGTTAAATTTTATATATATTATCACTAGGTCAAGTTAATTTGATACGATTTTTTTTCAATTAATATATCCATTACTTAGAAAGCACTAAAAAATAGTTCAATCTAGACACTCTAAAAAGTAGGACTGAGCAAAACTGATCAAGAACCGAACCGACTCGACAAAACCGAACCTAACCGAATAACTTTGGTTCGATTCTCGGTTTAGGTTTTACCGATTTTTAATTTTCGGTTCGGGTCGATTCGGGTCGGGTTTAAACTGATGCTCACCCTTACTAAAAAGTGTGTAAAACTTTATTAATTTATTACTTTGAATAATATGTAAAAATTGGGTATATTAATAAGTGTGAAAAATAATAAAACAAAAGATTTTTTATACTGTTAAATGTATAAAAAAAAAAGTTCATACCATTAAGTGATTAGGGTTATAACCTATAAGGTAATTAATTGAAATTCAGGTATATCAACATTTCTAAATGCATGCTTATGTACACATACCTAACGAGTGGATATATATGGAGTGGATATATACACTCTATCAAATGATAAAACTTGAAGTGTATAACAAAATATTTTTATTATAAGTTTAAGTTTAATTAACATTAATATATTTTCAATAATGTGTGTGAATGAAACCCCACCAACCAGTTTCAATCATGTTTCTCTTTAATCATTCACCATCATTTAGCTTGCAAGAGGTTGTAATAACTTAATTTTATATGTTAGTTACTTAGAAAAAGGATAATTAATTAAGTAAATCATCATATATTATCGAGTTATTATTATTATTATTATTATTTAGTTGGAGTAAAGATGTTTTTTGTAATTATATCGCATAGATTGGTTTTTATCAATCCTTCTAGTTAGACCATGTCCTCTATCTTGTAATTATTACCATCTTTCTAACTTTTATATAATCGTAGTTGAAAAAAACTAAAAATAAAAAACGGAATGTTTAAAGCGGGGATCACAACTACATATTTTTTCATCTAAAAATCCAATAGTACATGCTTGATACTGTATTTATAAATTCTAATCACAAAATATAATAAAGTGATTAAAGTGTACCAAATACAGTAATAATATTACGTATCAACATTTAATATTGACGTGGTACCTAATTACATTAATTAGATTAGTTAATTGATTTGACAATATGTATTGCTATGAGACGAAATAGCATAATAACATTGATTAGTGGGTAATTAAAGTGTGCGGGCGAAGAATTTGTAAAATTTGGTGTGGACATCTATTCCCTATAAACTATGCTCCTAGTGGTGGTTTGCCTTAGCAATCTTGGGGTCCAATTCTTTTTGTAATGAAAGTGATTTTGAAGAAGACAGGCATCTCAAGTAAAGTTGTATTTCAATTCATTTCAGTTAAGAAAAGGTTTTTTAAACATGTATTCACGCGGTTTTGCTGCGTGAGTAGTTGAGTACGTACATGTATAAAAAAAACTTGGTACGTAAGACCCTGAAAGTCCCATTTTAAGACCAGTAACCTCATATCATGATATTGTATGTTGCCGAACGATGAATGCAAATCCTCTTTATTCATCAATGTTTGATTGGCCCTATGATTAAAAATAAAACTATTCATCTATCAATCAAACATACTATATTAACGAGGCTTTTCTGGCAACAACAATATATCAACATATCGTAATAATTGTTATAGGGACATATATGATTTAACATCAAAATTTAAGTGCCATTTCCTACATCTCAAATTTTATGGTGTATAATAGTTTTTCTACGGTGCTGTTTTCTGAAACTCTGGTAAGATTAATATAGCGATCATTAGAATTTGTTTCAAATTTATTCAGATATGCATGACCGATAGCTAAATTACTAGCTTACGTGAAAAAAATTGTTAATTGTAAGTCATAAAATTGTTCTTTTTAAAAAACGATGTGATGCGAGTACTACTGTAATTTGCATAATCAAATAGAAATGGTTATTAACAAAACTTATAGCATATATTATTTCACGGCAATTGATTATATTATATGTTTCTAAGTGACTGTGGATTGTATACCCAATTGGTAAGTTTTGTCCTTTTTACAAATATTAGATTTACCGCGATTCATAAAAAGTATTCACTCGTTTGTTTATTTTACTTGTCATAGGAGGAGCTTATCACATATTTAAGTAGGCTAACACATGACACACACATGCACCAGTATAACGTACACATAAAAATTTACACACAGACACACGTATACAAATAGAAACATGTAAATATGTCGTGTCACGTTTGTGTGTGTGCATGCGTGTTGTATAGAGAAAGTAGAGTTTGTAATTAAGGGAATATATACGAACCTTTAGTGGATGGATTACATGTAGATGATGGTAGTAAAGAGCTTAGTTGAAGGGTATGATAATGGTGTCCTTCTTCTTCAGTAATCTCCAAAGCAAGCTCTTTTCTAGCAATAACAAAAAAAGATAAGAGCAAACAAGAAAGAAAGAAAATGAGAAACTTGGATGGTGCCATTTCTGCTTTCTCAATAATGTGTCTCTTTACCCTCTCACACTCCATTATTTATAGTGAACTGGACTTCATATTGTCAAATTTCAACCTCTTGCGATTTTTCAAATATCGAATATACATGTTAGGTTATAGGATAAAACCCAAGTCTAAAGACTTAAGAGTTTATTAGGTTTTTACGGTTGTGTTAGCTTATTCTCTAAGTCACGCTCTATAATAAATATACATAAAATCTCATTATATAATTACACAAAATACAATGAATAATATATTTATTCACATTGTATCCAAGATTTAGGTAATATACACCTACAAAAGATAAAGCAAGTCATATGGTAAAAAATTGGCAAACATCATTAAAAATAAAGGAATAGCAACATACAATTATGTCCGCCAAAGACAAGTTCATCTTCATGCAAACGAATAACAAAAAAAAGAGAAAAAGAAAAGAAGAAGAGAAGAAGAAGGAGATTTCAACATTTTATCTAGTTTGTACTTTTATACGTCTAGAAATATGTCGTTCAAACTACAGAAAAATGTTAAATGATAGACTAAAGCCCAAGCCTAAGGTTTTATTAGCTATAATCAATGAATTGTAATATATGTCCGATACTTTAAGTCATTATATTTTCACATATATGATTAAAAAAAAAAAAAAAAAAAACAAACAAACAAAAGCTTCGAAATTTGCACAGTACCTAATAATTAGTACAAATAATGTATATGGTGTCTTTCCTTATATACGTAGTGTATTTTTAATGTTTTTTAGAAACAAGTATTTCTAGAAAATGAAAAAAACTAAAATGGGGTGTACCTAATTGTACGTAGTGGAGCATCTTTAAGCCAAAAAAATTTAGACACCTTTCAACCATCCACATCACATCCACTAGGATAAACTCATCATAAAAAATAGATATTTTAAAAATTACATTATTATACTCTTGGCTTGTAAATCTGTTGATGAGCTTGGTTCAGAACTAGTCAGGACCGGAACCAAAGGAACATTGAAACAAAAAAACATCAGCAGCAAACAATACCTAATCTCGTTAGAGTGAGGTATAGGTGTTAGTAGACTATTATTATGTGTTGTATTATTTGTATTGGGCCAAACCCGGTTAGTTAGTATTGATGTATTTATATTCATTGGATAAGATGTAGACAGTTATACCCTTAATGGAAGGTAAAGAAACTGCATCTAGAAAGATTTCCAGCAAGTATGTGTTTGTGCAAGCAAATAAACTTTATGTGTGGTATGTGTGAGTAAGGGTGAGCATCGGTCCGGGACCGGACCGGACCGACAAGACCGAAGACCGAATTAAGGTAAAAACCGGGACCGAGACCGAGACCGAATGTGGTCGGTCCGGTCCGGTTTGAAGTCTACTAAGGCCAAAATAGTCGGTTTGTGGTCCGGACCGGACCGAAGACCGAATTAGCTCAAATGCATAGACCGAGGACCGGACCGAATGTGGTCGGTCCGGTCTCGGTCGGTCCGTCGGTCGGTCCGGTCCGTTCGAGTCGTTAGCTCACCCCTATGTGTGAGGATGAAAATGATAATCGTGAAAAATTAAAAAGGGTTGAATAGTTTGTCTTTTAAAATCTTAGTTTTAAAACTTATTGTGAACTCAAGCAATGATTATATGTATAAGTAAATGCAAGACAAGAAATGAGTAAAAGAAAGATCAAACTAAGATACAAAGATTTATAGTGATTCGATCATAAAGAATACAAATACCAGAGATCAATAAACTGATCTTTACCAGATTCAAAAAAAACTAGAAGATCAAGAATAAGAGAGTAAATCTTAACTGAATGATTCAATTATAACCAAACATTTACACAATGATCATCAATATGACAATCACGGTTAAAGAGAATTAATCGTATCAGCGTGGACCCGGTTAAGACAACATAGTCTGGTCGATGTGGGGTTAGGGCCCTCTTACGGGAGGGTGGTGAAACCTAAGTTGGAAATCGAAAAAAAAAAAAAAAAAAAAAATACAATGATTATGATTGTGTGTTTTGAGCAAGTGAAAAGAGATTAAATTTATGTGTTGTCTCTTTTCTGGACAAATAATAAGGTTTGTATAACTATTAAGGTTAAGCCTAATTACAACTTCACTCCTTCAACTTTAGATCTTGATAGATTTGCTCTTTTCAACTTTTATTAATTCACAGGTGTTGTTCCCGTTAACTTGGTTAAAATTAACTACAAAGTTAATCTATCTAAGCTCCATTACTTAGTAATGTAATGAGAATACTTTGTTAAAAGATAAACGTAAAGTAAAAGACACACGGTTTTTCAACATCTAATTCTATTTGCAATTAAAAAAGATGTATACCTAAGTGTTTGTGGAACAACACTTGGGATTGAATGACAACCATGGTAATTCTCCTCACTAAACTTTAGCTAAGCTTAGGTACAACTATGCTAAACCAACTGAGCTATTCTCATGGACTTAGTTGTATTTGGAGGAGAGAAAGGAGTTTGTGAATGTCAACGCATTAAGTGCACAAACTTGTCAACCTTTCAACTCCTACTTATGGTCATATTTATACATAATGATTTACAACCATTATTAAAGAAGACAAAGATGACCTAAGCTAATTTGGACAAAATACATGTGTATTTTGTCTCTGTTATAGTGTTCTACTTTGGGTATAAGACAATTGAGCTTTCTGAGCCACAATGATACACTGATCTAGTCTTTAGTCATTCAAGGAAAGTTTGACATTTGCTTGATAAGGACTCTTCCTTATACATTTCAAACTAATCCCGCCTTGTCCCGCCATTCCTTCAGTCTGAATTCTTCAGTCTTTGATCTTCAGTCTTTAGTCTTCCGTTTTTAGTCTTTAGTCTTTAGTATTTGGTCTTCATAGATGTTCAGGAGACTTGGGGTTCAGTGAGTTATTGACATCACTCACTGAACCCATCGCCTTCTTCTTAGGCTCAGGTATCATTCACTGAGTCTCGTCTCACTGGATGGAAAGTCTTTCTTCTTAGACTTGTCCTAAGCATCCTGAAGATGACTTACTGAGTGACTATTCACTCAGTGACTTGAATGTTGTTTAAGGGTATATGACACTTACGGTATCTTCTATTAAAATCCTTGTTTAAGGGTACTTGGGTACTGAATAAACCCTAAAGTCTCCCTTTATTTGGATATAAATATAGCATAAGTGTTTGTGATTAGTGTAAGTGAGCAAGGGTTTTCTTCTTACACTGATGATACAAGAAATCAAGTAAAGAACACTGATTTGACATAAAATATCCTATATTCATAAATTACATCAGTCCTAAACATTGCTAAAAGATAGTGAGTACAATATCCTCAATCCAAATAGTATCCCAAGGCTTGTAGCTTCACTCTCTTTGACTTGGTCTTCTCTTGGCCAGGATGATCAACAATCTTTTTCCTCAGGCCCATGCAGAACTTTGCATTTTCAGTGGTCTTGACTTTTGATACCATTACCAGAAATCCAACCAAGGCATCAATCCCATCATTGTCAATGTCACTCCATATTTAGAAGGATGGATTCCTATAGGCATCATAGAAAAAGAGTCCAAGCTCAGGTTGCTCAATGACCAAGTTATTGACAAATGGAACACCTACAGTGGGAACTCTATTGCATTCAAGTTCAGGCACTTTGATTTCAAGTTCATACCCTACATGTTTCCTCTTTCTTCCTGAGGATTGACCCTGACCCTGTAGGATTTAAAACATACATTTTTAGGGGGTCATTTAAGTCCTAAATCAACACATTTTATATCTGTTACTACTTAAAATCGTTCCTTTTCACATTTTAGGTATTTTGAAGCAAAATGCTAGAATGAAGCATATTTGGACAAAAATGAGCGAAAACATCAAGAAAATGGCAAAGTCAAGATCAAAGGCCCTCCAGCAGACCTGACGGCGTCCCAGCCAAAGGGCGACACCGTCCCTTTATAGAAGTTTTGATCAAATTACACATGACGGCTCAGAACAAATTCTGGTTCTATAACCTGACGGCGTCACGCCTAAACTTTGGAAGGCGTCACTCTCATTTTCCACACCAGACGCCCAAGAACCAATCACAGACGACGTCCTTCATCAAGACTGACAACGTCACACTTATCAACTGACGTCGTCCCAACGATGACTTGGCCCAAACGAAACCCTAATGACGGAGACCTGACAATGTCACTTGCAAAAGGTGACACCGTCACACTTGTAAATCTATATATAGAATTCGATTTTTCTGTTTTAAAAGGAGGTAGAACTTTGGAGAGAAAACCCTAATTCGGCTGTAGTCCGACTTGGACAACATCTAAGGTTCCCACACCCTTCTTTACATCATAAGATAATGTGGAAAACTAGAAGGGGGGGTTGAATAGTTTTACCGATTAAAACTTCATTTTAAAATATTTAGATCGACTTATGTCAATCTATTTAAATGTGTATGTTGGATATTAATGGATAGATATGTAAATATGTAATGCAAAGGTAAAGAGCAAGAAACACAAAACCACGACACGAGTGTTTATAGTGGTTCGGCTACAAGGACACCTTCCTTGCCCTACTCCACTCCTCGAGTCACCTAATCAAGAGTTCGTAATCACTACACGACACAAAACTCCTTATGGCGGAGAAGCCTTCACAACGTCGCCTACTCTTTTTCCGGTACAAGGCTAGACACCGGGTTCTTCCACGACGTAGAACCAAACTTATCACAACGTCGCGTACACTTTATCTGGTACAAGGCTAGATACCGAGTTCCATTATAAAGGAGGAACTACTACCCAACACTACACAACATCTATCCCAAAGAAGACCCACTCCTTATTACAACATCATCAAGGATATAAATATCCTTGGACACAACCTATCTCTATTTATACCTCGATGCACCATATCAATTGTACACTCTTGGCATCTTTCACTAATGCCTTTGACATGATCTTTTGGCACCTTTCAATAATGCCTTCGACTTGACCCTTTTGGCATCCTTCACTAATTCCTTTGACACGGACGTTCAACACCTTTCACTAATGCCTTCGTCTTGACCCTTTTGGCATCCTTCACTAATGCCTTAGACACAACACTTCTAGAGAGGAAGAAAGAACTATCAACAAGAGAACTTCAGTAGTCTTGATGATCACGAAGCATGGAAACTCATGGACTTGAGCTTGCTCGACTTCAAGAGGTGGTGATCTCGCCTTTAAGAGGAACCTAGATAGCCTTTAAGAGGAACCTAGAGAATCACACAAAAACAAACACAAACTACATAGAAAGATCCTTTGGATATGAGGTTAGAGAGTTTACAATAATAGGAGAAAGTATGTGTAAGAGTGGCAACCTATAATGAAGAAATGGCTCACTATTTATAGAAAAAAACATGCTATGTTCCACGGATCCCTTGTTGGAGGGATCCGTCTAGTATATTCTGAGGGATCCATGAGACGCTTCTCATTACCCATGGGTTATGGGTCATGGGTCATGGGCCATGGGTTATGGGTCATGGGTCCTAGACTTTGGACCATGGGTATCAAAGTAGATACAATGTATCTAGAAGATGCAATGCATCTAGTCAATGGGTTAGCTCCATGGGTCATGGATAATACCCATTATGACTTATGCATGATGTCATGAAATGGGTCATGGGTTATGGATTATGCTCCATGGGTATGGGTCATGGACTTTGGGTTTTCAATGCATTAAGTCAATGGGTTAAATACTTAAACTTCTACCCATTCTATTACCCATTATAATACATACTAAGTATGTATATATCTACCCAATATATAAACACTAGTTGTTATACATATGCATTACTATAACATGAAAGACACTATTACTTGTTTAGTGATTTATCTGAAAATGTAAGTGTGTTAGTAAACTATTGGCTCAAACCATTTACGTATTTTATTTGTTTCGTTAAAATAATTTACGTTAGTTATCAACAAAACATTAGAAGATCAAAATATACAAATAAATGTTTTTATGGCTTATTTGTATTAACATATAAGTTTGTTAATTCATATTATCATTATGTCTACCCCATGTTCAATTGTATGTGTGTATGCTTGCTTGTTTAACATGAGTAGCTAAATTATTCTTGTGTTTGCTTATATCTATGAAACCTAGTTATTAATTATTGTTAGGTTGTCTTTTGTCTTAATTGGTAGACGCTAGAGTAAGGAAAACTGGCTTCTTCTACAATTGTTGCGAGCTTGAACGTCCTAAATAGCAAAAAAAGCTTAAGAGTGCACTTAGGTCATTCATTGTGTTTATTGCGTGAGTTGTAGATAAAGGATAATTGAGTATTCGGAGGAGATACCATTGTACTCGCCGATCCCGGATAATCTCGAGGAGAGTTACAATTCATAAAACTAGGGAATTAGGCACCACCCTATGACCAAACGGAATACGACGCACCAATCAAGATGAGGATGTGATAATTCAACCGACCAATAAGAGATAACTAGGGAGTAAGAATATCTAAGTAAACACATTTTTGATCATCATACGAGGACACTTCAATTTGCATAATGTATCCATAGTTAAAGTAGTTAATTAGTTAGTACTTATTAAAAGTAGTTAAAAATCGGTAGAAATACCACCCCCACTCTTATACCCTGAGATATTTACATTGCTTTCAAAAAACCATAAAAAGACTAAAAAGAATCTCCCTCAACCTCACATTCTCGTCATATATCTCTTTCTAGCATTCTTATTCCCCTAGAGAACGAAACAATCCCCTGGGCTTACCCCATACTACACTACAACGATTATGTTCACTGCCTAGAGGGTTGAAAACTTGCTCATAGAAAAGGAAGTCTTCTCGACCCCGAACCCCACGCATCAAGTGTTTGGAGCCGCTGCCGGAGAATAGAATAGCTAGTTAGATTTCTATCTCGTTTAGGTCTACTCGCTTGATTCCTATCAAGTGAGCTTTTTTATCTTTTTCATTAGCTTTCTTTTAGTCTATCCCCCTTCTTCGTGTTTTTGTTCGTAATCTCATCACTTTTCATCGTGGAAGGTGATAACCCACCCAACAACGATCTACCACCACATCAACCACTTTCACTCAATCAACCACCATATAACCCACCAAGAGTACCCACCAAGAGGCCGTACTCTTGGTGATTACTCTAGAGCGAACCATATAAGCTATAGAAACACCATTGAGCTCCCACTTCAAGCTCAAACTACGGCCCTGCGATCCGACACCATCCGGTTGGTGCAAAACGGACCATGGACTTCGTTTCAAAGATCCTAATCAGCATCTCAAAGATTTCCTAAAAATAGTTGACTCCATTGACCATGATGCTACCACATGGGAGACCACGCACTTGCGTCTCTTCCAATTCTCTCTACGGGACCAAGCTAGTAATTGTCTTGAGCGACTTCCCACATGACCCATCTCAAGTTGGGATGATCTCACCACTCGTTTCCTCGCCCAATTGTTCCCACCGGGGAGAACTACCAAGCTAAGGAATGACATCTTGATGTTCCAACAACGTCAAGGCGAAACTCTCTATGAGACGTGGACTCGATTCAAGGACTTACTCCATAAAGTACATTGATCTTGGCTTCAAGTCCAAATATTTTACGATCATGTCAATCTCTCCACTAGGAAAACCATCGACCAAGCGGCCAGTGGTAAGCTTAGTGAACTTAGTGCGGAAGAGTCGTGGGGTAAAATATAGGACCTTTCCCTCTATGAAGGCGAATGTTGGAATGACCCCCGTGAGTTGCCCAAAACCGTAAAGCCGATCTCCTTGCCTCCCATTCACTCACAACCTTCCAATCATAGGATGCTCGAACTTGAAGATCAAGTCAAATTCCTAATGAGTTCCTACGAAAATCCTAAGCCTTCACGCCAAGTGAACAAAGTCTCTTCCTTGTGTGAGTTATGTAGTGGTCCCCATCACACTCGTAATTGCACGAGACTCCCCAAAAAAGCTTTCATGGACTACGCATCCTCGTGTACCAATAGAATGAGAGAGAGATTCCCCTTAACACCTGGACCTAGGACTTACAACGAAGCCCGAGAGGCATGGAGAGGCAAACCCGACTATAATTGGAATCTAAAGAATTCACTTCTAACGACTCCCCATGGCCCCAACAACACAATTCAAGCCCTCATGCCCCTAGTCAACACAACTTAGAAGGTATAATGTGAAACCTTGTGACATCCCAAGAAGGCCAAAAGCCAAGCTTTTGGACCGCTTTAACCAAAAACATGTTGAGATGGATAGGAAGATAGATAACTTCTTGAAAGCCATTACCAATCATGATAGGACGACAACCAAAAAGGTTAATGCTATCTCAACTCACTCCTCTGAAAAAGCTTCCTTTGTAAAGATTAAGGACCCGAGCAAGTACTTCGCTCACTCGCAATTAGGAAATGAGACTAGGGACCCGTATTCATCAAAGCACGTTCACTTCGTCAATGCCATTATCCTAGTAAGACCAAATAGGAATAACAATGAAGCAAAACATGAGACGGTGCTTGAGATTAGTCAGACTCCTAAGGATGAAACAACTAATGAAGTAGATGAAGTAGGTGATGAACACTTCAACAAGTTTCCTACAGATGAGGAACTTTCATACCACCAACACCTAGTGCGCGACCTTCGTCCTTTTAATACTATAAGATGCCCGCACATGACCTTTGGGAATCCTAGAAACCTCAACATACCGTGTTGCATAGGACATCTTTTTTGTGGCAAAGGCCTACATTGATCGCAAGTCCCCAATAAACATCATGACTATCACGTACTATAATTGGGTGATGAAAAAACCTATCCCAAATAGGCAATACCTCGATGATCCTAGAGTAAGATGTAATGTCCTTGGTAGAATTAAGGGATTGCCCGTCTATGTTGGAAGCTTCACGTACCTAACGGATTTCATGATTATGAAAGATATTAGTATGGCTATAGATCCTAGCTTGTCCCATGTAGTTCTAGGAATGCCATTCATAGATAGCTCTGGGATGACTTATGATCCATCATTAGGGATAATTAGATTTAAGGATGAGACCGATGACATCACCTACTAAATGCCATTTAATATTGAGCAATTCTTATCACTATCTAATAATGAGAATGAACTTAAGCTATCGGTCTACTATAGGAATGAGGAGGATAGAAGGAGAGGAGTAGATTATGTGATGAGTAATATATTTCTTAAGCAAGATGATTTCTTAGAAAGATGCACAATAGGGCATAACTATGCTATGGAAAACCCTAATAGAGATCGTCATAAGGAAGAAGATGATGGTAAGGAAGTCACGTAAGAGCACAACTTCGAGTCTAGCTACAAGACTCATAAATAAAGAAAAGCGCTTCGTGGGAAGAAACCCATGCTTAATTGTTTGCTTGTTTTGTTTTTCAATTTAGTTTTTGTTTTTATATATCTCTTTCATTGTTGCTTATTCTCATATTAGACTTTGTGAAAAAGATTTATTTTGTTTTTAACCTCGTCTTAATTGCATATAAAGGTATTTTACAAAAAGATAAGTGTAGGGAAGATCACTTATATTTTTAAGAATATGAACATGAGAGTAAAAATAATTGAACTTGTATATATTTGTGTGTTTGTTAGAGTCAAATGCTTGTATCGAGTCATAACAGATGTTTTGCAGAAGTCTTTCTAGGTTCTAATAAGGTAAGTTTTCCAGAATTTTTCAAGAAAAACGCATCAGATCAATTTTTGTCAGGACAACCTGAAGGTGTCAGGATTAACACATGACGACGTCAGGCAATGTGGAAACATAATGGCAGTTTCATTTTCTGTGTAACTTGTAAATTTTGGAAATTCTCAATTCTTAATTTTCCAGAAAAACTGCAAACATCCATTCCACAAGCATTATATCTTACTTGCTTTCTAGTGTAGTTTTGTTTTCATATATAGTTTTACCGTCGATTTTACGCGAACGTTTCGTTTGTTTTCTTATAAATGTGCATGTTATATTAACAAGAAGAAGAAACACATATTGGAAGCAACACTTATTACTTATTCATTCTTCTTGAGGAAGATTTAACCACAACTTCATACATATCCTACCGTGCTAATTAGGGGAGTACTAGTTTCTTTATGTTTTAACTTACCTTCCTTTTCCATAATTTTGATACTTTCGGGGAATATTGGGGACAATGTTCAGTTTAAGTGTAGGGATGGAGAATAAAATGGGAACTTAGAAACTATTCAGTCATTTGGTTATTTGTCTTGTCCTTAGTAAATTGTGTAATAAACTATGAGAAATATTTGTTAGGGAAATTTTAGCACCAAATTTAAAATATTTTATGACATTACGAGCTAAAATTTAGTCTTAATAACACGTCTCATAGATAGGAATTATATGACTAGCACAAACACTGTATACCACTCAAATTCCACCCCAAAAAATGTGAGGTTCGCCCCTAGATCTTTAGGAATAAAAGCATCCACCTTTAATGCTTAGTGAGTATACCGGTAGTATAATAGATTCTAGAACTTGTTTTGTGATGCATTCCAAGATCGCTAGTGAGATTACATTCGGGTAGTTAGGATTAACTAAATGATAAGATACATTAGGATAACCCGTGTTTTAAACTCTGTAATATAATTACCTCTTCCACATCGGTTGAATAATTTTCCCACACCCTTGCGATGTACTCATCTTTAGTACATGATACCCCTAGCTAACCCCTCATAGCCTATCCTTTTCGTGGTTTTCGTGATGTTTCGGTTTTCCAGAATATCAATGAAGAGCATTGTTTACAATCCACTCCCAAATGTTATACCTAAATCGCCTTAGCCTACCTTGTATATAGTAATCTTTAGTGCATTATTATTATCATTATTAAACCCTTAGTTCAATTATCTAGTTACTTGCATGGTTGCTAAGTCGAGTCATATCATTTGTATACAGTTTTTGGACGATTGGGAATCATGGGTTAAAGTAATATTTTATGAAGTAATGGGAAAGAATGATAAATTCAAATTCCCTTTGTCTACATAATTAAATACTCTAAGTGTTTTGATCTTTTCAAATCGGGTAATTAGTGTTAGTTAAATAAAAACTCAAGTGTAAGGATGCTCCTATAAATTCCTTTATTTTGATGTTATCGTGGAGGATGGTAGAGTAAAAAGGTATGAAAAAAAATCGAAAAAAAGAAAAAGAAAAAAGAGTTGTCGAAAAAAAAAACAAAAAAAAAGAAAAAAATGAGAAAAGCATACGGCTGCCATCCTACATCTATCTTTATGTTTATGTTTTTAAGTTTATGTTTGTGTTTTGTTTCAAGTTATGTAGTGTTAGTGAGTCGAGTCTTGGCTTAGCAACGCCACACTTTACATGCTTGTAACATAAGATTTTTGACTTGCCACCACTAAATATCCCCTATCCAACAAAACCCTTTACTTACCTACCCTAACCCTAACGTTACAACCCTTGTAAAGACCTCTTAGATAGTTATTCCTAGGTGCTTACGCCAAAGCGGTGGAGGTTTGATCTATTCTCAAGCCTATGATAATCTATGTACTATGCCAGGTAATGAGTGTTTATCTTCCATGTCCATTCATATTATAATTCATATAAACTTGAGAGATGAGAGAATCCAAACACCAATTGTCAGGTGCTAGTATATAATTTCCGTGCTTGTTATGACTATTGTGGTGCGTGTGATTGTTGTAGACTATCTTAAACCAATGCTTCATGCCCCCTAACTTATAAATTGATTAGCCAAAAGCACATTTGCTTGAGGACAAGCAAATTTCAAGTGTAGGGATATTTGATAAGGATTTATGTAACACCCCCAAAATTGGTTTGCAGCGGAAGAAAAAGTTTTTGGGATGCTACTCAGTTGGATCATAACACAAGTGAAAAATAATAGCTTTTTCGTAAAAGATTTCATTTATTGAAATAAAATAGAGTTTACAAAAGTTAAATTGTTGCGGAAAATGGCCCATTAATAAAATGTGGTCCCCATTTGTAAATCAGAGTCATCTATGACCATGCCATGCCAATGCCCAAGCGCCTCCAGAGTTAGCTATCGCCTTTTTTTATCCTGAAAATACATGCTAAAAAGTCAACACAAAGGTTGAGTGAATTCATAGGTTTAGTAAATAAGCAGTTGATCACAAGATTTTCAAGTTTAAGATAAGCCATGGGCTTCGTTGTTATATGCCCATAAAAGATAGTTGATATTATTGCACTAAGCTCATGATACCAAACTAACTGCATACACCTAAATTATTGGTGTAAGTAAATAAAATTGCCCTACGAGATGTAATAGCCAATTACATAGAGATACCAAATATAGTGCGCCCGGTTATTTCGATAACCGAGTCGGGTCGTCGATTCCCATAGTACTATCCACGATATTTGCGTTCACCGCATAGTGATTAATGGTTCATGATATAGGGACTTTTGGCAAACAACTTAGGCGAGTCATAATATCAAGAGAACAGCAAACAATTTTCAAGCAATTGTGATCATAAAAGCAGTAGTAGCATGTATTCTCCCCCAAGGAGTTTATAAAACAGTTAAAAGAGTAAAAGTGGGGCTATAAACTCACCTTGGCAATGTGCAATATGAAGTCTAAAGGAAATTTAATCAAGGAGTGATAGTGCACGGCTTCCGACACGCAACCTAATTAAGTACGGCATATTTAGTCTTCATGTTTAAGACTCGATAAAGTTTAATTAACTTTATAGGTTTTCAAATGTTTTTGTTGTTGTTGTTGTTGTTGTTGCTGCTTGTGTGGCGGCATTTAAGTTCAAAATAGTTTTCTACGTGTTTGTAAGTATTGGCCCTTAGAAGTGCATAAATATTTATAAGTATATGTAAGTAAAAGTGCATATATGACGGATTGGTCACCGATTCGAAAGTAGACAATGACCTTGTACGGCAAGTAAACATTGTGAGAATAAACTTTCTCAGACTCTAAAAATATCAGTAACAATTATTTTAGTCACTTAATATATATTGGAGTTTTCGTTGAAAGGTATATACGTTTAAGTTTAATGGTATGCTATAATATAGGTTAGTGTTAATAATAAAATATTTAGTTTTCGTCCTTTAGTCGGTTTTATAATAATAGGACCAAGTATAGATTTTTAACGAAAATCGGGCATGATCGATCTATATATATGGATAGTAAGCCACTAGAAGAGATGGCGATTAAAATAAGTTACCACTTATATTTTTAATTAGTTGATATACACTTTAAGGTTTTCGCTTTAATAATGTGAAAAGATAAAGTTTGCTTACTAGTTATACATTATAATCCGTTTGTAAAATAAGTTTAGTTGATCGGAGAATGTCATGAAATAATGTCGGCATGAGTGAGTCGTGAAATGAGTTGGAGGAACCAGTAACTTGGGATCCGCTTGATTATATGTTACACATTTTATTTAAAAAAAAAATTATAACTCGAAAGCCTATGTATTAAAGTCTTTGTTCAACTCAAACGCACCCGAATTATTTGAAATAAATGGGCTTTGGGCCGAGTAAAATAAACACACATTCATTATACGTTGTCGGACTGTGGCCCAGTTATAAAACACATTTCTTTGTAGTTGGGTCGTGGGTTTGTGGGCTCAACAGTAACCTTATTTAAAATACAGTTTAACTTTCAAAACATTTATATCTATTTGTTATTTGTGATGTTTGTGACAGCAACCGAAGGAAAAAGAGAAATGACACCTTCTGAGCAAAGTTTCAAAGACACAGTGTGGCAAAAATGTATCTCCTTTCGCCCTAGTGTGATTCGAACGTGAGTCTCAAGGGAAGCAATGTAATCTATTCTTTTGACACAAACATATACTCAACATCTCAAATCATTTTAACAAAAATTTAACTCTCTTTTATTAGTCAAGATGACACCAAAACAAGACCTTAACATTCGTACCCAGTCGAGTTAGCCGACACCAAAACAGCTCAACGATAAAACAAATAATCAAAACCAAGATAAGTGACAATTTAACACTTCCTAATCCAAGCCAATTCAAATTTAGTCCCAAGAGCTCAAAGTTACCCTATAAGCTAATGATGGGAACATATTAAGCATTTCTCACAGATCCTTCGAGCCAATACTTAAGTTTTGTATATTCTTGTTTTAGCCACACAAGGTTCAACAACAATGAAAACCCATTCGCATAAAAAAAATCAATTCACATAGACCAAATCGAAATTTACAACTTGCAAAATAGTCAAATCAAAATAATACAAAGTATTAAAGAGTTAAGAAAACCTTTACTAAGTGTGAACCGATTAGGGGAAGACCCAAGCAAGACGATCTTGAGTACAGTTGACTCCAACAACCCGAGGATACCCAACCAAGCACACGAAAACACCATTCTTGAGAGATATAGTATTTGTGTTTAGATTAAGGTGTGTGATGGGTGTGAGATCCTCATGTTTCGACTGCAATATAAAGAAGAGAAAAAGTATCGCTTTGACCATGCTTTCTTGAGTTGATTCTTGTGAAGAGTCGATTTTTAGCAACCATCACCATCACTTTATTTCTTCAAAGCATCTTGTGATATTGGTCATAGGGGGGGACAAGAAAGATGGTGATGAGATTTGTGTTTGTTGTTTTATGGTGAAACAAAGGGGCGGCGTAGGGGCAAGGAGAACACCAGGTTCCATTTTTGTGTTTGTTCTGTGTTTGTGTTGACAGAAAAAGAAGAAGGGAATAGATAGGTAAGATAGGTAGGCGTGGGAGAGAGAGAGAGTGATAAAGTTATCTCTTTTGTTTTATTAGTAAACACAGTATAAATTGGTACCCCGTGTTTTGGCGAATCTTTGAGTAAACGTGCCTTCCCGGTACTCGAGGAATATAAAAATTATATTTTCGGAAACGATTTCTTAAACGTAATAATATGACATTTTTATTACGTTGAAATTTGATTATAACTGTTTGCCGTTACTAAGTCGGTGTCGGCATGCGTGCGGTGTCGTGATTCTCTAAATTAATGAGATGACCTCTCGTTTTTAGATCTAAATATTGACAACTGTCAGAAAATAGCCGATTTAAATTTTCTGACGTGATAATTATTTATTAGAATAATCCGGAATTTTACAGGTTGTTATAGTCCCCACCTTACAGGAGATCCGTCCCGGATCTCAGTTTACGTTACCCGATAGGGTGTCGGGAACGAGGTGATGGTATTTGGAACAAGTTTTGAATTTTCCCTAGGTTGTTCTAGGGTTTCCCCTTTAGGTATGGGTACCTAGGTGTTATGCCAGCAGCACATCCTTTATCTGAGAAACCACGATTTTCTGAGGTAGGTTCATTGGGTGAAAGTTCTAATTCTTGATGTTATGAGGTTTTACTATTTTGTTAGTGTGGGCACTTCTAACTTCTCATGGTCTTATCAAATCGTACCTATTTCTGGCGTTTCATGATTCTAAAGTATATGGGTTGATTCTTAAGGGATCGCTTATGTGACAAAGGGAAATTTTTGAAATTTTCTAGTTTTGTTCGCAAACGTGATATGGATATATTTATTCGAATAAAAAAAATATTTCCAAGAGGCACAATTTCTTTGGGATGAAAAAAAATTGGGTAAGAGATTTGTATCCTCGAAAGGATCCCATAAAACCAATTTTTATACGTGATGCAAATAAAACAATCTCGCAAAGGTCGATGATTGATGTTTCTTAGCATAAGAAGTTTTGATAAGGTTTGACCAGAAAATTTTTGACTTATTAGCATAAATATTTTTAGAAAAATGTCACCATGTGTTTCATTGTTGACACAATTGTTATTTAAAGAAAATTCATCGAAGGTGAAAACGTCATAGAAGAAGATGTGGTTGGGTATGTATGTTTTGATAAGTTTTAAAAATTTATGGGCAGGATTCAGTTGTTAAAGTTATGCTTTTCGAATGTGGGGGTATATATAAAAATATAGAGCCTTCAAAATTTTAAGAGAGAGCTTAATGTATGTAAAGAAAATTGCTAAATTTCAGCTTTTGTGAAGAAAACTTGTTAAATAAGGTTTTTAGGTGACAACATGGAATCGGTTCTAAGTTGGAGGTTTTTATGTAAATTCAAAAGTTGTTTCTCAAAATAATTTCAAATACCTTAGCTTTTGTAGATGATGAATTAGTTTTGTTTTTTTTTAGCATTTCTCATTATTGTTTTCAAAACAAAGCTTTTTTTTTTTTTTTTTTTACTCAGAAAATTTGGTTTATTTTCAAAAGAAAATATCGGTTATCCTTTAAAGCGTTTCAAGAGAGTAAATAGTTTATAAGGAAATTGCGATAAAGTTTATGAAAATGTTTGTAGAACCACGTTATTGAGTAAGAAGAAAATACTTTTGTCATGATAAATCGTAGTTTGTGGTTCAGTATTAAAGCAATCAACTTGGTAAATCGTAGTTTGTGGTTCAGTGTTAAAGCAACAACTTGGTAAGGTGATTTTTAAAACAGCTTATAAAGTAATAGGAATGATTTATCGTTTATAGAATAGTAGTGAATTCGAAATCAACTTCATGATATTTTGGTAAGACACAATTTAGATTATAAAATAACTTGTGTAATAATTTATAAAATAACTTATAAGAAAATACTATATTGTTTGTCAAATAGTAGAAGATTTCGTAGTTCAATTAATATCAAGATGGTTTACAGGGTGGTAATAAAATAGTCAATAAAGTAAAGGCGAATAGTTTGTGAGGTAAGAGTACCAAGCTTTATGGTTTTAAATCGGACAGTGGCTAAAACAACTCACTAAAAGGGTAAAATAGCTTATAAGACCGTAATATAACTTGCAGGGAAATTTTGTAATATAGTTTACAAATTGCTATCGTAATTGTTTGTTGTTTCATAAAATAGTAGTAAAATAATGAATCGGTTTATCATTCTATAGAGAATAGTTTGCAAAGCATTAATAAGGTCATTGTTTATGAAGTATGAGTAAGGTTGTAAATTTTTGGTTTAATGACACAGAGTAAGGCTTTTTGGAAAAATGATCGTGAAGTGATTGGTAAAATAGTTGAAAGTAGTTCACGTTAGATAACGACGAAGTTTATTATTTCATAAGAGGGTAGTAGGACGGACCGTTGTTATTTCAAAGGAATGAGTGAAAAGTTCGGAATTCGTTCCCAGAAAAAGTGACTTGAGCTGCAAGATTTATATCTTTTAGTCGTTCGTTTATTATTTATGTTTAGCAAGGGGGTTCCCTTTGTAGATGTCGAGGTGTGTTGTTCCTAGAACGGATAGAGATGTAATCCGGTTCATCAATTGAGTACGAGTTTTGGGGTAGGGGTGACACTATTTTCGCAATGGATGACGAGATGACTTCGATCTTAACGTCTAAAAGAATGATGATGAGATGGGATGATGGAGACATGGGTTGCGATGATTCAGTGATAGAGGTTTAATGATTTCGCAATGATGAAGATGAGTCGATGGATGGGAAACAGAAGACATGGTATTGTAGTGACCCAAAAATATAAACTAAACATAGAGTCACGATAAGTAAAATTTTAGTTAGTCGCGCATAATCTACTAGGAAAATCTGAAATATAATCATTAATTCGCATCATTCAACATTTAAATCGGTTATGTATTATCCGCTAAGTAAATCTCAGTACATAATGTAGGCACGACGGCGCGAAGTGGTAGTGTGCATCATCTGCCATGCAAATCTCTATGCACGTTGCTAGTAAGATGTAGGCGAAGGTGTAAGGTAGTGGTGTAAAATGGTTGGTTTAGAGTGTAGTAATGATAAAGGCATTCCACTTGGGAGAAAAGTATCGTAGTGAGAAAATGTTGCGACGCTGTGTGATATGTAGAAGTTAACATTTATAACTCTTATGATGAACACACATGAAGATTTAACCCTTTTAGAAGTCAATCAGAGGTCAGTGAACATACCAATATTATAACTACTTTCAAGATTGCAACATTCACCTCGAGTTAGACATAGGTGATCGGGCTATGTCTCATCGTCCCCTGGTGAATATAGGTGATCGTGCTATATTCACCCGAGGTTCAATGAATCTTGCAATGCTTAGCTTAGTTATACTAGTAACATGTCCTAATGCTTTAAAGTTTATTATGAAAGGTTGAACAATTATTCAATTTATGTGGGGAGAATGGCGCAGTGGTACGTAAACATACGTATTAGTAAAGCAATCATAGCTAATAGTGAGACTAAGTTCTCAGTAATAAAACACATATCTTATCAAAGATGACTATAACAAGTCATAAGTGAGGCATTCAGCTTGGCAGGCAGGCATGTGTCGGTCATAGGGTTAAGTTTTTGTAAAAGAGGTTATAGTCTAGGTTTGAAAAATACCTAGTTCTCTATAACCGAGGCTCTGATGCCAATCTGTAACACCCCCAAAATTGGTTTGCAGCGGAAGAAAAAGTTTTTGGGATGCTACTCAGTTGGATCATAACACAAGTGAAAAATAATAGCTTTTTCGTAAAAGATTTCATTTATTGAAATAAAATAGAGTTTACAAAAGTTGAATTGTTATGGAAAATGGCCCATTAATAAAATGTGGTCCCATTTGTAAATCGAGTCATCTATGACCATGCCATGCCAATGCCCAAGCGCCTCGAGTTAGCTATCGCCTTTTTATCCACGAAATACATGCTAAAAAGTCAACACAAAGGTTGAGTGAATTCATAGGTTTAGTAAATAAGCGATTGATCACAAGATTTTCAAGTTTAAGATAAGCCATGGGCTTCGTTGTTATATGCCCATAAAAGATAGTTGATATTATTGCACTAAGCTCATGATACCAAACTAAGCGCATACACCTAAATTCTTGGTGTAAGTAAATAAATTGCCCTACGAGATGTAATAGCCAATTACATAGAGATACCAATATAGTGCGCCCGGGTTATTTTCGATAACCGAGTCGGGTCGTCAGTTCCATAGTACTATCCACGATATTTGCGTTCACTCGCAAGTGATTAATGGTTCATGATATAGGGACTTTGGCAAACAACTTAGGCGAGTCATAATATCAAGAGAACAACAAAGCAGTTTTCAAGCAATTGTGATCATAAAAGCAAAGAGTAGCATGTATTCTCCCCCAAGGAGTTTATAAAACAGTTAAAAGAGTAAAACTGGGGCTATGAACTCACCTTGGCAATGTGCAATATGAAGTCTAAAGGAAATTTAATCAAGGAGTGATAGTGCACGGCTTCCGACACACAACCTAATTAAGTACGACATATTTAGTCTTCATGTTTAAGACTCGATAAAGTTTAATTAACTTTATAGGTTTTCAAATGTTTTTGTTGCTGTTGTTGTTGTCGTTGTTGCTTGTGTGGCGGCATTTAAGTTCAAAATAGTTTTCTACGTGTTTGTAAGTATTGGCCCTTAGAAGTGCATAAATATTTATAAGTATATGTAAGTAAAAGTGCATATATGACGGATTGGTGCTTGATTCAGTAGACAATGACCTTGTACAAGTAAACATTGTGAGAATAAACTTTCTCGGACTCTAAAAATATCGGTAATAATTATTTTAGTCACTTAATATATATTGGAGTTTTCGTTGAAAGGTATATCGTTTAAGTTTAATGGTATGCTATAATATAGGTTAGTGTTAATAATAAAATATTTAGTTTTCGTCCTTTAGTCGGTTTTATAATAATAGGACCAAGTATAGATTTTTAACGAAAATCGGGCATGATCGATCTATATATATATGGATAGTAAGCCACTAGAAGAGATGGCGATTAAAATAAGTTACCACTTATATTTTTAATTAGTTGATATACACTTTAAGGTTTTCGTTTTAATAATGTGAAAAGATAAAGTTTGCTTACTAGTTATACATTATAATCCGTTTGTAAAAATAAGTTTAGTTGATCGGAGAATGTCATGAAATAATGTCGGCATGAGTGAGTCGTGAAATGAGTTGGAGGAACCAGTAACTTGGGATCCGCTTGATTATATGTTACACATTTTATTTAAAAAAAAAATTATAACTCGAAAGCCTATGTATTAAAGTCTTTGTTCAACTCAAACGCACCCGAATTATTTGAAATAAATGGGCTTTGGGCCGAGTAAAATAAACACACATTCATTATCGTTGTCGGATGTGGCCCGTTATAAAACACATTCCTTTGTAGTTGGGTTGTGGGTTTGTGGGCTCAATGAGAACCTTATTTAAAATACGTTTAACTTTCAAAACATTTATATCTATTTGTTATTTGTGATGTTTGTGACAGCAACCGAAGGAAAAAGAGAAATGACACCTTCTGAGCAAAGTTTCAAAGACACAGTGTGGCAAAAATGTATCTCCTTTTGCCCTAGTGTGATTCGAACGTGAGTCTCAAGGGAAGCAATGTAATCTATTCTTTTGACACAAACATATACTCAACATCTCAAATTATTTTAACAAAAATTTAACTCTCTTTTATTAGTCAAGATGACACCAAAACAAGACCTTAACATTCGTACCCAGTCGAGTTAGCCGACACCAAAACAGCTCAACGATAAAACAAATAATCAAAACCAAGATAAGTGACAATTTAACACTTCCTAATCCAAGCCAATTCAAATTTAGTCCCAAGAGCTCAAAGTTACCCTATAAGCTAACGATGGGAACATATTAAGCATTTCTCACAGATCCTTCGAGCCAATACTTAAGTTTTGTATATTCTTGTTTTAGCCACACAAGGTTCAACAACAATGAAAACCCATTCGCATAAAAAAAATCAATTCACATAGACCAAATCGAAATTTACAACTTGCAAAATAGTCAAATCAAAATAATACAAAGTATTAAAGAGTTAAGAAAACCTTTACTAAGTGTGAACCGATTAGGGGAAGACCCAAGCAAGACGATCTTGAGTACAGTTGACTCCAACAACCCGAGGATACCAACCAAGCACACGGAAACACCATTCTTGAGAGATATAGTATTTGTGTTTAGATTAAGGTATGTGATGGGTGTGAGATCCTCATGTTTCGACTGCAATATAAAGAAGAGAAAAAGTATCGCTTTGACCATGCTTTCTTGAGTTGATTCTTGTGAAGAGTCGGTTTTTAGCAACCATCACCATCACTTTATTTCTTCAAAGCATCTTGTGATATTGGTCATAGGGGGGGACAAGAAAGATGGTGATGAGATTTGTCTTTGTTGTTTTATGGTGAAACAAAGGGGCGGCGTAGGGGCAAGGAGAACACCAGGTTCCATTTTTGTGTTTGTTCTGTGTTTGTGTTGACTGAAAAAGAAGAAGGGAATAGATAGGTAAGATAGGTAGGCGTGGGAGAGAGAGAGTGATAAAGTTATCTCTTTTGTTTTATTAGTAAACACGTGATAAATTGGTACCCGTGTTTTGTCGAATCTTTGAGTAAACGTACCTTCCGGTACTCGAGGAATATAAAATTATATTTTGGAACGATTTTTAAACGTAATAATATGACATTTTATTACGTTGAAATTTGATTATAACCGCTTGCTTGTTACTAAGTCGGTGCCTGCATGCAAGTGTCGTGATTCTCTAAATTAACGAGATGACCTCTCGTTTTTAGATCTAAATATTGACAACTGTCAGAAAATAGCCAATTTAAATTTTCTGACGTGATAATTATTTATTAGAATAATCCGGAATTTTACAGGTTGTTATAATTTAAAACATACATTTTTAGGTGGTCATTTATGCCCTAAATAAACACAATTTATATCCGTTACTACTTAAAATAATTCCTTTTCACATTTTAGGTCTTTTGGAAGCAAAATGCCAGAATGAAGCATATTTGGATGAAAAGGAGCGAAAACATGAAGAAATTCAAGATCAAAGACCCTCCAGGAGACTTGATGACGTCCCAAGCAAAGGGCGACACCATCCCCTTATAGAAGTTTTGATCAAATTACACATGACGGCTCAGAACAAATTCTGGTTCTACAACATGACGGCGTCACGCCTAAACTCTGGAAGGCGTCACTCTTATTTTCCACACCAGACGCCCAAGAACCAATCTTAGACGACGTCCTTCATGAAGACTGGCGGCGTCACACTTATCAATTGACGCCGTCCCAATGATGACTTGGCCCAAATCAAACCCTAATGACGGAGACCTGACGGCATCACTAGCAAAAGGTGACTCCGTCGCACTTGTAAATCTATATATAGAATTCGGTTTTTCTGTTTTAAAAGGAGGTAGAACTTTGGAGAGCAAACCCTAATTCGGTTGTAGTCCGACTTGGACAGTATCTAAGGGTCCCATACCCTTCTTTATATCATAAGATAAGTTTTTTTAATCCATATTATCATTATGTCTACCCCATGTTCAATTGTATGTGTGTATGCTTGCTTATTTAACATGAGTAGCTAAATTATCCTTGTGTTTGCTTAGATATATGAAATATAGCTGTTAATTATTATTAGGTTGTCTCTTGTCTTTATTGGTAGACGGTAGAGTAAGGAAAATTGGCTTCTTCTTTAATTGTTGCGAGCTTGATCATCCTAAATAGCAAAAAAGCTTAAGAGCGCACTTAGGCCATTCATTGTCTTTATTGCGTGAGTTGTGACTTAAGGATAATAGAGTATTCGGGGGAGATACCATTGTAATCGCTGTTAGGAATTAGAAAATTCAGTCGTTAAAGAGTCGGTCACCTCAAGTATATGTATTCGATAGAAAGCTCGTAGACGTAGTCAGGTTATGTTAGTAAGTAGTATGTTAAGTAACACCATGGAGGACAGACGTGTCTTTACCCACCGTGATGCCCCGATCCACACTGTAGGTAGTGTTTATTTGTAAGACACTATAATACCCTCTACCTCCCAAGGTAGAGGGTTGAGTGAATACCATTTTTCTTTGTTTCATAATTCCCAACTCTCTTCTTTCTCTCTAGAACTTTCTCTCTAAACATACTTGAACACCCCATTGTGATTATGGTTTAGTGTGTTTGTGAAATCCTATATCTTACAAATGGTATCAAGAGCCATGGTTTGATCACTCATCTTTCATGCTCTTTGTTTTGGTGGATTTCATAAGGTTTTTGGGGTATTAAGTGTTTAGGAGAGTTTGAATCATTTGGATAAATTCTAGTGTTTAAGTTTGAATTTTGCTTGTACTTTTGTGTTTAGGATCATCATATGTGTTTATGTTTTAAAGCTTAAATCATTGTGGTTTGGTTGTTTTTGATTGATAAAGTGGTTATTTGTGAACTTTGTACAAAGCGAGTTGAGTCTCGTACTTTTGTTTCTTCGAAGCGAGTTGCTTTGTTACTGGATGCGAGTTGGTATATGCGACTTGGCTATTTAGCGAGTTGACCTTTTATGCGACTTGGGTTCTAAGCGAGTTGTTTCTTTAAGCGACTTAGGTTCTAAGCGAGTTGCTTCTTTAAGCGACTTGAGTTCTAAAGTGACTTGGCTATTAAGCGAGTTGTATAGCTAGTGAGTTAGTTTAAGCGACTTGGTGGTTAAGCGAGTTGTATCTGTTTGTGACTTGCTATTAAGCGAGTTGTCTCTATATGCGACTTGGCTATTAAGCGAGTTGATTCCTTAAGCAACTTGTTTCTTTAAGCGAGTTGGTTGTTTAGCGAGTTGATAACTAAGCGAGTTGAGTGTTTAGCTAATTGTCTATTGAGACTTGTTACTTCTTAGTGCTACATTCTTACGGTTGTTCTTTTGGTTTAGTAAAATCCGTGAAAGAATCAATTTCCGTTTAATCAAAGAATAGTAAAATCCCGTAGAACTTGTAATCATGGCAAACATCGTTCCAACTATTGTTTCTTCCAGAGTCGAGGACGTTCAAGCGGGATCGAGACATGCCCACCTATGCTTGACGTAACCGATTATGACTCATGGGCTCAACGAATCCGATTGTCTTGTTTGGGAAAAGAAAACGGAGTCAACATTCTCAAGTCAATCGATGAAGGACCTTATCGATTGAGACTACAAGAGACATAATTGATATCACTGTTGATGGAACAATGATCTTTGGATTGGACGCACCAAAGACGTATGATGAGCTTAATGATAAGGAGAAAATAGATTCGATCGACATCGTGGCTTCCAACATTATACTGTGGTCTTCCAAAGGATATCTACAAGCTCATCAATCACAACACCGAAGCTAAGGCGTCGGGGATAATGTCAAGATGCTTCTCCGGTTCCGAAGTTAACTAGGAAGATGTAGAATCACTGGCAGTATGATGAGTTTGAGCACTTCAAGATGAAACCGGATGAGGTGTCTATGAGTACTACGTGAGATTCATAAGCTTGTGAATGACATGAGGAACATCAAAATGACCATGCCTAACATTCAGTTGAATTCAAAGTTTGTAAACAACATGAATCCCGAGTGGCACAAATTTGTCACTTCTGTGAAGCTAACCAAAGGACTAAAGAATGCAAACTATGAGCAATTGTATGCGTTTCTTCTTCAGAATGAGAGTGATGCGCGCAAAACCGTCAAGTTCTCTCACGCAAGCGTAAGAAAACTTAAAACAGCTCAAGCACGAAATCAATGAAGATCAGAGGAGTATAGAGTCTCCCCGGTCGTTATGTCCCAATGAGCTATGCAATGGATCAATCACGATAGTGATCGAAGTTTGAACGAAAAGGATTATGATTTGATTATTATAACTACGTAAATATCAAACAAATACAAAGGCTAAAATGCAAATGAGAGGAAATTAAAAGATAAAATCTATTAAATAAACGCTATCACTAAAAGTAAAATGATGTTTTGTTTTTATGTTTTTATGAACCGAAATTAAAATCTGTGACGACAAATTAAAAACGTGAAACTAAAGCAATATTAACCCTAAAAATATGAAAAATACATTATTACACTCCTAATGATAAAAGAAACTTTTTAGAAAAAGAAAACTATTTTTATCACTAATTATCTAATTATTATTAATTAAAAACTATTTTTAACTATTTAATAATTAACTAAAATACCAGAAATGAGGAAACAAAGCTAGAAAAATAAAATTATGAAATGGAAAAGTCTAAGATATCAAACTAGAATTTTCAAAACTATTTTTGTATTTTTCTGATTATTTTTCTATTTTCTATGAATTTTAAACTATTAAAATCTAATTAAATCACTAAAAATTACCAAATGAACTATGAAAAATATGGAAAATTACTTTTTCTGCTTTTTATATTTATCTAAACCTAAGAAAATTGAAAAATTATTTTTTGGAACCTTTTCTGAATTTTTTGTATTAATTGCTAATTAAAAATGCTTAAAAACTAATTTAAAATAAGAAAAATAGCAAAACAGCTTATAAAAATCTGAAAATTTCAGGAAAATTCTAAAATAATGTTAAGGAACTAGGAAAAATGGAAAAACAGGCACTTGTTTGCAAGAAAATGAAACTGATCAATCAAGTGCTTATCAAAATAAGCACTTGATAAGCAAATGAGCAAATAAGCTACCACAATGATCACAGAAGCTATGGAGTACTAAATTAACCACAATGAAACTAAAAACAACAAGCTACAGCTACTGAATAGCACAATTTCACAGATTTGGTGATTATGAAATTGAGCTAAAACAGAAAATTGGTGCCCACTTGCAGACCAAAAATAAGCACCCAATTAAGCTATAAACTAAAATCCAACTATCAATACTTAAACTAGACCTAAACAACTACTGATAACCAAAAGATTAACCCTTAACAAGCTTACACAAGCTCAGTGCAAGCTTGTCCAAGAACTGAGAAATCCACTCAGTATTAACTGAGTTGGTGCAGGGCACCTGAGCCCTGATTTGAGCTTCTGCACAAGCTAATAGAGAAGGCAAAAGCTAAAACCAGATGTGAGGTTTTATAGACCACCTAGAGCACTACTTGTAACCAAAAATTCAGACCTTAAAAACCTTTAATGGAACCATGCAATCACTGCGACTTCTCGCACAAAACAAGTTTTTGACATTTGACTATTTGAAAACCGAGTTAGAACTTTGACTTTCTTGAGATTCCAATGCAAACTTAGAACCGATCTTGATGAGATATTGTGTAATGAAAGTTTATCAAGCAAGTTTAACAAGTTTTAATCCTATTTGAAGTGTTTTGTGTAATCGATCCCAACAAATAAACCAACAAGGATGATTAATACTTATTTTGACTTTTAGTGTTATTTGGTGCAATGAGATGGCTAGATTGACTTTACTAGTGATAATAGAGACTCAAGCAACAAAATCTTACACCAAGACACCATCAAAAAGCAGTTTAAGGTAAACCAAACACCCCTTAATATAGTGATTTGCAAAATTAAATGAGATAATGCCTGATTAAACATGCACAAATGATCCAACTAGATTAACTTAGCCTAATTACTACTTTTAGAACAGGATTAAACAAGTTACAACTACAATTAATGATTATGCTTAAAGCTTTTAAAGAGCTTACAATATGTCCAATGGCCACTATGGCCTGCCAACTGTGAAACAAAGGACCCTAACCTATCAAACTCAACCCACTGCTTCCATTTCAACCCAATTCCAATTCTGAACCAAACAATTCCATCTCTGTACCCATTTTCCTTCTTGCTTTGACTTTTGTTGACCAAGGTTCAAAAGTGAATGAGACTTGATTATAAGCTTATGGAAAGCTTTACTAAGCTATTTTGAGTATGATCGAGCTTAACAACAAGTGGTTAAAAGATTTGAAGTGGGATTTTGAAAGTGCAAATTTCAACGATTGACATATAATAATGAAATTGAACTTGAATCGAAATTAATACTTGAATTAAGTTAAGATACACTCAAATGGTTTACTTGAACACAATGTAGCTTTAAATTACAACTGAAAATCTAATTTAGACTAAAAGAACATGAAACGACATACATTGCTAAGAAAATAAAACTAACTACTTTCTTGTAGCTTCCCTTGGCTTCTTTATACACCCAAGCTACTTCTCTCCTCTTTCTGGACATATCCCACCAATAAACTTGACCATTGGATCACTCAAATCAATCCTAGCCGTTCAATTGCTTTTTGGCGCCAATTTTGGTTAAGCCAGCTGGGGCTTGAGTGTTGAGTACAAGGGTGCATTAAATGCACCTTGGCTTTGAGTGTGAGGTGGAGGGTAGGTTAGGTGTATGATGGTGGAGGAGGAGGAGGCGGCATCGCTATGCAGGGTGGCGATGGGGTTTTATGTTTAAACGTGGGTGGGTCGGGTTGGATGGGTAAAGGGTTTTGGACCGGTAAAGCAGTTTGGGGGGGGTGGTTATTTGGGCTTCAGGTTTAAATAAGGTCCGTTTGGTTTGTTTGGATTAATAAACACAAGGACCAAAGATGTAAGTTCCAATTTCCAAGGACCAAACATGTAACTTATGAAAAGTAGTCAAAGGATTAGTCTTGCCAAGTTTTAATAATCAAGGGCTAATTTGAACATTTTGAAACTCCAGGATTACTATTGACCAATTTAAAAGCCAGGACCAAAGCGTAATTTCTCAAACTTTTAGATTTTTCACGAAAGGACTAAATATGACAATTTATGATTTTAAAAGACCTTTGGTGACTTTTTCTTTTGAAATTTTGGCTCGGGACTATTTTTGATAATTTTATAAATTGGGGACTAAAAGCGCAATTTTGCAAATTTGATATGTTTTCATCCGATTTTGATATTTTGCATTTAAAACACATAAAACACGATTTGTGATATTTTGATCATTTTGATGTGTTTCGAGTGTTTTCGATGATTTTGCAGTTTATATTGTACAAAAATGATGATTATTTACACACTCATCAATCTCCCCACATCGAGATATTGCTAGTCCCTAGCAATGATTTGAGAAAACATAATGGATTTTAATCTCTTTACCAAAAGCCATTACTCGAGTAGCCAAATGTTTCATCAAGTAAGAACCATGGTACACCGATAACCATGTGATTTTGAGCAAACCACCGCCTTCCAACGGATTTGATTTGTCTTTACCGTGCCGCACTTTTCCGGACTAGCCAACTCTTAGATAAATTATCAATATTATCTTTGGTGAGTGATTACCAATTATGGTTTTTCCACTCGCCTTTACCACAAGCCATAATCTTGCGGGCTAGCCAACTCTTCACTTTTTAGGATATGGTGAGTCGAATACCATACAATTTTGGGCAAATTGCAAGCCATATAAACGGATTTGAGAAATCTTTACCAAGAGCCGCTTGCTCTGGATTAGCTAATCCTTTTGTCTTCTGAACATGGCGGATCGATAACCAAATGAGAAAGTGTAAAACACTTACTCCAAAAAAAATTTTGGCCAAAAATGGGGATTAAGGCGGTATATTTACATGATAAAATTCATGAGATTCCCCCACACTTAGAAATGAATATTGCCCTCAATATTCAAAGTACCGTGGTTATGCCAAACAAAGAACGTGAAAGGAAATACTACGGCCATTATTTAGAAAGAAGATTTTTTTTTTTTTTTTTTTTTTTTTTGAAACATGCTGGCAACCCCCACACTAGGGTGGTAGAAAGAGGTGAGAAGACGAAATATGGGTGAAAACCCATATGGCATGCTATCGTTTTTGATTACCGAGTCGCTAGCTTGACTCGATCCCCGCATTCATTGGTTCATGGGAAAGTTTGTAACTGGGACAACCATGGATGGAATGTCCTCTCCAAAGTAATGCTTCACTCGATGACCATTCACTTTAAAATTAGGACCATCGGTTTGAGATAACTCAATGGTACCATAAGGATAAACCTTAGCGATAGTAAATGGACCGCACCAACGGACTTGAGCTTTCCGAGAAAATCTTCAATCTTGAATTGAAAGAAGGACTCTATCACCCACGTTGAAAACGCGGTTCTTGATTTTTGAGTCATGAATCTTCTTTGTCTTTTGTTTATAGATCAAAGAGTTCTCGTAAGCTTGATCACGAGTTCATTTAATTCGTTCATTTGAACTTTCCGTGATCACCCGCCGTCAGAATATCAAAGTTAGCATGCTTCAAGGCCCAAGATGCCTTGTGCTCGAGCTCAATCGGTAGATGACACGCCTTCCGCACACCGGCTTGTATGGAGTGCACCCGATGGGTGTTTTGTGTCGCACGGAAAGCCCAGAGCGTCATCTAACTTATCTCGACCAAGAGGCACGGTTTTCGCCAACCGTCCTCCAAGATTCTTTTAATCCCGGTTAGAAACTTCCACTTGCCCACTTGTTTGGGTGGTACGCAGAGAGGTACGGTGAGTTACACCATACTTTTGCATGACTCTTGCAAATTGGTCATTGAAATGCGCACTACGATCATCGATGATGGCTCGTGGAGTTCCAAACCTAGCAAATAAGGATTTCAAGAATTTCACCACAACTCGGCATCGTTGGTGGGTAAAGCTTTGGCTTCAACCCATTTTGACAAGTAGTCAACGCCACGAGTATGTACTTATTTCCGTGAGAAGAAGGAAATGGCCCCATAAAGTCAATGCCCAGATGTCAAATATCTCACACACTTGAATGGCGCTTGCGGCATTTCATTCCTTTTGAGATATTCCCGTGACGCTGACAAGCGTTACAGGTTTTGACGAATTCATGGGCATCCTTGTAGATCGTGGGCCAATAGAATCCCGAATCAAACACCTTCTTGGCGGTGTAGTTGGGGCTATGATGTTCCCAAGAGGTCCGTAATGGCAAGCCTTGAGAATGTCAATAGCTTCCTCGACCATACACACATCGCCGAATGACTTGATCCGCACAGATTTTAAACAAGTAGGGTCGTCCCGAAATAATGTTTCACATCTTTAAAGAATTTATTTTTCCGTTGGGACGACATCCCTTTCACACAAAGTTACCCGCATGGTAATTTGCAAAGTCGGCAAACCATGGGGTAGAAGAGTCTCCACGAAAAGAAACCACGTTGAGTGTTTCGAGAGGAAATGTTTCATTGATTTCCTTTTCTCGAACACATTTTGATGAGGGTTCTCTAATCGAGAGATGATCGCGACTGTGTTCTCACTCCTTTTTATCACGAATGATGATATCAAATTCTTGTAGAGGAGAATCCAACTGAGCAATCTCGCTTTGCATCTTGTTTTGCAAAGAGATATTTGAGTGCCGAGTGATCCGTATATACCACGATTTGGTCAAGATAAGATATGGTCGAAATTTTCAAACGCATACACCAGCCTAATAATTCTTTTTCCGTAGTGGTGTAATGGGTCCGAGCTTCACCATAGTTTTGCTCGCATAGTGGATTGGTGGAAATGATTGGTTTTAGGTTGCCCCAAGACCGCTACCGATTGCAAAATCACTTGCATCGCACATGAGCTCGAAGGGTAAATCCCGATCGGGGGCAACTAGAATGGGTGCTTCGTAGTTTTTCTTAAGTGTTTCAAAAGCTTGATGCACTCAGAGAGAAGATAAAAGGAGCATCTTTTCGAGAAGATGGGTCATAGGTCGGGCGATTTA
The DNA here is from genome assembly GCA_022545495.1 of Chrysanthemum lavandulifolium. Lineage (NCBI taxonomy): Eukaryota > Viridiplantae > Streptophyta > Magnoliopsida > Asterales > Asteraceae > Chrysanthemum > Chrysanthemum lavandulifolium. The sequence goes on from CM040244.1 coordinate 106,527,984, forward strand.
GAGAAATCTGAATGAATCTACGATAGAACCCGGCATGACCTAGAAAACTCTAATACCTTTGACGGTAGTAGGGTGAGGTAATTTAGCAATGACATCAACTTTCGCTCTATCAACCTCAATCCCGTTCTTTGAAATCTTATGGCCAAGGACTATGCCTTCTTTGACCATAAAGTGGCTCTTCTCCCGCTTTAGATGAGATTGGTGTCTTCACACCTTTTAGCATTTTGTCTAAGTGGGAGAGACAAGTCTGAAATGAGTCCCCAATGACCGAGAAGTCATCCATAAACACCTCCATAGTTTCCGATCATGTCGTGGAAAATTGCCATCATACATCTTTGGAACGTGCAGGGAGCATTGCATAAGCCAAAAGGCATACGCCTATAGGCAAACGTCCCGTATGGGGTGTGAATGTGGTTTTCTTGATCCAATGGATCAATGGGGATCTGAAAGTAACCCGAGAAACCATCAAGGAAACAATAGTACTGTTCCTCGCTAATCTCTCAAGCATCCGTCCATGAAGGGTAGAGAAAATGGTCTTTACGGGTGGCTTCATTTAACTTTCGATAGTCAATACAACACGCCATCCCGTAACCAATCGAGTTGGAATCAACTCGCTTTCTTCATTCGTGACAACAAGAATGCCACCCTTTTTGGAACGCAATGAATCGGGCTAACCCAAGGACTATCGGAGATCGGGTAAATCAAACCGCATCAAGAAGTTTGAGAACCTCTTGTTTGATAACCTCGTGAATCTTAGGATTCACCCTTTCTCGACTTTTGATTGCTGGCTTGAAGTCATCCTCCATTAAGATTTTGTAGTACAAAACTCGTGGTTGATACCTTAATGTCGGAGAGTTTCAAGCAATTGCTTGCTTGTGTGACTTCAAGACCTTTATAAAGATTTTCTCCTCCTCGGTCAAGTCTTTAGCAATTATGACGGGTAATTTATCATCACCCTCCAAGAATGCATACTCGAGATGAGGAGGTAGGTCCTTAAGTTCAACCTCGGGAAATTCTTCATGGAAGATTGCATCGATTTGATTTCCTCAATCGTGATTACTTTGAGGAAGTGAAGATGATGGATCTTCATTAAGCAATTGCTCAAGATAGAGAATATCCCCTCCGAATCATAAACACCATCAATTCCAAAGTGAATTGATTCATCGAGAAAGAAAGTCATCGATCTCTTCCAAAGGAAGTCACCCTCAAACGGAGTGAGAGGGGAAGAGTCGGCAATGATAGGTTGAGAGGATGTGGTGGAATTGGAATTCCCACTCGCTGCATTATGAAGATAACCAAGAAACTCTTGAGAGTACTCCTCAAGCAATGTCAATTAAATCGACTCGATTAATTGATTCAAGATCACATTTGAGGAGTACCTCAAGTTCGATCGAGGTTAAAGGTAATGACTTCATTACCCACACGCAAAGTGATCTCTCGCTCAAATACATCTATAAGAGCACGGCTGTCCTCAAAATCCCACCAACAATGAGGGGAACTCGAGGATCAAAGATCGAAATCAACGACCACAAAATCACCGGAAAATGGAACTTTCCTACTTTGACAAATACATCCTCGGCGATGCCAAGAGGACGCGAGATAGATCGATCCGCAAGCTCAAGAGTCATGCAGTAGGAATAAGTTCCTAAGAGAAAGTTTCTTCCATATCGAATACGGCATCGATTGATGCTTGCACCAAGATCGGCCAGGCAAAGCATTCAATCATCCCAGAAAACACAAGGAAGAAGAAATTTTCCGGGATCTCCTAGCTTCTGGAAGCTTTTTAACAAGACCGCCGAGCAATTCTCATTCAAAGGAGTTTTAGCCATTTCAAATAGCTTTTCTTTGTTGCTCAAAGATATGTTTCGAGTAGATGCAAACTTGGGCATTAAAATGATGGCATCCGCGGCTTATGTCAAAGTGAAGCTCTTGGAAAATTTGAAAGAACTTTTCCATCCGATGACTAGCTTTCTCGCGAGCTTTTGCTCATGTAACGTGAAGGATAAGGAATAGAAGTTTTGGATTTAGGGTCAACAACCGGAGGTTCAAAAACAACCTGTGTTTGGTTTCGGGACAACCCGAGGATGGACATTGTTGTTACTCCGTTATTAGTAGGGAGTTCCTTGTCCTTTGTCGCCCTGTCGCTTTCTAATACCTTCGGGAGAGAAGAAGAAGAGGTAGTAGGAACAATGGGTCCGACATAAGAAGCACCACTTGGGTTGTGATCGCTTAGCATCGCCTCGGATTAGCGATCGTGTTGCTAGGTAAAGTACCGAGCCCGAGGGTCGATCATTTAAAGACTTCTTGATCTCGTAAATCAACGACCAACAACCGATTCATTTCCTCTTGGGATATCATGAATTGTTTCAACAACTCATCGATGATGGGCGGTTGGAACAATGGCTTGAGTTTGCACAGAAAATTCGCCTCTATTGTTAGGATTAGGCCTTGATTTTGAAAATTTCTCGATTATTGCCATGAAAATACCCCGGTTGAAATTTCCACACTGGTTTCTATTGTAATTTCCTTGATGTTGGAAATTTTGATTCCGATTTTGAAAACCGTTGTTTTGATTGAAATGACCTTGGTTTTGGAAACCTTGGTTCGGTCTGCTTTTGATTTCGTTACGGTTTTGATTTTGATTGAAACCGGAGGTCCAGAGTAGTGGTTAGGACGGTGGTTCGGGTCTATAGGAGCACGATATTGATTGCCTCCTTGATTAGACATCCCGCCCACAAGATTGGCTTCAAAGGGTTCTTGTCGGTGGCCATACGCTATTATAGTAAGCATGGGGCCACCACAGTAATACGACTTCCACTTTCTTAACTTCAAGCAGAGGTGAAGTTTGTGGAAAGAGACTTTCTTTCGTTGGAGAGAACCAAAGCTTGAATAGCTTCGTGAGTTTGTCAATCTTAGCATCGGTGCTAGACCGACTACAGGCCATGAAGAAGAAGAAGGACCAACACCGACTTGGGAAACAACAGGCTTGCTTCGCAAAGGCGGACTTTAGACTTGTTTTCGATTATCGCTAAAGCTTTTGACGCTTTTTTCGGAAATTTCCTCCCGCGGAGGAATTGAGAGAATCTTGATCGATTGACTCACTCCATTGTAGAAAGTGTCGAGTTGCATCAACTCGAGAAACCGTGGTGAGGACATTTGCGAAGCAATTCTTGAAACGATCCCACGATTCATCAAGGATTCATCAAACTTTCGAGTGAATTTGATGATTTCATTTTAAGACTCGTGGTCTTGGAAGGTGGATAGAATTCATTCACAAATTTCTTCACCGATCTTCCCATGTCTCTATTGATCGAGGAGGTTGTTTTCAAGCCAAATCCGGCTTGCCCTCAAGAGAAAATGGGAGCAGAAGAAGCTTAACAAAGATCAGGGGACATTCTTATACTTGATGGTAGATGCAATCTTATTAAACCATCGAATATGAGCATGAGGATCGTCCCGCCAAAACCAAAGAATTGATTAGAGGTTACAAGATTCAGTAACCCGGTCTTGAGTTCAAAGTTTTCACCACGATGGTCGGCATTAACGATAGCATCTCCATACCCGCCGATGGGTGCCCGGAGAAGCTCACACATAGAATTTCATCCGCCATGATAGCGGAAGTAGTGTGAACGGTCCGGATCTCGGATCCGATCGATGGAGCGAAGTTCACGAACACGCCTTCTTGGAATCTTGACAAGCTCACGAAATGGGCTCACAGATCTAGAAGCGAGTGCGAGATACTAGAGTTAACTCTAAGGAAACTCGAGTTAAGGAGAGAAATGGAATTATGAAGATCTTTCGTGATGAGAATGAGAATTATGAAGACGTTTTGTAAAAATCGGGGGTGAGAAGAATCTTTATGGGTTTTCTCGGTTCAAACGTCGATACCACAACAAAACCAATTAACACAAAATCGAGGCAAAACAACGATGAACTTAACCAATAATCCAAGATGAATGGCTTTTAAAAAGGTACACCAATCACAATGGACACAAAGGCAAGTTTTATATCTTTAGTTGAGAACTTATTATGGTCGCACCCCGCTAGGTAGTAACCGCCTTGGTTTTCGTGGTAATCTTTTAAGTTGTTAATTATTAAAGAAAACGACGATTCTTTTGTATTTTATTTTTGATACATATATAGAAACAAAAGGAAAAATATTTTGTGTTTTATACGCTTTTGGCATGTTTTTGGTTTTTGGATTTTTAGAAGAAAATATGGATATATATAAATACGAGATGGATGATATAAACAAATGAGTGAGGATTCAAACAACTAATCACACACGAAGATAAATCAAGACACCCCCAAGGCGCTAAAATTTGACAAGAAACTCGCTAAGTTCTCTCACGCAAGCGTAAGAAAACTTAAAACAGCTCAAGCACGAAATCAATGAAGATCAAAGGAGTATAGAGTCTCCCCGGTTCGTTATGTCCCAGCGAGCTATGCAATGGATCAATCTACGTATAGTGATCGAGAAGTTTGAACGAAAAGGATTATGATTTGATTATTATAACTACAAAATATCAAACAAATACAAAGGCTAAAATGCAAATGAGAGGAAATTAAAAAGATAAAATCTATTAAATAAACGCTATCACTAAAAGTAAAATGATGTTTTTGTTTTTATGTTTTTATGAAACTGAAATTAAAATCTACGCGACGTACAAATTAAAAACGTGAAACTAAAGCAATATTAACCCTAAAAATATGAAAAATACATTATTACACTCCTAATGATAAAAGAAACTTTTTAGAAAAAGAAAACTATTTTTATCACTAATTATCTAATTATTATTAATTAAAAACTATTTTTAACTATTTAATAATTAACTAAAATACCGTAAATGAGGAAACAAAGCTAGAAAATAAAATTATGAAATGGAAAATTCTAAGATATCAAACTAGAATTTTCAAAACTATTTTTGTATTTTCTCGATTATTTTTCTATTTTCTATGAATTTTAAACTATTAAAATCTAATTAAATCACTAAAATTACCAAATGAACTATGAAAAATATGGAAAATTACTTTTTCTCGCTTTTATATTTATCTAAACCTAAGAAAATTGAAAATTATTTTTGGAACCTTTTCGAATTTTTGTATTAATTGCTAATTAAAAATGCTTAAAAACTAATTTAAAATAAGAAAAATAGCAAAACAGCTTATCAAAATCTGAAAATTTCAGGAAAATTCTAAAATAATGTTAAGGAACTAGGAAAAATGGAAAAACAGGCACTTGTTTGCAAGAAAATGAAACTGATCAATCAAGTGCTTATCAAAATAAGCACTTGATAAGCAAATGAGCAAATAAGCTACCACAATGATCACAGAAGCTATGGAGTACTAAATTAACCACAATGAAACTAAAACAACAAGCTACAATCATCGAATAGCACAATTTCACGATTTGGTGATTATGAAATTGAGCTAAAATGTAAAATTGGTACCCACTGCAAACCAAAAATAAGCACCCAATTAAGCTATAAACTAAAATCCAACTATCAATACTTAAACTAGACCTAAACAACTCACGATAACCAAAGATTAACCCTTAACAAGCTTACACAAGCTCGGTGCAAGCTTGTCCAAGAATCTGAGAAACCACTCAAGATTAATCGAGTTGGTGCGCAGGCACTGAGCCTCGATTTGAGCTTCGCGACAAGCTAATAGAGAAGGCAAAAGCTAAAACCAGATGTGAGGTTTTATAGACCACCTAGAGCACTACTTGTAACCAAAAATTCAGACCTTAAAACCTTTAATGGAACCTGCAATCACAGACTTTCTAGACAAAACAAGTTTTGACATTTTGACTATTTGAAAACCAGTTAGAACTTTGACTTTCTTGAGATTCCAATGCAAACTTAGAACCGATCTTGATGAGATATTGTGTAATGAAAGTTTATCAAGCAAGTTTAACAAGTTTTAATCCTATTTGAAGTGTTTTGTGTAATCTGATCCCAACAAATAAACCAACAAGGATGATTAATACTTATTTTGACTTTTAGTGTTATTTGGTGCAATGAGATGGCTAGATTGACTTTACTAGTGATAATAGAGACTCAAGCAACAAAAATCTTACACCAAGACACCATCGAAACAGTTTAAGGTGTAAACCAAACACCCTTAATATAGTGATTTGCAAAATTAAATGAGATAATGCCCGATTAAACATGCACAAATGATCCAACTAGATTAACTTAGCCTAATTACTACTTTTAGAACAGATTAAACAAGTTACAACTACAATTAATGATTATGCTTAAAGCTTTTAAAGAGCTTACAATATGTCCAATGGCCACTATGGCTCGCCAACCGTGAAACAAAGGACCCTAACCTATCAAACTCAACCCATCGCTTCCATTTCAACCCAATTCCAATTACTCAACCAAACAATTCCATCTCTGTACCCATTTTCCTTCTTGCTTTGACTTTTGTTGACCAAGGTTCAAAAGTGAATGAGACTTGATTATAAGCTTATGGAAAGCTTTACTAAGCTATTTTGAGTATGATCGAGCTTAACAACAAGTGGTTAAAAGATTTGAAGTGGGATTTTGAAAGTGCAAATTTCAACATTGACATATAATAATGAAATTGAACTTGAACTGAAATTAATACTTGAATTAAGTTAAGATACACTCAAATGGTTTACTTGAACACAATGTAGCTTTAAATTGAACTTGAACTGAAATTAATACTTGAATTAAGTTAAGATACACTCAAATGGTTTACTTGAACACAATGTAGCTTTAAATTACAACTGAAAATCTAATTTAGACTAAAAGAACATGAAACGACATACATGAAATTGAACTTGAAATTGAACATGAAATTGAACTTGAACTGAACTGAAATTAATACTTGAATTAAGTTAAGATACACTCAAATGGTTTACTTGAACACAATGTAGCTTTAAATTACAACTGAAAATCTAATTTAGACTAAAAGAACATGAAACGACATACATTGCTAAGAAAATAAAACTAACTACTTTCTTGTAGCTTCCCTTGGCTTCTTTATACACCCAAGCTACTTCTCTCCTCTTTCTGGACATATCCCACCAATAAACTTGACCATTGGATCACTCAAATCAATCCTAGCCGCTCAATTGCTTTTGGCGCCAATTTTGCTGTTAGCCACTGGGGCTTGAGTGTTGAGTACAAGGTGCATTAAATGCACCTTGGCTTGAGTGTGGTGGAGGGTAGGTTAGGTGTATGATGGTGGAGGAGGGGAGGCGTTGCAGCATGCGCATTGTGGTGATGATGGGGTTTTATGTTTAAACCGTGGGTGGGTCGGGCCGATGGGTAAAGGGTTTTGGACCAAGGTAAAGCAGTTAGCTGGTGGTTATTTGGGCTTGGGTTTAAATAAGGTCCGCTTTGGTTTGTTTGGATTAATAAACACAAGGACCAAAGATGTAAAGTTCCAATTTCCAAGGACCAAACATGTAACTTATGAAAAGTAGTCAAAGGATTAGTCTTACAAGTTTTAATAATCCAAGGGCTAATTTGAACATTTTTGAAACTCCAAGGATTACTATTGACCAATTTAAAAGCCAGTGGACCAAAACCGTAATTTTCTCAAACTTTTAGATTTTTCACCAAAGGACTAAATATGACAATTTATGATTTTAAAAAGACCTTTGGTGACTTTTCTTTTGAAATTTTGGCTCGTGGACTATTTTGATAATTTTATAAATTGGGGACTAAACCTAATTTTGCAAATTTGATATGTTTTTCATCCGATTTTGATATTTTTGCATTTAAAACACATAAAACACCGATTTGTGATATTTTGATCATTTTGATGTGTTTCGAGTGTTTTCGATGATTTTGCGCTTTATATCAGACAAAATGATGAGTATTTACACACCATCGTAGAGGCATGTTATGTTTGAGAAAAGGATTCGGATCGCTCAAAACCAATCAGGAGAATCAAGCTCACCAAATGATTCTGCTTTCTAAACCAATGTTGGTATTACCACCAAAGCATCTCAAGTCATACCCATGGGTAATGGTAATCACAAACTCATTCCCGATCCAATGTTCAAACAAGTCGATGTCGATGCACGGCCGTGGGACACTTCATTAATCAACTGGCTCTTATGGTTAAACAAAACTCGACTCTCAATCCACATTCCAACATCTTCACACTAACAATGAGATCGAATCGCATCCAACCTTCACAATCATGCGGTTGTTAGAGATGGAAAAGTTATGGTTCAACCAGCTCAAGGAAGGCAATATGATCGGGAAGGCGGGGCGGTAGAGGTTATGTTGGAAATCGTAATCGGGAAGGAATGGAAATCGGTCAAGCAAAGCTAATTATGCTACAACCGTGGTGGTGAGGACATATTGCTAGGAACCGCACATCTCCAAACGTCCACGTAATGCGTATTACTTGTAGACAAAATGTTGCTTGTGAAAGCTCGTGATAATGGAGCCGCTTTGATGAAGAGGAGTTGTTATTCCTTGCCGAGGAAATGCCCAACCTATGATGTCGATGTTGATTTAATGTACCAATTCAGGAGATAGGTCACAATCATCGAATGCCTTCCAAGTCGCCGATCGTGATGCATACGACTGATGTCGATGATGAACCTAATGCACAAACAATTTTCATGGCTAGCATTTCTCCAATGGTCTCTCCTAAGGTCTCATCATCACAAAGAAGTCTGGTCCATCCAAAGAATCAATCATCTCGCAGGTATTAAAACTATATGATGAAGTTGATTAGCAAAAGATGCATAATAAAGTACAATCTCTTGAAAGTTAGGAATCGATATTGATGATGAGGGTAATAGCAATATTGTCCCATATTATCAATATGTGAAGCAAAGTGAAAGTGAGGTTGTACCAAGTAATGCATCTTCTGCTGTCAATGATGACCGTGCTTTTGATGAATACAACGCATGTGCCCCCGATGAATCTGTTATCTCGAACTAAATGCGATAAAGAACAAGTTGCTATTTATGAACAAAGCTAAGTTTGTTAACCACACGTGAGTAGGAAATGGATGACCAAATGTGTACAATTATTCGAAAAAGTAATTTTAGAAGAAGTATTAAAACAAGAGTTAAACTCCTTACAAGAAAAGCTTTCTAAACTCGCTAAGCAAAAACAAGAACTTCAAGAAAATGTTAAAATGCTTACAAGAATTCAATGCTAAGGAATCAAAACTTTTGAATGATTTTTCCAATCTAAAACTTTGAAAACAAGCTTGAAAATAAGTCAGACGCATGCAAGGAATACCATTCAGATCGCTCACTTGATCACTAAGCATGAGTCTTAAGCGATAAGCATAGCATTCCCTTGTTGAGAACCAAATCCAGAGGTCATTAAAAGGCTAGAACTCCTCATAAGGTTATTTATGATGGTAATGAAATCCTTAAGCCTAGGCAGAAACCCGCTATACTGAGAGCAATCGAGGAAGATAAGAAATCGATGAAGTCACTAGGAGAAAATGGATAAGAAACTCAACAACCCTACATGTAAAGAGAAATACATAACTATCAAAACTCATGATTACACTAAGGAAAATTGGATCTCCTTTAACATGTTTAAGCCTCAAACTCAATTAACCCTGTGATGATCTTTTGGAAGAAAGATATGGATAAGCAAAAGAAGAGAATCTTGTTGTAACAAACCCTCCCTTAGGAAAATGCTTCAACGATCTGTGTATCCTCCAAATACACCAATGCATTTAGTTCCTAGAACTATTGCCACTAAAAGCAAGACCTTAATCATCAATATGTTATCTTTCAATTATTTGTTGATTTTGAGAAAAGGATCACACCCACCGGGATAACTCGAGGGGAAAGGGTTTTGAGCAAACTAAAGAATGCTACTTAACTCGAGGTCATGCCTTTCTTTAAACAACTAAAAGATCAATTGATAGTCTTAAAAGGGATGGATTCAGATATTAAAGAAATGGAAAAGGAATTTGATGCAATGATAGTTGAGGTTAGTGACTATGAGCATGAATTAAAATATAATGAGATTGAGAGGAAGAACTTGCATACATTAAATGAGAATCTTATCTCCGAATGTATTTCTCAAGATGTGTTTACTGATGCTACTAATCACTCCATTATCGCTTCTCGATTTCATGAATTATCTATTGCATTGAAAGTCTCCCATGATCGTGTCATTGAGCTTGAAAACAAAAACTCGTAACTTAGTGAGAAAATTGATCGAGATGATCACGATAATTTGGTAAAACATCTTTCTAAACTAGAAGTTGAACATTTTGATTTGCAACTAAAATATCAACATCTTAAAGAAAATGTTAAAACCTCAAATATCAAGACATCCTTAGATGTTCCGTAGTTTGATGTTTTCGATAAATAAATGTGACTAACGATTCAAGCTCATTGTTGCACGATCGTAAAGTTGAAAGCCTTAATCTCTCAATTAAAGGGTGAAAAGAACAATGCGACTGGCCCCAAATGCCTCCTCCTTTAGATTCTCAGATTCTCAAACTTTTCATCTTCAAAACTTAGTTAATGTTTTACAAAAGAAAACGAGTTTTCGAAGAAAATGAAAAGTTAAACGACACTTTAAAGAGTTATATGATTCAATGAAAGTCACCGTGACAAAAACAACGAAAAAATAACTTCTTTACAAAAGAAATCGAGAACTGAGGAGTCGTGAAAAAGGAAACCGCCACTTGTCTTTAATGAGAATGTTGTATCTAAGTCATCCTCGATCGCAAATATACCGCGATCATAAATACATTCCTCCTCACATTAAGAACAATGAACTTATGTTTCATAACTATTGTGCTCACCTTAAGAATAGTCTAAAATGTCTCCGTGAGATTGTGGAAGAGGACTTGTCAATAAGCCTCTTGATAGAGAAATTAGGTTTCCTTGCATTGTGCCAAACGATCTCGGGAGTCGCTAGAATGTTTAATTGCAACATGTCCTAAATCCTTAGGGTGCGAAGGTAAACTGTGATGCCTTGTTCTATGCCTAGTACAAGACATCGATCTCGTGCAAAACCGTCAAGTCGTAATAGACTTAAACAAATTTTAAGCACAAATGCAATGAAGATCCGAGAGTATAGAGTCTCCCGTCGTTATGTCCCAATGAGCTATGCAATGGATCAATCAACGATAGTGATCGAGAAATTTGAACGAAAAAGGAATTGTGATTATGATTATAACCAAGGAAAAGCCAACAAATTACAATGGCTCAAATGCAAATTAGAGGAAATTAAAAGATAAAATCTATTAAATAAACGCTATCACTATAATTAAAATGATGTTTTTGTTTTATGATTTACTTAAACCGAAATTAAAACTACGCTGACGACAACTAAAAATGTGAAACTTACACAATATAAATCCTAAAAATATAAAAAATACATTTTTACAATCCTAATGATAAAATAAAATTTATGGAAAAAGAAAATTATTTTTAAAACTAATTATCTAATTAAAAACTATTTTTAACTATTAATTAATTACCTAAAATACAAGAAAATAGGAAATAAAGCTAGAAAAATAAAATTAAGACTTAGAAAATCTAAAATATCAAAATAGAATTTTCAAAACTATTTTTGTATTTTCTCGATTATTTTCTATTTTCTATGAATTTTAAACTATTAAAAACTAATTAAATTACTAAAAATTACAAATGAACTATGAAAAACTGGAAAATTACTTTTTTACTTTTATATTTATCTAAACTTAAGAAAATTGAAAATTATTTTTATGACCCTTTTCCGAATTTTTGTATTAAAAGCTAATTAAAAGTGCTAAAACTAATTAAAATTAAGAAAAATAGCAAAACAAATTAGGAAAAATCTGAAAATTTCAGAAAACTCTAAAATGATATTAGGAAGCTAGGAAAATGGAAAACAACAGTGCTATGTGGAAGAAAATGAACCGATGAATCAAGTGCTTATTGAAATAAGCATTTGATAAGCAAATGAAGTCCAACAGGCACCCACTGTTTACAGAAGCCAAAATATGCTACAAGTACTAGAATGCAACTAAAAACAACAAGCTCTACACACTGGAATGCAAGATACAAGGATTTGATGATTATGATTATAAACTAAAACAGTTTTTAAGTACCTACTTGCAGTCAACAAATAAGTACTCAAATAAGCTAAGAAGCAGAATCCAAAAGTTAAAACCTAAACTAGACCTAAGTGGCTACTCAAAACCAAAATACCAGATCTTAACAAGCTTTTAGAAGCTCTATACAAGCTTGCACAAAAACTGAGAAAACACTCAGAGTATACTGAGTTGGAGCAGGGCACTAGGACCTTACTTTGAGCTTTTGCACAAGCTTATCCAGAAAGCTTAAGCTTAAAACAGATAAGAGGTCTTAAAGACCACCTAGTAAACTACTTATACACCTAAAATCAGACCCTACAAAGCTTTATTGAACCCTGTGCACAATCTGCAAGTTCTGTGGAAAACCAATTTTTGACATCTTGACTTTTTGAAACAGATAAACAGTTTGACTTTGATGAAGTTTGATCCAATTTTTATGACTGATGTTAAAGTATCTTGATGAAATAAGATTGAATCAAGCTAGGTTTAAGACTTCTAAACACAAATAAAGATTTTGCAAATCCCAATCCACATCGCTAAGAGTTTAAGCGATTTCATACCAAATTGACTTTTAGTGTTTTTCGTGCAAAACTTAGATGATATGAGCTAATTGAGTCACACAAACACAAACCAACAATAATCATACAATGAACAAACTTTTAAACAGGTTATGCTACAAACCAAACACCCTTTTAACTTCTAATTTGTAATTAAAACTAATCTAATCTCTACTCTAGCTAATTTTATCGATCAAACTAAGTTATGCTAACTTAATGAACATGATTGAACAAGTTTTAACACATTATAACCACAAACACAAAGTATGCAAGAACTTGAGAATCACTTACAATGAGTCCAAAGCCACTATGGCTAGCCAACAGTGAAACCAAGGCCCCTAACCTATCAAATCAACCCAAATGCTTCCATTTCAACCCATTTCCGCCTCGAATCAACCTGCATCATCCTCGCATCGCTTTTGCTCCAAATTTGACTTTTATGACCAATGTCCAAAGTTGTGTGAGATGTAAATGTAAGTTTAAATAAAGCTTTAACAAGCTTATTAGAGCTTAAAAATGAACTGCTAACAGATTTGACAAGGACTTTGAGAATGAGAAATTCAACAGTGACATAAAATTTTGAAAGTGAACTTAGAACTGAATTGATACTTAAATTAAGTTGAGATACACTGAAATGATTAACTTGAATACAATGGAACTTGAAAATACAAGTACAAAGCTAATTTAGACTAAGAAATTGAAATTGACATACAATTTTAAAAACTAAGACTAACTACTTTTGATGCATCCTCTTGTCTCTTTTATGCTCCAGTGTGCTTCTCTCCTCTCGACAAATCCCAAGATAAATCTAAGCCATTGATTGGCTAGAATTCATCTTGGCATCCTTTGGGATTTGGCGCCAAACTGTACAAGGTAGTTGGGACAAGGGAGAAGGTGTAATTAATGCATTTGTAGGTAGCGAGGAGGGGGACAAAGGGTGGATGTTGGGTGTAGGTGGCTAGAGGTGGGGTGGTTGCAGACACATTGGTCGGGGATGACAGGGAACTAGGGGGGCGGGGTAATATATTTTAAACCTTGGTTTTTGGGTTGTCGGGTTGTGGATTTGAACCGGTTTAGGGATTGGGCCAAGGGGGTTTAAGTTTGGGCTTGGGTATTATATAAGGTCCGTTTGGTTTGTGAAAGAAATAACACAAGGACCATTTGTGTAATATTTGAAATTCAAGGGACCAAACCTGAAAATTATGAAGATGTAATCCAAGGACTAGTGTTGTCAACCTTTAATAGACCAAGGTCTAGTTTGACATTTTTGAAATTTCCAAGGACTAATTTTAACCATTTTTGGATTTTCAGGGACTAAACTGCAATTTCTCAAAACTTTTAGATTTTCCACCAAAGGACTAAATATGATAATTTATGTTTCCAAAAGGACCTTTGGTGACTTTTCTTTAAAATAAATGCCTAGGACCGATTTTGACAACTTTTGAAATTGGGGACTAAACCGCAATTTTGCAAATTTGATATGTTTTTCATCCGATTTTGATATTTTTGCATTTAAAACACATAAAACAACGATTTGTGATATTTTGATCATTTTGATGTGTTTCGAGTGTTTTCGATGATTTTGCGCTTTATTTTGTACAAAATGATGAGTATTTAGACACTCATCACATACAAATCACTGTGCCAAGTAATATGAAAGTGAATTCTAAGGTGCCTTCTAGTAGTTCGGATCTTTGCACATCTAGTTCAGAATGCAAAAGTAGCTCAACCAACTAATGTTCACATAATTCCCTACAGAGTAATCAATGACATTAAAGCAAGGGTCAAAGCCTCGTGCAATACCAAGAATGATAGGACCTTGCAAGCTAGGAATGTTCAAAGGAAGAAAGTAGAAGATCACCTTAAGGAGAATTTGAATAAAACGAATCGTGTTGATTCTAGTGTTAGCTCTAAGCGCATCGTAATTAATGCGATTTCGCTACTTTTGGCAAAACATGTAATGATGATTGCATTGTTTCACATTAATCATGATTGGGTGTGAATGTTTTGTCTAATCATCACAAACGCCTTGTTAAAACTGGTAATGCTAAAAATCAAGCTAAGAAGGCTAAAAGGCAAAGGCGAAAGAAAGTTAGAAAATGCAAGGAAACCCACAGAAGAACATTTAGTAAGATAGGTTATCAATGGATACCTTTGGCCATAAGGTTAATCGCCTCGCCTTCAGCCGGTAAGACAATGCCCACTAGAAAATGGATACCCACCGGTAGAACTATTCCTTAAGAAGTGAACACACTTTAAATAGGTCAAATGCGACAATAGTACCGTGCATCTATTTCTAATGATTCCATTGCTTCCATTTCGATGTGGGTGTTTTATTTCGATGGGTTTTCCAACCACCGTTATTAACCAAATGGAACCCATTCTTGCATGGGGATCCCAATTATCCAGCTTATCCATTCTGTTCAGGTTCAACCGCAGATCGCTCAAATCGCTCGCGGTACCGGACTCAGCCGCTCCAAGCATAGGACCGGAGACCGTCGCTTATGAATTTCGTGAGTAAATTCATCGGACCGTTAGATTCGGAATGATCATTTTGGTGCTATATGGGTTATGGAGATTATGTTGTCGGTGATAGTGTTATTCCGCAGTATATTACGTAGAAGGTCTTGGTCATAACTTATTTTCACGGGTCAATTCGTGATTCGATCTATAAGTGGCCTCGAAACATACTTGTTTCGTTAGAGAACTTGATGGTAAGGAACTTTTAAGAGGAACATGTGGTTCAAATCTATACACCATCTCTATCAAGATATGATGAAGTCTTCTCCAATTTGCTTGTTGTCAAAGGCTTCGAAAACAAAGTCATGGTTATGGCATCGCCGCCTCAATCACTTGAACTTCAAAGACCATCAATGATCTCTCCGAAAGGACTTAGTTGTAGGTTTACCTAGACTAAAATATGAAAAGAATCATCTCTGCTCAAAGATGCCAATTGGGAAAAAGCAAGAAATGTGCCCACAAACCCAAGCCTACAAACTCGCCATGAAGTTCTTTATACAATTCACATGGACTTATGGACCCATGAGCGCATAATATCTTTGGGAAGAAATATGTGTTAGTTGTGGTTGATGATTACCTCGATTCACCCGGTTAAGTTCTTGAGGTCAAAGGATGAAACTCCATATATCATCATCAAACTCATCAAACAATTGCAGGTTCGACTTAACAAACCGCGTAATCATCCTAAGCAGACAATGGAACTCGAGTTTGTTAATAAACAACTTAGTGAGTTTTATGAAAGTGTTGGAATCACCATCAAAGAAGTGTTCCACGAACTCCTCAATGTAACGGTGTAGTTGAAAGATGAAATTGAACTCTTGTGGAAGCCGCAAGAACAATGCCGATTTACTCAAAGGTTCCAATGTTTCTCCTCGTCCAAGCCATTGCCACCGCATGCTACACTCAAAATAGATCCCTAATTCACACCGCTCATGGAAAACTCCATATGAACTTGTCCACAATAGAAAACCTAATCTCTTATTCCTTTGTGTGTTTGGTGCATTGTGTTATCCAACTAATGAGGTCAAGACTTAGGCAAACTTAAAGCTAAAGCGGACATTGGAGTATTTGTAGGATATGCACCTAACAAAAGGGATGCCGAATCTACAACAAAAGAACCCAAAATATCATGGAAACAATTCACGTACGCTCGATGAGCCGATCGGTCCTATGGCTCCAACAACCCACCCCTGACCCGCATCATCATGTAGTCCCATCGCTTCTACTCTTGTTTTTGACTCCTCGCCAAGAACTCCCTATGTACCTCCTTCAAGATGACTTGAAGAAACTGTTTCGATCCAATGTTTGATGAACACTATGAGCCAACCACAAATGATCCACAATTCCTTCGCCGAGGTCGCTTTATTCCCCACAATGAATTTAACCTTCGCTTCTATGACGCTAAGTCAAGAAGCGTCACGATCACTGTCTCATCAACAAATCATCAATCATCGAGTGTACATCATGGAAATGTTTCGCACCATTGATGGAGAAAATCCTTTGCTACTCCTCGAAGATGTCCGCTTGAAAACATATTTGCTCCGGAATCATCATCGTAACCATCTTCATCGAGAAATCGATTCGCTACTTCAAGACATCAACAACAACCACATGAACACCTTAGAAATGGATGATGATCATCCATTGGACAACATCATTGAAACCCTCTCGTCCAAAGATCAACACGAAACAACTTGCAACCGATGCCTTATGGTGCTTCTTCAACTCCGTACTCTCTAAGGTCGAACCAAAAGATGTTAAACCGCCATGAATGAAGACAAATTAGTTCAATGCCATGCAAGAAGAAATTCATGAGTTTGATCGAATTGATGTATGGGAATTAGTACCGCCCAGATTGTGCTATGATCATTGCTCTAAAGTGGATCTTCAAAGTGAAGCTTGATGAGCATGGCGATGTATTAAAGAACAAGGCTAGATTGGTTGCAAAAGGATACCATCGGGAGGAAGGTATTGACTTTGAAGAATCATTAGCTCCCGTGGCACGCATCGAGGCAATCGTAATCTTTCGCTAATGCCGCAAGTAAGAATATGATTGTTCATCGATGGATGTAAAGACGGCTTTTCTTAATCTGAGATCTTAAAGAAGTCGATACGTCTACCAACCTAAAGGTTTTGTGAATCTAGAGCATCCTACTCATGTCTATCGCCTGAAGAAGGTTTCTTTACTTGAAGCAAGCTCCAGGGCATGGTATGATACGCTATCAAAGTTTCTTCTATCTACCGGATTCAAAGAAAGGAGCAGCTTGATCCGACATTGTTCACCGTGAAGTCGTGCAAACATTTAATTCACGCTCAAATATATGTTGATGATATCATCTTTGCCTCGACCGACCCCTAATGAATGTGATCATTTTCAAATGAAATGGGTTCCAAATTTCAAATGTCAATGATGGGAAAAATGTCATGTTTCTTGGGATTACAATTTCACAAAGTCCCGAGGCATTTTTATAAATCAATCTAAATATGCAAATGAGATTTTAAAGAAATTTGGATTTGATTCTAGTGACTCGCTGACACGCCCATGATTGAGCGCACTAAACCGGATGAGGACCACTCGGGATCATGGTAGACCAAACGAAATATCGTAGTTTGATTGGATCCGATGTTCGCCTGCTTGCATGTGTGCTAGATATCAGGCTAAGCCTACCAAAAAGCACCTTGAAGCGGTTAAACGGGTCTTTCGGTATCTCCAAGGAACCATGTTGGATCGATATACTTTAATCAAACTAACTTTAACTAGCTTATTAAGGTTTAATAACCTCGGATAAATCCTAAGTTATTAACAAAGAAACACTGAGCAATCTTTATCAAGTACGCGGAATTTACTTAACAAAGCTAAGAAGAATAACTTTTATTATAAACTCTAAATCTGCTTATTATGCAGATACTCTATTACAACTCTAAGATAATCGAACTTCTCTATAAAACACTAATTCGTAATCTCTAAAACTCTTTTTGGAATCATTCTCTAAATCGTATCTCTAATGCCAATCTAGGAGTCCTTTTATAGGCTCAAGGATATCCTAGTCGGTTTACAATTTGTAACCTTGTACGACAAGTAATCTAAACATAGAATACAATTCTTTCCATAAACGAATGTAGCTTCTTTTGTTCTTGCAAGATTTGACTTCAGAGTGCAAGATTGACTTTATCTTTAGCAAGATTTTGACTCTTTGCTTGTTTCCAAGATTTTTTGATTTTACAAGATTTCATGTCTTCAAGATTTCATATCTTCAAGACTTTCATATCCCAACAATCCTCCCTAACTTGAATTCTACTTGCTTGACTTCAAGTTCCTTTATGAATATGTCTTTAATATTTTCATCTTTAAAACGATTGTTTCTTAATCTTTAGATTTTATCTCCGTAACATCCGTCCTTGTCAAAGTATCTCTTAGAATTGTTCTTTCACAAAGATCCAAAGAATCTCCATCTTTTCAAAGAACACAAAGAACATATGACAAATTGTACATTAATTCGGTTTAAGTTACATACTATTCTCATCACTTCCAAGTGAATCATTGAAAATTTAATGGATTTAGATCTCTTTACCAAAGCCATTATCTCGAGTAGCCAAATGTTTTAGTGTGTAAGACCATGGTACATTGATAACCATATGATTTTTAGCAAACCACCACCTATCAACAGATTTGTTTTGTCTTTACCAAAAGTCGTACTTTTCCGGACTAGTTAGTTCTTCTATCTAATGGTGAACTAATTACCAACAATGGTTTTTCCACGCCTTTACCACAAGCCATTTTCTTGTGGGCTAGTCAACCTTCACATTACGTATATGGTGAGTTGATTACCATCCAACTTATTAGCAAGTTGTCAACTAAAACGGATTTGATATATCTTTACCGTAGCCGTTTGCTCATGGATTAGTCAATCCTTTTGTAACCATGGTGGATTGATAACCAATTGATGTTATCATCACAAAATCATTTATTCAACCTTTATTTCAAAATATTTATTACTTAGCAAAAGGTTTCTTCTAAAATTCATTTAATCGGTTTATTTCGCAAACAATACTTTGATGAAAGTATTGTTCGATCAGAAGACTTTGAATAAAAGTATCGATATATCAAAAAGTATTTATTCAAATAAAATTCATACCGCTTATTGATCATCTTCAAGAATGGTAGTCCAAATTTATAAACAAGTTGATAACCATGCAAGCTTCATTATCCTCTTCTACTTCCATTCCATGCTCTAGCATTCTTCTCATGAGCTCAACGTGAGAGGGTATCTTCTTCTCGCAAACATGTGTATCATTGTTCCATTTTCCACTCTAAAACATGAACTCCGACTCTTCAAAGAATCTCCAAGAAACAATTTCCCAACTTTCTTGATTCTTCCAAACATCATCAAGGTCTTTCTTCGCTTCCCATATAGTTATGGGATCACCATGTAAACTAAACCAATCCTTCTAATGGATTATTTTCAAAGTAAGCCTTCACCACATGATATAAATAGAATAGGTCTACTCTATCTATAATGTGCAATAAGTCCCATAGCCTTTGAAAACTTTGAAGCTTTCATCTTCTTTATGAAAATCATGTAATCTCCATCCTTGGATTTCACAACTTCAAAAACACTAATCTTTGATCCGCTCATCTTCATGTCATCATCTTCCTTTGTATAATCAAAATCTACCACCGAGATAATTCTTTAATTCATCACTAGTCTCGGATCTTAATTCAACTTTTCTTTCTTTGAGAACCGAACATCAGAACTTCGCTTTTCCTTTTCTTTTCAAGCTCTTCTTTCTTTCACTTCAAATCCAAGTAGCTTCTTTCTAAAGTCTTTAATGCTCGCAACATCTTTCTTATAATCCTCCCTAGCAAAGATCATACAATCTTTTCATCTCAAAATAATTAAACTTCGCAATCCTTTATACCCTTGACTTTTCGGATAAGCCATCATAGCATTTGCCTTTAGCTTTATTAAGTCTTGGCATAAATCTAATCGAACAGTGATTGTAATGGTTCATCGCCTTCAAGATTCAATTCCTCATGCAACTTCTTAGTCGCTTCTATTCGAGCTTTTGAGCTTTTCTATCTTTAGCATTTAACTCTTCTTGAAGCTTTCTAGCTGCAACTTCATTCCTAGCAACTTCAATTGCTCTAAGTTCTGCTAAAGTTAACTTTTTCTTCTTAGTTTCAACCAGAACACCTTTTCCTTTATCCTTAGGATCAATTGCAGGTTGAGAAGTTCTTTGTTGTTCTTCTTCTTGTACATTTCTAATAGTAACTCCTCCTCTTGGTTGTGACAAATCTCCTAAAATTGTAGCAATGAACTCATCATCACTGCGAGAATGAATAGGTTTGAATGTAGCCTCCTCTTCTTGTATAACAGGTTGTAGAAGGACCAACTTCTTCTTCAAAATTTAATACTCTTGGTGTTATTACCTCTTGCCTAGAAGTATCTTGAAAAGCAACACTTTGATGTTCAAGACCTTGATCATCAAGACTTTGAACATCGACTTTGAACTTGTTCTTGTTCCTCAAGATCTCTGAAATAATCTTTTCTTCAAGACCTTCGTGTTCTTTCTTCTTCGTAACATCTTCTTTCAAATTTTCTTTTTCTAAATTCCTCCCAATGGACGTAAGATGGTTGATGAACCTGTTGGTGTTTGTGTTTCTAGATCGCCGTTATGCCTTCTTTTTGTTTTTGACCCGACACGAAATTCTTGAACTAATGGCCACACAAAATTCTTTAGCCTTCTAAACTTCGGCTTTAATTTCTTTATCTGTTTGGCTTGAACCTCAGTAGTCTTTTGCAACTTAACTATCTCCCTTGTCAAAGCATAATTATCCAAAGATAAACCTTCACGAGGTATAGTATATGGATCTTCACCTTGAATATGTGAATGTTCCGCTGATTGAGAAACAGGAACAGAACGTGGTGGAGATGGAGTAGGTGATCTTACAACCTCTTCTTGAACCTCGTGGCTTGGAGAAACAAGACCTATAGAGATGCAAGACCTTTATGAGAAGCAAGATTTGCAGAGAGGCAAGCCTCAGATGCAAGACTGCAGCTGTAAGACTTCAGATGCAAGATTGCACTAGTCGCATCATCTTCATCATCCGCTCTAATGACTGAACAACTTCCATCATAGAAGTAGTTAATGGTGTATCCGGACCTCTAAATAAATCACTTCTTCGAGCCATAAAAGTAAAAATCTTTGATTGCCGAACAATAACAGCAATAAGTCCAGAGGTTTTGCACATCGTCAAGTTGCTTGTTTAAGAAAACCCGTATAAACCGTGGGTACATTAGCCAAGTAGATCCATGTGAGATATGTGAAAGCATCTCATCCAAGATTAGCCTTGAGAAGTTAAAAACTCGATCCGTAGCTAACCCAACCATAGCAGATGCTATATTGGACTCGAATCGCTCCCAAGAAGTACTCTTAGCACTTATGCAATGTAGCAACTCATGAACCAAAATTTCCATTGAGGACAAAACAACTGTTTTTCAATGTTTGTTCATTAAAGAACCTTCATAACCAATATGCCCAAAAGTTTCCCAAATCAATTCCTTGGCAAAATGAATAGCACCATCATTATCATTAAACAAGAAATCCTCTCTAATAGATGCTTCAAGAATCTTCACAGTTCTTCCAACAACTGTAGCCCTAATATAAAATTCTTCATTCTCCATGTTTTCTCAGTAGCCCAAAATTCTTGAATCCAAGGCTCAATAATATCCTACTCCACTAAAAGAGCATAACCGATTTACACCCGCTTAAAAATCAATAATATCATGAAACGCGCGTGATCTTCGCCTTGTCTAAATTTGCTACCATATTGTGCTTTGAAACAAGAGGGTCGAATCGCCATTGGTGATTATGTAAGCACAAATTGAAATTGAATAAGAATGAGAGAAATATGGAAACGATGCCAATGTAATAATATGAGAGGAAAATCGAAAGTAGTTATTTATAGGTGAGATTTGAAAATCGCCCAAAATAAAATAACTGTTAGCATTAATTACCCTCAATATAACCGTTGAACAATGCTTTAATACGACAAACAAGATTTTCCACGATGCAAGACTTTCCCAAAGCAAGATTTTCCAAGCAAGACTTTCAGAAAACAAGATTTGCCAAATTCCTTCATAGAAACTAAGTATATACAAGTATCCTCCCCTCAGCAATACATGTGACTATACTAACACCTTATAGTCCTCCCTCAAATGTAGCTCACTAACTAATATACTCCAAAACATCCGACAGAAACTCCTTGTTTCCTTTCATGCTCATGAACAACCACGTCCACAATAAAATGATCTTTAAGCTCCTTCCGGGTTGCCCTGCCTAATAAGATGAAAGAGTTAGTTGGTTTGAGGAACCCAAGCCACATCGACTTGTGTTCCTCATGGGTGACATACTCACATTCTTTGAGTATATAATCTTCATCGCTTTTCTAAAGCATGATCCAAGATTATCTTGTTATTCAAAACATGTGGTTTTTGAACAAAACTCTCTTTGCAAGTTCATTCTCCTTTTCTTGTATCACAAAACATCCGATTCACTTTTTGTTGAAAGTACTGTTTGTCCTCAAGAAGACCTTCCTCTTAACCCATTCGGTTTAACACGTGGTTCCCGTGATCTAGATCCCCTATGTGTATTGGAATACCTTCTAGGTTGATAGTGAGATCTCCTAGGATTCCTATTCCAAGTAGTGTGATCATTACCTTTTTATGAGCGAGACTTTGGAAAGCTTGTGAGATAATCAAGGTTTTGAAAAAGGTCTTCTCGATGTGGGTATCTGTGATTTGGTGTGAAGTTTCGTGATTAACCCTATTTGAATTATTCCAAACCGGTTTGTGCTCTCTAGGTGTGTGATTGGCGATCCGTTTCTTTGAAATTTGCTAAGGTATTCGAGTGTCGATCACAATCTTTGATTAAATGATTAGGACTATAACACACAAAACACGCTTTTGACCCATATGTCCAAAGTGATTTCTTCTATGTCTATGCCCAAAATTATTTTGCCTTCTTGGTGAATGATAAAACTGTGTTGACCAAAGTTATCCCCAAAAGGTTTAGCAAGATCTGCTTTGAAAAGGTTTTGCGTATAGTATCGCTTGTTGAGCAAGACTTTGTTTTAAAAGTACCGCTTCATTTTGAACATTATTTTCAACATCATCTTTGGGTTTCTCGCACCTAGATTGAGCAACAAGCTTCTTCCTAAACTCTAGACTATCTACTCCAAAACGAGAAACATCGTGCCTAGAGGGTTGATGACTAATGGATGAGGAACGACATGATAACCATTATCTTTCTTATACTCGTGAGGTGGTTCACTTATTGAGCCCTCATTACTAGATGTATCTACATAGTTAATAAGTTCATCATCACTAGTGGTTATGTCCTCAAAATTACCATCATCCCGATTACTAGGTTGGTTTTATCTATGTTGCTAAAGTCCATTCCAAATCCCAAGCCCTGCTCTAATGTAAGCCCTTCTCTGCTTTTTCAACATAAGCAACATGGGACAAGCCGGACTCTCCCAAGCAAAGAAACTTAGCTAACAATTCATCTCTTTCCTTAGTCAATTTCTCAATTTCAAAGAATTTTACGTTTAGTTTCCATTCACTAAGTTTTAACCGATAATCCTGTTGTTCATATTTTTCACCAAGCCATTTCATTATTTTCATGAGTTAATATTTTGGCTTCCATAGATTCTAAAGTGATTTGATAACCGCTACCTCGCACCTAGCCCTAACACAATTATCTCTTTCAATCACATAAGCATTAAGTACTTTTGATAAAAATCGTGACACTTAGAACATACCTCGTGATAGGAGTTGATGCGACTTCAATGACATCTTGAATATTGTTGAAGTAGGATTTCTTCCTAGTCGAGTTTCCACACAAGCTCGATACCACTTGTTGGATCGATATACTTTAATCAAACTAACTTTAACTAGCTTATTAAGGTTTAATAACCTCGGATAAATCCTAAGTTATTAACAAAGAAACACCGAGCAATCTTTATCAAGCACGGAATTTACTTAACAAAGCTAAGAAGAATAACTTTTATTATAAACTCTAAATCGCTTATTATGCAGATACTCTATTACAACTCTAAGATAATCGAACTTCTCTCGAAAACACTAATTCGTAATCTCTAAAACTCTTTTTGGAATCGTTCTCTAAATCGTATCTCTAATGCCAATCTAGGAGTCCTTTTATAGGCTCAATGATATCCTAGTCGGTTTACAATTTGTAACCTTGTACGACAAGTAATCTAAACATAGAATACAATTCTTTCCATAAACGAATGTAACAGCTTCTTTTGTTCTTGCAAGACTTTGACTTCATAGTGCAGATTTTGACTTTATCTTTAGCAAGATTTTGACTCTTTGACTGCTTCTAGTACTTTGCGGTTACAAGACTTTCATGTCTTCAAGATTTCATATCTTCAAGACTTTCATATCCCAACAAACCATCAACATGGGACTTTGGCACCAAGGACACCGGTATGTCACTAACAAGATATGCATGCAGATCATGTGGTGTCAAGATACTCGTCAAGCACGCCCTGAGGTGCTGGGTTTTGGGTGATAAGCTTGTGAGTCGGTCTTCAAAGAAGCAAATGAGTACCTCTATTTCCTCTACAGAGGATGAGTACATAGCCATGTCATCTCGTTGTGTTCAAATCCTATGGATGAGATCTCAATTATCCGATTATGGCTTTGAATTCAACAAAATCCCTCTCGCATCGTGATACTAAAAGTGTTATTGCTCTCTCATGCAACAACGTACAACACTCAAGAGCAAAGCACATCGACATTCGACATCATTTCATCAGGGAACAAGTGGGAAAAGGTGTGGTGGAACTCTATTTTGTGAGGACTGAATACCAGTTAGCAAACATCTTCACCAAAGCTCTTCCTAGAGAACGTTTGGAGTTTATCCTTCCACGTCTTGGTCTAAAGAGTTTACAACCGGAAACACTCAAGTGTCTTCAAGAGGAAGACGAGGAGTAAAGGTCTTTTTTTCTTCTATCTCTTGTATATATTTATTCAAAAAGCAAAATACAAAATTTAAAAACCCTCAAAAGAAAATACAAAAATATAAAATTCTAAAAAAAAAAAAAAAAAAAAATTAAAAAAATCTTGAAAATTTCCAAAAAATTATTGTTATTTTGTCATGTTTTTCCTTATTCGATATCATCTACGGATTTTGTGTTGACATTCAAAGAATGTCACGGTCTTTAGATGTTCTTCGAATGTACATAGTTTTTGAAAAAAAAAAATGAGGCGGAGAAAATGGTGGTTTATTGTCATTTCGTGCAAGAACCATTTGAAAAGTAAAGAACGAGCCATGCGTTAACTTATTTTCAAATCTCATGTTTCGATTCTTAAAACAAATGTTTGTCATCAAAAGACAAATGTTTCTCTTTTCAAATATTTTTCCGTCTAATGATTCTTCAAAAATATTTGCCATCTAATGAAACTAAATTGCTTTGAAAATACCTTGTACTCTATTATTCGTAAATCATTTATGCTTATCATTCTGTCAAAATCTCTATCTTAATCAACAACTTGTGTCTTTGATTGAGGGGGAGAATGATTTTATTCGAATTAAAAAGGTTATTTTGAAAGGTCATTTTTCAAACAATTGGCACGTAAATGAGCAAGGTTTATTGTCGAAAATTCAAAAAGAATAATGTTTTATACAACTGATTCAAAATCTTTGCTAATGTTATGTTTTCAAAAGACAATCTTGCATATTTAATCAATGGAGTTTAAAGTCTGAAAATCTGATCCTTATCGGTTAAAAGTTTTTTTTTTCATAAGCAAGTCACTATTCTCCTCAAAAAGATTTCAAAATTGAATTTAAATCAATAGAGATCACAACTCTCAAAAGGAGTTGAAAAATGAGATCGGGGGAGAATTTGTGATTTAAATTGGATTTAAAACTGATAATTCGATACATGGTTTTATAAGGATGTACAAGCTCTCCTTCCCACATGTGCCAAGCTTGTGAGCTGGTCTTCAAAGAAGCAAATGAGTACCTCTATTTCCTCTACAGAGGATGAATACATAGCCATGTCATCCTGTTGTGTTCAAATCCTATGGATGAGATCTCAATTATCTGATTATGGCTTTGAATTCAACAAAATCCCTCTGTACTGTGATAATAAAAGTGTTATTGCTCTCTCATGCAACAACGTACAACACTCAAGAGCAAAGCACATCGACATTCGACATCATTTCATCAGGGAACAAGTGGAAAAAGGTGTGGTGGAACTCTATTTTGTGAGGACTGAATACCAGTTAGCAAACATCTTCACCAAAGCTCTTCCTAGAGAACGTTTGGAGTTTATCCTTCCACGTCTTGGTCTAAAGAGTTTACAACCGGAAACACTCAAGTGTCTTCAAGAGGAAGACGAGTAGTAAAGGTCTTTTTTCTTCTATCTCTTGTATATATTTATTCAAAAATCAAAATACAAAATTTAAAACCCTCAAAAGAAAATACAAAAATATAAAATTCTAAAAAAAAAAAAAAAAAAAAAAAATTTGAAAATCTTGAAAATTCCAAAAATTATTGTTATTTTGTCATGTTTTGCTTATTCGATATCATCTACGGACTTTGTGTTGACATTCAAAGAATGTCACGGTCTTTAGATGTTCTTCGAATGTACATAGTTTTTGAAAGAAAAAAAATGAGGCGGAGAAAATGGTGGTTTATTGTCATTTCAGGCAGTAACCCATTTGAAAAGTAAAGAACAGAGCCATGCGTTAACTTATTTTTCAAATCTCATGTTCTGATTCTTAAAACAAATGTTTTTCATCAAAAAGACAAATGTTTCTCTTTTCAAATATTTTTCCGTCTAATGATTCTTCTGAAAAATATTTGCCATCTAATGAAACTAAATTGCTTTGAAAATACCTTGTACTCTATTATTCGTGTAAATCATTTGTGCTTATCATTCTATCAAAATCTCTATCTTAATCAACAACTTGTGTCATTGATTGAGGGGGAGAATGATTTTATTCGAATTAAAAAGGTTATTTTGAAAGGTCATTTTCAAACAATTGGCACGTAAATGAGCAAGGTTTATTGTCTAAAATTCAAAAGAATAATGTTTTATCTGGTGATTCAAAATCTTAGCTAATGTTATGTTTTCAAAAGACAATCTTGCATATTTAATCAATGGAGTTTAAAGTCCGAAAATCGATCCTTATCGGTTAAAAGTTTTTTTTCATAAGCAAGTCACTATTCTCCTCAAAAGATTTCAAAATTGAATTTAAATCAATAGAGATCACAACTCTCAAAAGGAGTTGAAAATGAGATCGGGAGAATTTGTGATTTAAATTGGATTTAAACCGATAATTCGATACATGGTTTTATAAGGATGTACAAGCTCTCCTTCCCACATGTGCCAAGCTTGTGAGTGGTCTTCAAAGAAGCAAATGAGTACCTCTATTTCTCTACAGAGGATGAATACATAGCCATGTCATCCTGTTGTGTTCAAATCCTATGGATGAGATCTCAATTATCGATTATGGCTTTGAATTCAACAAAATCCTCTGTCTTGTGATACTAAAGTGTTATTGCTCTCTCATGCAACAACGTACAACACTCAAGAGCAAAGCACATCGACATTCGACATCATTTCATCAGGGAACAAGTGGGAAAAGGTGTGGTGGAACTCTATTTTGTGAGGATCGAATACCGGTTAGCAAACATCTTCACCAAAGCTCTTCCTAGAGAACGTTTTGAGTTTATCCTTCCACGCCTTGGTCTAAAGAGTTTACAACCGAAACACTCAGTGTCTTCAAGAGGAAGACGAGGAGTAAAGGTCTTTTTTCTTCTATCTCTTGTATATATTTATTCAAAAGCAAAATACAAAATTTAAAACCCTCAAAAGAAAATACAAAATATAAAATTCTAAAAAAAAAAAAAAAAAAAAAATTAAAAAATCTTGAAAATTTCCAAAAAATTATTGTTATTTTGTCATGTTTTTCCTTATTCGATATCATCTACGGACTTTGTGTTGACATTCAAAGAATGTCACGGGTCTTTAGATGTTCTTCGAATGTACATAGTTTTTGAAAAAAAAAATGAGGCGGAGAAAAATGGTGGTTTATTGTCATTTCAGGCAGTAACCCATTTGAAAAGTAAAGAACAGAGCCATGCGTTAACTTATTTTTCAAATCTCATGTTCTGATTCTTAAAACAAATGTTTGTCATCAAAAAGACAAATGTTTCTCTTTTCAAATATTTTTCCGTCTAATGATTCTTCTGAAAAATATTTGCCATCTAATGAAACTAAATTGCTTTGAAAATACCTTGTACTCTATTATTCGTGTAAATCATTTGTGCTTATCATTCTGTCAAAATCTCTATCTTAATCAACAACTTGTGTCATTGATTGAGGGGGAGAATGATTTTATTCGAATTAAAAAGGTTATTTTGAAAGGTCATTTTTCAAACAATTGGCACGTAAATGAGCAAGGTTTATTGTCGAAAATTCAAAAAGAATAATGTTTTATACAGCTGATTCAAAATCTTTGCTAATGTTATGTTTTCAAAAGACAATCTTGCATATTTAATCAATGGAGTTTAAAGTCTGAAAATCTGATCCTTATCGGTTAAAAGTTTTTTTTTTCATAAGCAAGTCACTATTCTCCTCAAAAGGATTTCAAAATTGAATTTAAATCAATAGAGATCACAACTCTCAAAAGGAGTTGAAAAATGAGATCGGGGGAGAATTTGTGATTTAAATTGGATTTAAAACTGATAATTCGATACATGGTTTTATAAGGATGTACAAGCTCTCCTTCCCACATGTGCCAAGCTTGTGAGCTGGTCTTCAAAGAAGCAAATGAGTACCTCTATTTCCTCTACGGAGGATGAATACATAGCCATGTCATCTGTTGTGTTCAAATCCTATGGATGAGATCTCAATTATCGATTATGGCTTTGAATTCAACAAAATCCTCTGCATCGTGTGATAATAAAGTGTTATTGCTCTCTCATGCAACAACGTACAACACTCAAGAGCAAAGCACATCGACATTCGACATCATTTCATCAAGGAACAAATGGGAAAAGGTGTGGTGGAACTCTATTTTGTGAGGACTGAATACCAGTTAGCAAACATCTTCACCAAAGCTCTTCCTAGAGAACGTTTGGAGTTTATCCTTCCACGTCTTGGTCTAAAGAGTTTACAACCGGAAACACTCAAGTGTCTTCAAGAGGAAGACGAGGAGTAAAGGTCTTTTTTTCTTCTATCTCTTGTATATATTTATTCAAAAAGCAAAATACAAAATTTAAAAACCCTCAAAAGAAAATACAAAAATATAAAATTCTAAAAAAAAAAAAAAAAAAAATTTAAAAATCTTGAAAATTTCCAAAAATTATTGTTATTTTGTCATGTTTTTCCTTATTCGATATCATCTACGGACTTTGTGTTGACATTCAAAGAATGTCACGGGTCTTTAGATGTTCTTCGAATGTACATAGTTTTGAAAAAAAAAAAATGAGGCGGAGAAAATGGTGGTTTATTGTCATTTCAGCAAGAACCCATTTGAAAAGTAAAGAACGAGCCATGCGTTAACTTATTTTCAAATCTCATGTTACGATTCTTAAAACAAATGTTTGTCATCAAAAAGACAAATGTTTCTCTTTTCAAATATTTTTCCGTCTAATGATTCTTCTGAAAAATATTTGCCATCTAATGAAACTAAATTGCTTTGAAAATACCTTGTACTCTATTATTCGTGTAAATCATTTGTGCTTATCATTCTATCAAAATCTCTATCTTAATCAACAACTTGTGTCATTGATTGAGGGGGAGAATGATTTTATTCGAATTAAAAAGGTTATTTTGAAAGGTCATTTTTCAAACAATTGGCACGTAAATGAGCAAGGTTTATTGTCGAAAATTCAAAAAGAATAATGTTTTATACAGGTGATTCAAAATCTTAGCTAATGTTATGTTTTCAAAAGACAATCTTGCATATTTAATCAATGGAGTTTAAAGTCTGAAAATCTGATCCTTATCGGTTAAAAGTTTTTTTTTTTCATAAGCAAGTCACTATTCTCCTCAAAAAGATTTCAAAATTGAATTTAAATCAATAGAGATCACAACTCTCAAAAGGAGTTGAAAATGAGATCGGGAGAATTTGTGATTTAAATTGATTTAAAGCGATAATTCGATACATGGTTTTATAAGGATGTACAAGCTCTCCTTCCCACATGTGCCAAGCTTGTGAGCTGGTCTTCAAAGAAGCAAATGAGTACCTCTATTTCTCTACGGAGGATGAATACATAGCCATGTCATCTCGTTGTGTTCAAATCCTATGGATGAGATCTCAATTATCGACTATGGCTTTGAATTCAACAAAATCCCTCCGCTTGTGATAATAAAAGTGTTATTGCTCTCATGCAACAACGTACAACACTCAAGAGCAAAGCACATCGACATTCGACATCATTTCATCGGGGAACAAGTGGGAAAAGGTGTGGTGGAACTCTATTTTGTGAGGATCAATACCGGTTAGCAAACATCTTCACCAAAGCTCTTCCTAGAGAACGCTTGGGTTTATCCTTCCACGTCTTGGTCTAAAGAGTTTACAACCGGAACACTCAAGTGTCTTCAAGAGAAGGCGAGGAGTAAAGGTCTTTTTCTTCTATCTCTTGTATATATTTATTCAAAAGCAAAATACAAAATTTAAAACCCTCAAAAGAAAATACAAAATATAAAATTCTAAAAAAAAAAAAAAAAAATTTAAAAATCTTGAAAATTTCCAAAAATTATTGTTATTTTGTCATGTTTTTCCTTATTCGATATCATCTACGGATTTTGTGTTGACATTCAAAGAATGTCACGGTCTTTAGATGTTCTTGAATGTACATAGTTTTTGAAAAAAAAAATGAGGCGGAGAAAAATGGTGGTTTATTGTCATTTCAGCAAGAACCCATTTGAAAAGTAAAGAACAGAGCCATGCGTTAACTTATTTTTCAAATCTCATGTTCGATTCTTAAAACAAATGTTTGTCATCAAAAGACAAATGTTTTCTTTTCAAATATTTTTCCGTCTAATGATTCTTAGAAAAATATTTGCCATCTAATGAAACTAAATTGCTTTGAAAATACCTTGTACTCTATTATTCGTGTAAATCATTTGTGCTTATCATTTCATCAAAATCTCTATCTTAATCAACAACTTGTGTCATTGATTGAGGGGGAGAATGATTTTATTCGAATTAAAAAGGTTATTTTGAAAGGTCATTTTTCAAACAATTGGCACGTAAATGAGCAAGGTTTATTGTCGAAAATTCAAAAAGAATAATGTTTTATACAGATGATTCAAAATCTTTGCTAATGTTATGTTTTCAAAAGACAATCTTGCATATTTAATCAATGGAGTTTAAAGTCTGAAAATCTGATCCTTATCGGTTAAAAGTTTTTTTTTTCATAAGCAAGTCACTATTCTCCTCAAATGGATTTCAAAATTGAATTTAAATCAATAGAGATCACAACTCTCAAAAGGAGTTGAAAATGAGATCTGGGAAGAATTTGTGATTTAAATTGGATTTAAAAGCGATAATTGATACATGGTTTTATAAGGATGTACAAGCTCTCCTTCCACATGTGCCAAACGATTTCAAATTTTCCATGCACATGTTAAGTGGGGAGCATCTATCTTAAACCACAAAGATTTGAAACATGATCAATTTATTTCAATGTGCGGTCTTTTCCTAATATGTGCAAAACATTTTCAAATTTCTATGCACATATTGAGGGGAGCAACTATTTTGAAAACCACATTCTTTATATAACTACTCTTAGATGCAAGCCAACCCTCAAAGATGAAAATTATTTCTATTTTGAAATGATGCTTGATGCACATGTTGAGGGGAGCTCTTGTTCAAAAATTTCAAAACATTTCGGTACAAAATGCTTTGATAATATATCACAAGTATCTCGGATTGTTTTTAAAATGGTTTTCAATTGGTTCCAATGGCGATGAACAATACCAAATACACCGAGCAACTTTACTTTATGTATGGTGATATAAGGATGATAAGGTTAGGTATTTGTTCCCATGATCCGCCATAACCGGAGGGATCTACCAGGACAATCCACTAGATAGTGTAGAAGTCCTTAGGTATGATGAAAAAGGAGAAATGTGAGATATGGGAAGAGTGCGGATCGAGATGAGCTAGTAATGGAATAAACAAGGTTCTAGTTATGAAGTCTCGTAAGCAATCAAGGGTTGAAGAATGAAAAGGAATTGAATGTGAAAAGGGTGAAAATAAATAGCCTCCGTTAATTCAACCTTAGGGCGTATACCGGGTTCAATTCATATGCTCACGGTGATTACTAAGGTAACACCGGTATTGAAGACAAGACGTCATGGACCCAAATGACGCACTGCACTACATCTTCCCAAACCACTCAAGTTTCTCTTAAAAGGACTTGTTTCATTCTCACGGGAACCGAAATTATCTATCGACTTTTCTTAGAGTTTGTTGATATTGAAGGAGACCTCTCCCTAGTCTCCGCATAGGAACCAAATTATGCACAATTGAGTCTAGAGCCACGAGATCATCAATAAATCTCATTAGACACTTGTCAATGAAGACTCTCTTTCACACAATGTGGAAAAGAGATTATATCTTATGAGTCCTACGTATTATCCTTGTGGTATTGCCGTAACATCCGAGTGATATGCAATCATATTCACAATGAAGATGGAAAGCCTTCGAGCCAACATCAAAAAGCTCACGGTGGGTGGCATGTAAGATCTATTCAATAGATCAACCATGTGACAACCGAATGTAAACAATGGGGCGATTCAATCTTTGAATCAATCACGGTTCAGTTATGGATTGACGGATTCCTTTGAAAACGGTCTTTGTGCTTAAAAACTCTTTTCTTTAGCACATCGATCGTGTACTAATATTTCAAAATAAAGGTGTTTATGATTGATAACCGATTTTCATTAAACCTTCGTTGTATTGCAAAAACAATTTCTATTGAGCGATATACGATTGTTTCTTTTCAAATCTCTTTTCATCAATCGGTGAATATCAATTACTGGTTCACTCACTCCATGTTGTCTTCTTTGAGACATTCGGTTTGAGAACGACTAGAGCACCGCGAAACCCCGTCAAGGAAATTCTTGAATTATACCGATCACAGCAATACTTGTAATCGATCAACGGGAACCGTGGACCGTGTACTCAATTCAACGAAGTGATCAAAGACACTTTCGTGCACTTTATTGCTAATCGTTGTATGCGAGTACGCCCGACGTTTGCGGTGATCGTAATAAAGCGGTCAATCCATAGCCGCATGCTCACACTACACATTCATCTCAAAAGAAATCATGATAAGTGCTTCAACGACTGACACTTTCACCCATGCTTTCGCTATGTCACGCAAATATCATGATCGAGTAAAAGCTTTCGCTACTCGATGAGAATATATCATGATCCGAATGTGAGCATGTCGGTCCAAATATCACAACATCACATAATACCAACACCATAAAGGTAGAGTCGAGATTTTGTTTGTCGATGATCTCAATGCCGGCTCAAAACTCATCATCACGTGGATCGCTTAAAGACCTCCACTTGAAATTATCCAAACATGCGGAACATGAAGAATCAAAGACTACGTACTCTCGAGCAAAGAACTTAATCAAGAATCCTAGAATAATCTAATGCAATATCTGCTTGTATTCATTGTAAATTGAGGTGACCTCCTTAGGGAGAGATTGTTAGGAATTATAAAATTCATCGTTAAAGAGTCGGTCACCTCAAGTATATGTATTCGAAAGA
The DNA here is from genome assembly GCA_022545495.1 of Chrysanthemum lavandulifolium. NCBI lineage: Eukaryota > Viridiplantae > Streptophyta > Magnoliopsida > Asterales > Asteraceae > Chrysanthemum > Chrysanthemum lavandulifolium. Next base: position 106,561,963 of record CM040244.1, read on the forward strand.
AAGCTCAGAGCGTAGTCAAGTTATGTTAGTAAGTAGTATGTTGGCAACACCGTGGAGGACGGACGGGTCATTACCCACCGTATGCCCGATCCATGACCCGTAGGTGGCGTTTATTTGTAAGACACTATAAATACCCTCTACCTCCCAAGGTGAGGGTTGGAGCTGAATACCATTTTCTTTATTTCACATAGTTCCCAACTCTCTTCTCTTTCTCTCTCTAGAACTTTCTCTCTCTAAACATACTTGAACGCCCCATTGTGATTATGGTTTAGTGTGTTTGTGAAATCCTATATCTTACACTCGCCAATCCCGGATAGTCTAGAGGAGAGTTACAATTCAAAGAACTAGGGATTTAAGCACCACCCTACGACCAAATGGAATACAATGCACCAATTAAGATGAGGATGTGACAATTCAACCGACCAATAAGAGATAACTAGGAAGTAATAATATCTAAGTAAACACATTTTTAATCATCATACGAGCACACTTCAATTTGCATAATATATCCATAGTTAAAGTAGTTAATTAGTAAGTACTTATTAAAAGTAGTTTAAAATCGGTAGAAGTACCACCCCCACTCTTATACCCCGAGATATTTACCTTTCTTTCAAAAAACATAAAAAAACTAAAAAGAATCTTCCTCAACCTCACCTTCTCGTCATATATCTCTTTCTAGCATTCTTATTCCCCTAGAGAACGAATCAATCCCCTGGGCTTACCCCATACTATACTACAACGATTAGGTTCACTGCCTAGAGGGTTAAAAAACTTGCTCATTGAAAAGGAATCTTCTCGACCCTGAACCCTACGCATCAGACTTCGTATGGAGAAAAATTTGGTCGTTTGGTGTAGAAAGATAGAGTGACGGCCATGTCGAATACACGTGACGCCGCACACTTAAGATCAAAAGTGACCGACCCATCGCTTAAGAAAGTTTGGACCACGTTGTAAGAGACGGCGCCGCCCTTGAGATTGGGACGCCCATCCGGACTACTGTTTCAGCCTTGTTTTCTTGATTTTACCATTTTTTTCATGTTTTCGCTCCTTTTTGTCCAAAAATGCTTCATTCCAGCATTTTGCCTCCAAATGACTTAAAATGTGAAAAGAACGATTTTAAGTAGTAACAAATATAAAATGCAATGATTTAGGGCTTAAATGATCCCTTAAAAATATATGTTTATATCCTTATCAAATATCCCTACATTTGGAATTTGCTTTTCCTCATGCAAATATGCTTTTGGCTAATCAATTTATGAGCAAGGGGTCATTTAACATTTGTTTAAAACAAACTATAACAAGTAAAAGTGTCACAATATTCATTACAAGTACTAAAATTATACACTAGCACCTCACAATTGGTGTTTCGATTCTCTCATCTCTCGGGTGTATATGAAATATAATATGTAAGGAAATGGAAAATAAACACTCTCACCGCTATAGCACATAGATTACCATAGGCTTGAGATTAGATCAAACCTCCACCGCTCCGGCGAAGCACATAGGAATAACTATCAAAGAGGTATTTACAAAGAGTTATAATGTTAGGTTTCAGGTAGGGAATACAAGGGTTTTGTTGGATATGGGGAATTTTTAGTGGTGGCAAGTCAAAAGTCAAAGTTAGATGCATGTAAAAAGTGGCGTTACTAAGCCAAGACTTGACTCATTAATGCTAACTAATAACTTGGAATAAAATCAAAACACAAACATAAAACATAAAGAATAGATGTAGGATGGTAGTCCCTTTTTTTTTCTTTTTTTTATATATATATTTCATTTTTTTTCATACATTCTTACCCTACCATCCTCTAAGATAACATCAATATAAAGGGATTTATAGGAGCATCCCTACACTTGAGTTTTTATTTCACTAACAAATATTGCCCCGAATTGAAAAGATCAAAACACTTGAAGTAATTAATTATGTAGACAAAGGGAATTTGAATTTATCGTTCCTTCCCGTTACTCAATAAAATACTACTTTAACCCATGAGTCCCAATCGTCCCAAAACTATGTATAAAAGATATGACTCGACTTAGCAACCATGCAAATAACTGGATAATTAAACTAAGAGTTAAACAATAGTTACAATAATGCACTAAAGATTATTGCATACAAGGTGGGCTAAGGCAATTTGGGTGTAACATTTAGGGTGTATTGTAAACAATGCCTTCATTGATATTCCGAAACTGAACATCACGAGAGCGGCGAAAGGATAGGCTCGAGGGGTTAAATAGGTGTATCGTGTACTAAAGATGAGTACATCGCAAAGGTGTGGGGAAAATTACTCAACTGATGTGGTCGAAATAATTAAATTACAGGTTTAAAACAAGGGGTTATCCTAATGTCTCTTATCATTTAGTTAACCCTAACTACATGAATGTAGTCTCACTAGCGATCTCGAAATGTATCACAAAACAAGTTCTAGAATCTATTATACTACCGGTACACTCAATAAGCATTAAAGATGAATGCTTTTAATCCTAAAGATCTAGGGGCGAACCTCGCATTTTTTGGGGTGGACTTTGAGTGGTATACGGTTTTTGTGCTAGTCATATATCTCATATCCATGAGACGCTTTATTAAAACAAAAGTTTTACTCGTAGGTGTCATAAAAATTTTTAAATTTGGTGCTAAAATTACCCTAGCAAATATTTCTCATAGTTTATTACATAATTTACTAAGGACAAGGCAAAAATAAAGTGAGTGAATAGTTCAAAGTTCCTATTTTATTCTTCATCCTTACACTTAAACTGAACATTGTCCCTAGTGTTCCTCGAAAGTATCAAAGTAATGATAGAGAAAGGTAAAATAAAAGACAGAAATTAATACTTCCCTGATTAGCTCGGTAGGATATGTGTAGAATCCCGGTTAAATCCTCCTCCAAGAAGAATAAGTAAGTAATAAGTGTAGCTTCCATCTTGCACTTCATCTTCTTGTCCAATATAAATTGTCCAATATAACCTGCAAATGCTAAGAAAACGGAGATGAAACCTCGCGTAAAATCAGCGGTAAAAGCTATATAAAAACTAAACTACACTGGAAAGCAAGTAAGATATAATGCTTGTAAAATAGATGTTTGCAGATTTCAAGAAAATTAAGAATTCTTGAAATTTCCAAAAATTACAAATTAGATAGAAAACGAAAATTTGGAACTGTTTTTACATTGCTTGACGCCGTCGGGTATTACTTCCAACACCGCCAGGTTGTCCTGACAGAATGAGTCAGATGGGTTTTCTGGAAAAATTACTTCTTTAAAATCCTGGAAAAATTATTGCAAAACATCCATTGCGACTCGAGATAAGCATTTGACTCTAACATACAAACACATATATAAAATTTCAAATATTGTTAATCTCCTGTTCATAATAGTTTAAAATACCTTTATATGTAATTAAGACAAAGTTAAAAACAAAATAAAGTATTTTCACAAAATAATGAAAGCATGAGAATTAAGCAATAATGAAAAGGATATATAAAACACACAAATAAAAATAAAAAACAAACATGCAAACAAATAAACATGGGTTGCTTCCCAAGAAGTGTCGTTTTTATTTACGAGTCTTGTAACTAGACTCAAAGGCATACTACCTTGAATTAAGTTTTCCGGAATAATCTTAATCTCGAATTATACAAGAGTACCTCGTCTCCTTCAACAAACTCATTGGGACTCTTGATTCGTTGGTCATGCCATTTCATCCCATTATCATCATTTTCCTCATAATGGTTCACGAGGATCTTTTTGTGGCATAGTTATACCCGATTATGCATTTATCACGCTTCCATTCTCCTAATTCAATCTCCTTATCTTTGTATTACCTAATCTTCTCCTCCCATACAACGATTTTTCCCTAACAAGACTATTGTGAACTTGTGTGTCATGATCAACCTTTCTTCTCCTTAAGCTTCTTAGGATGTCATGGAACTATATGTATCCTAACCTTGCTTTTACCACTTCTAAGTATCATAATACCCTCACCACATTTGATTGTTGCTTTGGCGGTGGCTAAGAAAGGTGTTCCAAGAATGAGAGGCATGTGTTCATCTTCCTCAATATCCACAATCGCAAAATCCACCGGATAGATTCTATTTGCAACTTCAATCAACACATCCTCCACTATTCCTAAAGGGTAAACATATGAATGATTAGCTAAGGAAAGTCTAAGATTAGTTTTGGTTGGTTTCTACTTAGTCAATTTATTGTACGGCATTATACTTACATCGATCCTTGGTCGGCTAAGGCCTTTACATCTTCTAATTTACCAATGCTACACGGTATTATGAAGTTCTCAGAATCTCCTGTTTCTTAGCTACTGGTTTCTTTAGAATTGCTTCACAAAGTTCCCATAGGGATAGTATTATATTCATCCTCCTTTATTTCACCTAAGAAGTTCTTCCTAAGAGCATCATTGTACCTAAAATTGTTTACTAGGTTAATAATGGTTTTCTTATTGACTTCATGTATAAGCTAGTGCCCTACAGTGTTAGGTTTATTTAATTCCTTAGCTTTGCATTTACTATTATTCTTACGATTCGTGCTACTCTCTTTTGTCCCTGTATCCTTATTCTCAACTACTTCCTCCTTAACACTAGTTTCCTTTGCGATCTCCTCATCATGAACAATGGAGATGGCGTTTATATACATAGTGGGGGTAGTGTGGTCATCTTTTATTACTAACACCTTCTAAGGATCCTTCATCTTTGTATATTCCTTTACTAAGTTAATCATCTCCGTCATCTTCTCCTGCATTTATTCGCTTTGTCTATAAACTCCCTCCTCGAATTTTTCTAACCTCTCTGAATGAGCCGCCATATATTCCCTCATTTGGGTTTTGAATCTAGGTGAAAGTAGTTGTGATGAAGAAGAGCGAAGGAATTTTAGGGAAGCGGGGTTTATCTCACGACTGGACGATTCAGAGAAGGGTGTTTGGTCACCAGTTGAGGCAACTAGATTGACCGGTGGTCGAGGAGTTAAAGAACTCGGTTCGGGAACTTTCCTTTGTCATTCAACTAAATAATCGATCCATTTTTCAAGAGCAAAAAGTTTCTTTTCGGAGATGTTAGAAGAACCACGAGGTAAAGATAATGCCTTGACCGTGTTATTCAGAGTCCCATGAGAGTCATTCCAATTTTCATATGGCTGATAGGCGAGCTCTTCTATGACATCCCATGACTCTTCCGCATTGAGTTCACTGAGTCTGCCACTGGCTGCTCGGTCGATGGCTCGCCTTATGAGGAAATTGACAAGATCATAGAAGATTTAGACTCAGAGCCAAATATCGATGCCATGGTGAGGGACTTTGTGGAGTAAGTCCTTGAATCGAGTACACGCCTCATAAAGGGTTTCACCTTGACATTTTTGGAACATCAAGATATCATTCCTAAGCTTAGTGGTTCTCCCCCAATGGGAAAAACTGGGCAAGGAAACAAGTAGGGCGATCATCTCAACTTGAGATGGATTCCGTGAGAAGACACTCAAGACAATTACTATCTTGGTCCCGTAGAGAGAATTGGAAGAGACACAGTAGGGTTGTCTCCCAAGTGGTAGCATCAAGGTCAATTGAGTCAAAAATTTTTAGGAAATCCATGAGATACTGATTTGGATCTTCGAAACAAAGTCCATGGAATGCACATCCGTTTGCACCAACCGGATGGTGTCGGATTGCACGGCCGTAGTTTGAGCTAGACGAGGAAGCTCAATGGTGTTCCTATAGCCTTGATGGCTCGGTCTAGAGTATTCACCAAGAGTACGGCCTCTTGGTGTCTTGTGGTGGTAGATTTAGTGGTGGTTGTTGATGTTGTGGTGGAATGTTGTTGTGGTGGACTATCACCTTCCATGATGAAAAGTGATAAGGCTACGAACAAAACCACCGAAGAAGCGGGATAGACTACAAAAAGCAAATAAACAAAAGAAAAAGCTCACTTGATAGGAATCAAGCGAGTGAACGTAATCAAGATAGAAACCTAACTAGCTATTCTATTCCCAGCGGTGGCGCCAAAACCTTGATGTGTGGTTCGGGTCGAAAGACTTCCTTTTCCAAGAGCAAGCTTTACAACCCACTAGGCAATTGTACCTAATCGTTGCGGTGTAGTATGGGAAGCCCAGGGGTTGATCGTTTCAGAGGAATATAGATGCTAGTAGAGATGTATGACAAAAGGCAATGGTGAGGTGATTCTTTTTAGTTTTTTTTTTTTTTTTATGTTTTTGAGAAAGAAAATAAAATCTCGGGTTTGAAGGAGTGGGGGTTTGGTATTTTACCAACTAAACTACTTAACTAACTAATTAAACTGTTTAAAATAAATGATAAAATAAAAGCTATGGATTGTAGGATAGTGTTCTTATGATAATTAAAAGCGTGTTTACTTAGATTTACTTACTCCCCAGTTATATTTTATTGGTCTGTTGAATTGTCACATCTTTGCCTAATTGATGCATTGTATTCTATGTTTTAGTAACTTTGGTAGTTTAGGGTTACAAATGAAAAAGTATTCTACAGACCAATAAAATGTGACAAATGAAAAATAGTAACTTTGGTAGTTTAGGGTTACAAATGAAAAAGTAACCTGAGCCATCGCTTGAGAAAGTTTGGACCTCGTTGTAAGCGAGGGCGTCGTCCTAGAGATCAGGACGCCGTCCGGACCATTGTTTTAGCCTTGTTTTCTTGACTTTGTCAGTTTCTTCATGTTTTGGCTCCATTTTGTCCAAAAGTACTTCATTCTAGCATTTTGCCTCCAAATGACTTAAAATGTGAAAAGGAATGATTTTAAGCAGTAACGAATATGAAATGTAACGATTTAGGGCTTAAATGACCCCCTAAAAATGTATGTTTTAAATCCTCATCAATGTGTATATCAAGCATGAAGGTGTAAAAATGGTTTACTAGAGTGTGTAAATGTTTAATTATTAAGTTGGTTAATCAATATTATGCATGATAATGAGATGTATAATACATGTGTTTCATTTATAAAGTTAAAATTATACAATTAATCTTAGCTTTGATAAGTTACTCATTTACACCCTAGACTTTACTAAAGTGTCATGATAAACCCTAAACTATGTTATTGGTTATATTAAACCTTGAAGTTTATTAAATTTTCATTTGTAACCCTAAACTACCAAAGTTACTATTTTTGGAAACTTACTAAATATGGAAAATTACTAAAATGGAAAGAAACCCTAAATGTGAAATATGATTAAATGAGCTTATGAGTAATACGTGGTCATTAATTCATGTAGACTCTATGAAGAAGGAGTAGTTCATGTTTTCGTGTGCTTTCCTGATTTGTTTGCTTGTGTTGCATAAGGTACAAATATTCTACCTTTTCTCAGTAAAGGTTTCTCATGACTTCTCGATCTTTGACTTTGATTCGTTGCTATGTTATGACCCATTTGATATGATTCGTTCGATAAGATTCTGTTTGAGATGATCCTTTGATATGATTCACTATGATATGATTCGTTTGCAATCCATTTTGTTATGACATTCCGTATGCTATGTTATCTCATTGATATTAGATTATGTTACCATTTTATATTCTTTGATTGTGCTATGATTACTTCGTTTGATTTATGGATAACTTTGCCTTACTTATTCGTTCTATTGCCCGAGCTAACTAGTCATGGAGGTACCATGACCATGTCATTGAGGCACCAATGGCATGACACTATCTGTGGGGGTGTGATTTGTCCATGGCGTTCCCTTCTGTTATGATATTTGTGAACATGGCCATTATGTATATGTGTGTTCAGTCTAGTACTAGCATATGTATTTTGTTTTGCAGAGAGCGTATGGATGCATCCTAGGTATATGTTTTATTGTGACGGTGGTTTAGTGATTGGTTTGTGCGTGGCCTGCACCCCAATTCATTTCTGGTACTTGAGAGGTCTCCCCTCCTTGTACACTTATGTTATGACAGGGTTATGTATGAGCTCGTTGGGCAATTCCCGTATTATGTTATGATTATGATTCTCTGTTTGACTTCTTTGATTTCATTTTGATTCCCTTATGATTCATTATGCTTGCTCCTTATGATATATGATTTTGTGCAGCAGATCCCTTTGACTTCTTTTCGTACATTCATTATGATTCAGATGTTTTGGTATCATGGGGATTCTGTGTCCGGGACAACCAAAATTTGTTAATGTAAAGATTAGCAAAGGGCACATGTGCATATTTTTATGTCGATACTTTGCTTTATCAAATGTTCGGCTAATTTAAAGCCAAAAATGAAACGATGTTTTGTGCATACACAAGATTCGACTCGAGTCATGAATATTCTTGGTATAATTATTAATATACTATTATCTTTTATATTAAGTCTATACATGAAATGTCAACTACATATAATGACGGTCGGGTAAGGAGGATGTAAGAAATCGATATAAAGGTTATGCTAATTCTAGTAGGAGGGCTTTCACACCAGACACTATGGTTTGGTGTCCCTTACTAGATGTCTTTGTTGAGGTATATTATTTATTGAATTCTTTGTAAAGTTAATTTCGGATTGCCTTTAAGATTCTCGTGATTTTTAGTTGATTTTTCTACGCGTCTTTCGCAGTGATGTATGATGTTAACTTATCCATGGTGTCACCTTAATGCTACCGTCTTACTTCAGAGTGGAGGAAATCGATACAAATGTTTTATACGATGCTTGCAAATAAATGTTGATGACGGGAAAATCGTAATCCGAGCTTTTTTGTGACAATAACCCTCCTTGCTTGCTTCCAATAAAACGCTTATATTGATTTCTTCCAACATCCTCACAGTAATGTTATTATATTACTTTTACATGTCGTGCATATTCTGAATAGTAATTGAACAATGTCTCATGTAACACTTTTGTTGTACATGTTATAGGGGATCTGTTGGGTTCGGTGAATACCCAAACCCTTTAATTCCGTGATTTGAATAGAAAATACCCTAAGTGTTTAGAACCTTAAACACTAACAAGTCATCGAGCGATAGCCACTCGGTGAGCTATCTTCGTGATACTCGGTACAAGGCTAAAAAGTAAAGTCTCTCCACTCGGTGAGGCGGAACTCAAGGGTGAAGACCGAGTCAAGAATAAGATGGTGGATTTAGTGAGTGATGACAATAACTTCATCAATCCCAAAACTCCTCACCAACTATTATCATCAAGACAAGATGAAGTTCAACACTGAAGGCTAACAAGACTGAAGAATGAGCGGGATAAGGCGGGATAAGTTTGAGCAGATAAGACGAAGTCCTTATCAACCCAAAGTCAAACTTTCCCTGAAACACTAACATCCAGGATCAGTGTCATCATTGTCAAGAAGAAAGCGACCTTGTCACTTACTCAATATAGTTATTGTAAGCAGAGAAAAATACATCGATTTTGTCTTACGTAAACTCGTCGGTTGTCCTCTAGGATAGAGTTAAAACACACTTGTATAAATAGGCATAAGGTAGGAGTGAGAGATTTTAAGCTTGTGCATTAATTGTGAAAAACACACACAAGCAATCTTTCACTCCTCCAAATACAACTAGGTCCCTGAGATACCTCAACGGTACCTGAGTAGTTGTGCTTACACTTAGCCTAAGCTTCGTGAGCAGTTACACCATACTTTGTCATTCAATCCCAAGTGTTGTTCCGCAAGCACTTGGGGTAATATATTCTTTTTGACTCATTATTAATAAAGTATATAAATGTTGAAAAATCTCAGTGTGTTTAAGTTTGCTTATCTTGTTTAATTTTGATTTTTCAAATACTTTTCTTTGGTCATGTATAACACTTGGTACAAAATTGTCTTTTTACTAATTGTTAAACGGGAACAACAAGTGGTATCAGAGCAGGCTGATTTATTAAACCCTTTTTCAAGCCTCTCAAAAATGTTTTTTAAAATCAGGATCCAAACATGGCTGAAAGTGATGTGCCCCAACTTGTTGACAAAAAGGGTGGAGCCTATGCCGCTATTGCCCCTCGACTCAAAGTTGGCAAATTTAACAAATGGAAAAGCGAATGCTTTGTTATTTGACCTGGATGGAACCTTACTACATTAATTGTATTAATGAAGGTCCATTTATCCCAAAGATCGCTAAAGGTTTACCCAAACTCAAGCTCAGTGGACTCGGGACGAGAGGAGAGTGGTCAACGGGACCGAGGCTCAAAAGCATTATCATATCTTGTCTTCCCGATGATGTTATGGAGTCATCATAGGTTGTAGTACTGACTAAAAAACCGGAATGACCTAGTCTACATCTATGAAGGTCCCTCGATACAAAGGAAAACAAGATTATGGACCTGAAACTTGAGTACAATACCTTCAGGGGTAAAGACTCAGAAACACTCTCTCAAACTTACACCCGGTATAAAACTCTGTTAAATGAATTGTCTGATGATGGTGTCAATTTGTCCAAACATGAAATCAATGTTGGTTTTTTTAACAGTCTCCCTGAGAAGTGGTTGAATTTTTCTCAAGGACTTAGAAATGCAAATCATATTCAAAATCTTGAACTTCCTGAAATTTACGGGAAATTTGTCTATGAGGAAAACATCATCAACAGATGATACCCTGACTTGAAAAAATCTCAGGAAGTCAAGAAGTCCCTGACAACCAGTTCAACACCAATTTCTACTGCCTTTTATTCAAACAGTGTGGTTCAGGATTTTCAGGAAAATTTAGACGATGAGCCTAATGAGAGAATAAGCGAGGAGTACCCATGACTTGAACATCGAGTTTCAGGAAAAGGCACTCCTTACTAACTCTAATAGGTTTATAAGAAGGAACAAACGTTTTTCTAATGCTAAAGCTAATGAGGACACTGAGTGTTTTAAGTGTAACAAAAAGGGTCATTTTGCTAAAGACTGTTTTTGAAAAACTATCTTTGAGCCCTCTTACAAACCCTCGTGGTCAAACCATCCTTAGGTTTTAGCAAATTTCAACCAAAAGTCTATCACCTCATCAAAAATTCCAAAACAAAGCTATTGATTTTGAAGCTAAGTATAGGAAAGCCAAGGCTAAACTAGCACTTCTTATTAGCCCACTCCCTCAGAAACAACAACAAATGTTAAATCTGCGGGTTAAAAACAAGGGCACAGTAGTGAATTCGTTGATCGGGATGAAGAGCCGCCTCTCGACGATGAAATGGTGCAAGTCGGTGTCTCGATGGCTCTCGTAAGAGGACAAGCTTGTTGTTGGGAAGAATCATACTAGGAATGGTGAATGGGTGATAAGGATTTAAACGACGCTTTTAAGGGTCATTTAGGCCCTTAATCGACCACTTTATATCCGCATCGCTTAATTTTGTTCCTTTTCACTTTTAGGTCTCTTGGAAGAAAAATCTTTGGAATGAAGCATATTTGGATGAAAAGGAGTGAATACATGAAGAAAATAATAAAGTCAAGATCGAAGCCACTCAAGTCGCTCAAACAAAACCGGCGGTGTCCCAAACAAAGGGCAACGCCGTCCCTATATAGAGACTTGATGAAAATATGCACCGACGGCTCGGTGGAATTTTTGTTCTTATAACTGACGTCCAGCTTTGAAGAAGAAGGCGCCACTCGGACTTTTCATCTCGCACAACCCGATCCGTAACCAAGGCGACGTCCCAACTAAAAGACTGACGGCGTCACAACTCTAAGGTAACGTCGTCCCATTGATGACTTGGCCAAGACAAAACCCTAATGACGGCGAGTTGACGGCGTCCCATCTAAAAGGTGACGCCATCGCAGGTGTAAATCTTTATATAGAATTCTATTTTTCTACATTTAAGTAGGTGGACTTTTGGAGAGAAAAACCTAAAACGTTTGTAGTCCAATTTGGACATTATCTTAGGGTCCCAAACCCTATTTTACACATTGAGAGAAGTATTTTAATCCAAAGTATCATTATGTCTTCAACTGATTGTGTGTATTTCTTTTGTGTTTGCTTAGATCTATGAAACTTAGTTATTGATTATTGTTAGGTTGTTTCTTATCTTAATTGTAATTGGCTTAGGAGTGCAACTACGCATGATTCGTTGTGTTTAATGCTTGAATATTCTTTGTGAAAGTGAGGCTTATGAATGAAATAGCTTAGGGGCTTGTGGATTTCGTATGCTAAACCCGAAGGATAACCTCAAAGAGTTAGGGACTACGCATTCCCTACGACCTTAGGAATACGACGCGTTAAGATAAGGTGTGACAATTCAACCGACCAATAAAAGATAACTAGGGAGTAATAGTATCTAGGTAAACACATTTTTTATCATCATACGAGCACACATCAAATAGACATAGCTACCTGTAGTAATAGATAATAGATAAGTAGAAGTAATCGGTAGAAGTACCACCCCCTAACCAATTGCCCAGAGATATTCACCTTAGATTTATAAAAAACCTATAAAAAGATAAAAAAGAATCATCCTCAAATTCTCGTAATACATTTCTTGCTAGGAATTCTGTTCCCTAGAGAACGATATCAATCCACGAGGCTAACCCAATACTATACTACAACGATTAGGTTCAACGCCTAGATGGTTAAAAACTTGCTCAAAGAAAAGGAAGTTCCTTTGGCCCCAAACGCGCTTCGCACACGCATCAAGGTTTTGGCGCGCCACGCGGGAATAGAATAACTAGTTAGATTTTTATCTCGCTTAGGTTCCCTTGCTTGATTCCTATCAAGTAACATTTTTCTCATTTTATTAGCTTCCTTGTAGTCTATCCCCTTATTCGTGTCTTTGTTCGTAGCCCATCACTTTTCATCATGAAAGGTGAAAACCCACCACCCAATCAACCACTTCCCATCGACCAACCACTAATTGACCCACCAAGAGGTCGTACTGTTAGATATTGGTTTTCATACACACGCAAGCAAGCACTAATAAGGTTTGAATAATATGAAGTAACTTAGATTAAGAAAGTAGAATGGGAGCCTTTCTAGAGAGAGAAAGTAAACAAAAGAAAGAAAGGTTAGATTAAGTGAAAGGTCCAACCCTCTACCTTGGGAGCTAGAGGGTATTTATAGTTACATACCAAACGTCCTCCTTCGGATCGTGGATCGCATACAGTGGGTAAAGACCCGTCCGTCCTCCACGGTGTTGCACTAAACTAAATAACTAACTAAATAACTAGTAGATAACGTAATGTCTACGAGCTAACATATGCTAGACTAGAGTTGGGGTGATCGACTCTTCAACATGGATTTTCTAAATCCTAACAATCTCCCCCTAAGGGAGGTCACCTCATGATTTACATTTTGAATCCCAGCATTCTATTTTGTCTTCATGCTCTAGCCCGTAGACTTCAATTCTTCAATCCTCCAATCTTTGTACTTTAGTAGTGATACTTCAAAGTCCGACTACTTTGTACCTTCAGTGGAGGTCTTTAACTGATCGATCTACGTCTTGATGATCTTCGAGCTTTCATTGAGATCATCAACCACGAGAAATCTCGACTCATCCTTTGTTGTATCACCATTATGTGAAGTTGTGACTTTTGGACTGACATGCTCACATTTTGGATCATGATATCTTCTCATCGAGTAGCGGAAGCTTTGTTGATTCATGATAAGCGGTAAGCGAAGCATGGATTGAAAATATCGAGCCATTGATGAAGATATGCACTTATCATGATTTCTTTTAGAAGTGAATGTGATGTGTGAGCATGCGTTATGGATTGACTCTCAATTCGATCGGTGATGTCACACCCCAAATTACCTATTTTGCGGTGAATGGAATACGGGGATGATGTCATAGCATCAAAGTTACTGATTATATCAAATGACCTAAAGTGTAGTTTTGAAAATATCGTTTGATTAAGTAAAATAATCGAGTTTACAAAACATAGGTCCCAAAAGATTTCCAATGTACCAAAATGAGTTTGTTACAATCAAACGATAGTTAAGTGCATAAAATATATGTGAGACGATCGTCACCACGACTCTATGATAAGTCCACATGCATGCCATGAAGTGAATGCCTTAGATACCGAGATAAAACATGCTAAAAGTGTCAACACAATGGTTGAGTGAGTTCATAGAGTTTGCATAACATGTAAAGCTTTTAAAGAACGTTCATGCAAACAAAGGCAAAGTTTTTGGTCATTTAGAATAGTCCATAAAGCAAAGGCATTGTAAATCCACTCGGCCCAAGTTCCGCCCATACAAAACTTGCAACCTATGTGTTCACAACCCAACGCCAAAAGTAGTATGTCTAGTAGTCAAGTATACGTTGTCATAATAGTTCACAATATAGCACCACATATATAATAATGTATGCCGTGCAAAGCCCTAGAATAAATAATGCGTCCGTAACATAGTGAACGAGAGGTTGGCCGACCTCTAATAGCGCTATCCATACTACCCTCGATAGGAGACTAACAATGCGAATGTACGAACGGTACATCATACAACTATTATATACAATTAAGAACACTCCGAACATGGGAGAATTTGCAACGGCTCCGTACAAGGGAGACTTTAAGTCGATAACGCTCCGTAACATGGGAGACGTAATATAAAGTGAGTATGGTTTATTTTGTTCAAAACAGGTCATAAGTTCATAATTAAGTCCAAGTGTTCCATTCAAAAGTTCGTAATTAAGTTCAAGAGTTTAAGTCGAGTTCAAAAGTTCAAAACAGTCAAAGAGCTCAAAACATATCAAAAGGTTCAAAATAGTCAAAAGGGTTCAAATATATGTTAAAAGGTCCAAATCAATTTAAAAGAGTTCAAATATATATGTCGAAGGGTTCAAAATCAAGGAAAGTGGTTCAAATAATAGTGTTCATAACATAGTGATCAATTTAGTTCAGGCATAATCTACTTACTAGCATAAGTAGTGAAACAACAGTTATTTAAATTCATATAAGTGTAAAGTAAAAGCAAGTAGTTGAGCATGTATCTCCCCCGAAGAGTTTATAAAACAATTAAACGAGTAAAAGTTGGGCTACGAACTCACCTGATGCAATGATTATGATGACAAAAGTAGATACACTGAAATGAGGTGCGATCTTTATCTGCAACCTAATATGAACGATGTGTTCTAATGTAAGCCATGAAACAATGTCGTGCATGCAAACTCATATGATATCCATACCACTTGTACATTTTGAAAAAAATGAAATTTATCGTCGAAATACACATCTATGACATCTCGTCATGTTATAAAATAATTTACAAGTACTTACGTTGAAACAACATCCTACGATAGTCGTTTAGTGATTTATCAAGAAATTATAGCTTTTCGTCGTAAAACAATGTACTTTGATAATTCGTGAAAATGACTAAGTAGCCTCGGAAAGCTAGTTGTAAATCGGTAAATATAGAGTGTTAGGAAATAAACCCAATGGTTTTAGAAAGCTGTAACATTATCTAAAAGTCATAACACTGAAATTTTATCCATACGAGTTCCGATCATAACGAAATATAATGGTGAAGTGAGGTAGTCGGGCTAAAATGCGGTTCAGGCGCGTTTTGTGAATGTTTGAGATGCCATAAGTTACTCGTTTTAAACCGTTTGACGAACGGCTGGACATTTTGGAAAATAGGCCAGGTGAACTAACTTTTACTTGGAGATATTATTTTCCCAAAACTGACTCCATCGATGAGAAAAACGGCTTCAAACATGGTTGTGACAACCCGAAATTCCAGGTCATTTCTCGAAACAATTTATGCCTCATTATTTCAACATTTATCGTAAACTTGGTTTACGTGTTTCAAATTCGCGTAACCTTAAAGGTTTAGAGGCGAATTCATGATCATAACATCACGTACATTTCATATGGACTAAGATTAGTCTACATTTCATTGACATCATTTGCATCTCATTAGTTCATTCATGACATTTCATTTCACATTTATCGCGTAATTTTATATTTAATAAACGTTATCGCGTGAGTTATTATTTTGAATATTTAATCCGTTACTTTCAAAATGATCCGACATATTTTTATACTTACATTTAGTCTATAAAACTATATTTTGAGTTTTCCTAGTGTTTTAAATTTATTTAGTACATTAATCGTTAAAGTTAAATCATTACGACGTTTTCTTAAAAATTATACGATAATTATTTTATCACCCAAATTTCACAAGGAATGTATTTTTACAATTTATATTATCTCATTACATTCTATTTTGACCTATTAAAAACTTACTTGCACCAAGAAATACCATTTACTCTACAAGTTAATAATATCTACACTTTACTTACACTTTTGTCAAATGTTATACAAAATATATACAAGTAAAGTTTAAAAAAAAAAAAAAAATTATAAATATCTATATCCCTCCCCCCTTGGCCGACCAAGGGGGAGGGTGGTCATTTAATGATGAATGGCCTTTGATTGATAATAAATGTTACTTATACATATAAGTCTTACTACATTATTTGCTTCACTCATTCACTTCACAAAATCATTTTACCAAGTGTTAGTAGTTTTTCTTTCTCTCTTTTGCTCCTTCATCAACCGGTTCTACAAAGAGCTCACAAGGGATCATCTTCAAAAATTTTCTCAAGTGTTTTTACAATCTAGTTTATACTCTTTATTAGGTTTTGAAATAAAAACCAAGAGTATTTAAGTTTAACCTTGTTACTTGCACCTCATCATATTCACTAGTAAGCATGTTTCTTTCATTTTTTATGTTTTCTTATCATTTCATATGTATCTTTTCACTTTTGGAGCAACATGCAAGACATATGTGATTTATACCATTTTTCATGATTTTAGAGTATATATATATATATTTGGTCATCCTATAAATATTCCCTTGGTATTCATTGGTCTTGATGGTGATTAGGAACCCATGACACCCTAAGAAGGTGTATGGTAGGATTAGATTAGCTTTGGAGTTGATTTGAAGGGATTAGAATAGGTTTTGTCCGAGAAAAACTATTTTCGATAACTATAAATTATGTTCTGTCCTTGTTTCGACTTTCTGGAAAACCGACAGTAAGTACGACATTTTGGCCTTGATATTTAGAAAATACACTTTAAAACGAATCCGTGGCGCTTGAACGGAATAAACGGAGTTATAACGAAGAAGTTATGGATTTTACAAGTTTGACGACGAAATATATAGTTTTCAAATTTCAGCATACAATATTTATTTTGTCCGGTCAAAACGAGCCTTAAGCTTCACAAATTATTTCGACTTCTCAAAATATATTAGTTTACTTGACACGGGCTAAGGACGATTATACGTAGAAAACGGATTTGAAACGACAAAGATATGCACGTTTTATAAGATTGCCGTAACTATTATTTTACGAAAACTATATTATTTTTACGATACAAGTGTTACGGTAGTCATAACGTCCATGTTGAGGTCTGCTTTTAACGAGGTTGTGAAACTTTTTGAACGAAATGTCTTCTAGTAAAATCAAGTTCACGGGCATATTTTTCAAAACGACAAGCCGTTTGTATAGCGGAGTTGTAGTAAATTATTTACGGATGTTCAAACTTGGCGAAACTCATTTTACGCACAACAATTAGCCAAAATCACTATCTTTAACCCTTATTATCTTTATGTTCGAGACCTTTTGACGAAAACTCCTGAATCGAAACTTCTAGATATCGATACAAATTTTCCAAAACAATGAGTTCGTTCTCAACGATCGACGACACCGCTTTTACGACTAGTTTTGGAGCCATTTTGTTAATTTCAAGAAATTTCCGACAACATTGTTTTGCTGACTAAAAGTGATAATTTCACCATAAATCATTATAAAACCATTGTAGGATGACATTTTGACGTAAATACTTGTAAAGTAATTTTTGAAGGGTCAAGACGTCAAAAGAGTATTTTTCGACGATAAGTATTATTTTTTCAAAACTCGCAAATGGTATAAATAACATACGAAATGCATGCATAACATTACATTGCAACTCATTACATATCATATCATTCGTAATAGGTCCTGGTTAAAGCATCACATTATACCTCGGTGTACTCACTCTTGTCATCACATCAATTTACCAAGTGAGTTTTCATAGCCCCGATTTATTCAAGTTTTTACATTATTTCAAACCTACGGGGGAGAATACATTGCACAACATTTTTATTACGATACCAAGTATGTTAAATTCATTTACATTGCTTGAGTTACAAAGTTGCCGCTAAAAGTCCCCACTTTAATGCATGAGCCGTTAATTTCAAGCGTGTATGGTGGATAGATCTATCGAGGTGACGCCCATCCGGGTTGGTGAATCCCAACTACATGTTACGGATGCATTTCATTCATGAACATTATTAGAGTTGTTTGGCAAGACACTGCTGGGCGATACATCACTTGAACTTCGTGATCATGCGCTTAAGCAATTGTAACATTTTTACGTGACTTAATTGTCATGCCGTAACATTTTTACGTGACTTAATTGTCATGCCCGTAACATTTTACGTGACTTGATTGTCATGCCTCGATCTATACTGCGTAGTCGATAAAACATTTACATAAACCTATGATTTCTCACCAACATTATTGTTGACCGCTTTAGCAATGTATTTTCGTGTAATCGAGGCATTATCATCATGACATGGTTTAGGGACCTACCTTTTGAGTCGTCAAGCGCCGACTTACATTATTGTACATTATGGCACTTTATTTCAAAACCATCGTTTGGACATGTAATATATTTGTATTTCCGCAAACTTGATAACTTTTGGGACCTATGTTGTAACTCGAAGCTTTTGTTAAATATCAAACGATGTGTTTTAAAACGACACTTTAGGTCGCTCAATATAACGTGATTGTGATGCTATGACAACAATCCCGTGAATTCCATTCCGCCGCAAAACAGTAAATTGGGGTGTGACAATGGTCATCCGCGACAACCTTTTGACACTTAGAAAAATATTTAAGTGTTAATGTCAAGAAAATAGTTGTGATCGTCGTATTTCGAATATGTATATCTTTAGCGTTATAGGTCCGTTTTCTACGTTCTATATATCTTCGGAATCGTGATAGTATGTATTAATATATTTTTGATAAGTCGACTCTTCTTGTTTAGGTTTATAACTCGTTTTTTACCCTTGAAAACCCTTGACAGCAAGTATATTTTCGTAAAAATAGTTTTCGTCGTTAAACTTGAAAATAGCGTAACTTCTTCGTTATAAACCCGCTTTTAACCCGTTCAAGCGACCACGGTTTCGTTTTAAATCTATTTTCTGAATATCTAGACCAAAATAATCCCCATCCTACTGAAATTTCCATATTTTACAAAACGTTACAGCCCTTAATTTTATGTTGTCGAAAGTGATTTTTCTAGTGTACTACTTGTTCTAAACCTTTCCAATCAACACCAAAACTATTCTAAAACTACCATACACCTTCTTAGGGTGTCATGGGTTCCTAAATTTCTCCAAAAATGATAGAGTTCATGGGAATAATTATAGGATGATTAAAACTTATAATATGTAATAAAAACTAGTAAAAGTGGTATGAATCATAGAATACTTGCATGTTTTTCTTACTAAATAATAAAAATAGATCAAATATGATCATGAAAGAGTAGTAAAAATATTTAGAACGCTTACTAGTAGGTATGATGAGGTTTAAGTAACTAGGTTCCTAAATACTTATTGGTTTTTATTTCAAAACCCTATAAAGAAGTAAACTAGTGTTGTTTAAACACTTGATTCTTGAAAAAATATTATGTTTCTTCTTGTTCTTGATCATGGCCGAATATCATAAAGGAAATGAGAGAGGTTCTTGCAATTTACACCTTTTTGTATGAGTTTGTATGTGTTTTTGCTTAGTAATTATCTTGTATTTTACAAATATCTAGTCCTTTATGTGTAGGTGTACACTTCTAGTAGTAAAAATCAAATTGGCTACTATGATGACTAGGGGGATCGGCAAGGGTACAAGGGTAAAGAGCTTTGTGAAATTTTGATGATTAAATGTAATTTAAGTTATGTATATTGCATATTTTGTAAATATAATTAAGTATTAAGTGTAGCGTTAGCTAGAAATCGATTTTAACGGAACAAAATAAAATATATTGAAGTCACAAAAATTATAAAAAAAAACATTTCTCGCAAGTATTGAGTGAATAAATAATTATCGAGTTGAATTTACGAAAACCGTCGTAATTATATATATATAACAATTTATATACAAAATAAATTCAAAACATCGGGTCAACTGATAATAAATTTTTTTATAGTCTTAAAATGAGTATAAAAGTATATCAGGATAATTTTTGAGAGTGTCGGATCAATTGTTCAAAATAAATGATCGTGCGATAACGTTTATTTAATAAAAAAATATATCGTTCATCGAGATATGCAAACCCGTGCTTGAACTAATATGAAAATGATGTTACGGATGATATGTGGACTAAATCTAGTCTATATGAAATATTCTTAATGATGTTCCATGAATACGCAGCTAAACCCTTACGGTTACGCGAATTTGATACTCGTAAACCTAGTTTACGAAAAATGATGAATAAAAATCATGAATATAAATTTTTCTCCGGGAATGAATAGTGTTTTGTGAATAGTAAAATTTTGAAATAACCTCTCAAAATATCAAATCGACCTCAAAAACGATGAATAGTAAATTCCCGAGATGAATAGTAAAATTTCAAAGTTTGTAAAATGACCTGAAATTGAGAATTGTGACAAATACCGCAACCGTCGGGTATTCCGCAGACAACGATTAGCAATAAAGCGCATTTAAAGTGTCTTTGATCACTTTTGTTGAATTGAGGTGCACGCCCACGGTTCCCCGTTGATCAAGACAAATCGCTCGTGATCGTATAATTCGAGGAATCTCCTTGACAGGTTTCGTAGTCGCTCTAGCCGCTCTCAAACCGAACGCCTCAAAGAAGACAACACGGAGTGAGTGAACCAATAATTGAGATTCACCGATTGATGAAAAATTGATTAGAAAACAATCGCGTATTGCTTGAAGAAAGAGTTTTGCAATACGACGAAGGTTTTATAAGAAAGTTCAATTTTCAATCAGAAATACTTTTTGTGTTTGAAAATGAATACACATTCGATGTGCTAGAGAAAACAAGAGATTTGCATATCGAACGGTTTTTCCAAAAGTATTTTTTTCAATTAGAGATACTTTTTGTGTTTGAAAACATGAATACACATTCGATGTGCTGGAGAAAAGAAGATTTGCACATCGAACGGTTTTTCCAAAAGTATTCGTCAATTCATTTCCTGGACCAAGGTTGACTCAAGAATGAATCGCCCCATCGTTTCTATCCAGTTGTCAAAAGCTTGATCTTTTGGAAAGATCTCACATGTCACCCACCAAGAGCTTGTTTGATGTTGGCTCTAGGAGGATTTCCATCTTCATCGTGAATACTTAACATATCACTCGGATGTTCTGGCAATACCACAAGGATAATGAGTAGGACTCTAAATATATACTTACTTTCTACATTGTGTGAAACAGCAAGTCTTCATTAATTTTGTGTCCTAATGAGATATTGTGGGTGATCTCTTGGCTCTAGACTCAATAGTGCACATTTTGGTTTCCTTTGCCGGAGACTAGGGAGAGGGCCTTCTTCTTCAATATCAACAATCTCTAAGAGACAGTTGATAGATTATGTAGGTTCCCGTGAGAATGAAACAAGTCCTTTTAAGAGGAACTTGAGTAGCTTGGGAAGTTAGGTGCGGTCGCCACCGGGTCCATGACGTCTTGTCTTCAATACCAGTGTTACCTTAGTAGACACTAGTAGCATATGTATTGAACTTTGTTTACGCCCTAAGGTTGAAATAATGGAGGTTATTTCTTTTCACCCTTTTCACATTCAATTCTTTTCATTCTTCAACCCCTTCAATTGCTTACCGAGACTTCATAACTAGAAACTTGTTGGGTTTATTCCAAGACTAGCTCTGCCTCATCCGCACTCTTCCGTATTCTCATTTTTCTCCTTTTTTTTTATCATACCTAAGGACTTCTACACTATCTAGTGGATTGTCCCTGGGTAGATCCCTCCGGATCTGGCGGGATCTTGGGAACGAATACCTAACCTAACCATCCTTATAACACCATGCTTAAAGTAAATTTGTCGGTCTTTTGGTATTGTTCTTTCCTTCATGAAACCAATTAAAAAATCATTTGGAAAATCAATCAAGGTACTTGTGATATAAAATCAAAACATTTTGTACCTTAATTGTTTTGATCATTTAGAAATGCTCCCCCTCAACATGTGCTCTTATAATTTTGAAATTGTTTCGCACATGGAGGCAAGAGGACTTTGAAAATTTTCTTTGATTACAATTTCGTGGAATAAGCCATTTGATTTTCTTGGTAAATTCCCCCCCTCAAAATGTGCGTTGGTTATTTAAAATCATTTAACACATAGAGGAAAGAGGTTTTTGAAGTACTTCCACAATCATACTGCCATATAGAAAACCATTAGAAAATCAATCAAGGTACTTATGTTGAAACATAGAAATCTTTGTACCTTGAAAGTTTGTTTTCTTTTGAAATGCTCCCCCTGAATATGTGCTTCGAGATTCGAAAGCGTTTAGCACATATGGGAGAGCAACCAAGACTTTGAATCAAATCGATCATCATTTATCGATTTCATAATTAAATCACAAATTCTCCCCGATCAAAATATCAAACCCTTTGAGATTTTGGATCTCAAGAGATTTAATTAGGTTTAGAAAACATGGGAGAAAATGTGGTCCGTTTAAATACTCTTCCGGTTTTGGATAAATGCTCCTCCTCAATCATGTGCATCATGTATTTGAAATCGTTTGGCACATGAAGGAAGAAGTGGTTTTGAAACAATCACCCTTTAAAACCGATTTGAGATTTAAATCACGATCTCTCCCCCGATCAAAAATATCAAACCATTTGAGATTTGTGATCCCAAATGATTTAAATCATTTAGAAAATTTTAGGGGAAAGACGTGGCGCGATTTAATTTTGAAAAATGATTGATAAGGAACAATTTTTCGACATTAAAGATTGTTAGTGTCAGGTATGATAGTTTTTAAGAGATCTTTAAGTAAAATAAAACAGTTTCACAATTAAACAAGAGCAGAAAAAAGTTTCATTTTGAAAGATCTTTGAATTTTAAAGAAAATCATACCATGACATAACATTAAATGTTTAGATCACCACTTTATTGTACAAAACAGACTTGATGGATGAAATATTGTTTGAAAATATTTAGTTTGAAATCACTCTCCTCCTCAATCGATGACCGTAGTCGTTGATTGAGTGACTTATATTTCAACAAAATGAAGTCCGGTTGATTTTCAAAAATTAAGTCCAATTTATTTTCAAACAAATATTTTTCCATTTTCAAACACAATGTTTTCAAAATTGTTTTAAAAATGGTATCATCCACTACTTGTCCTGTACAAAGATACATTAGGTGGAGAAAAATAGAAGTTGCTTATGTTGTTGTTGTAGGGCTTGAAGAAAACCATCTGCTGAAGCAGTGAGACCTCTGAAGTTGCATCTATCATGCCAACTATCCATAGAGAGATCCAATTAAGCTTCGTTTCTTCTTTTGTCGACCCAAGAAATAGTTGCCCTTTCCTTTCGGCATCCAATCATCTTATTTTGTGGGATCCGGATCGGGAACATTCTTATGAACCATCTTATCTGCATACGTTAGTCAACACAAACAGATATATGGTGGTCGACAACACCCAAGCAGCGATCGACTAATAAAAGTCAATCTAACATGGCAATCAGATCATAAAAGGCATGGGAATTCTGTGTTTATCAAACTCTAATCATCTAATCCTAATAATCATATCCTAGATTCCTAGTCCTTCGACATAGGCAAATATCGTTTTCAGTTAAGCACGTAGGATAATTAGATAAGCCCGATAGATGATATAAATTTGAAGACATTCTCCCCCTCAATCAATGACTTTTTCTATGAAAAGTTTTAAATACGCTGAAGTCATTGATTGGGTTTTGCAAATTTATGAAAACTTGATTCTAATTGATTTTCAAGCAACTAATTTACCACCATTTTGAACAACAAATATTTTTTCAAGAATTTATAGAAAGAAAACATTTGTGTAGGAATAGATCCTTCAACGTACTTTCCTCATTACTATTTTAGGATAAGTTCATGAATTTTGTGAAACTCGTTTAAGCGTAGCACTTTCCTTTTTTGAAAAATGGGTTGCTATCTGAAATAATAGCAAACCATGGTTTAAGCACGGGTTACAGTCTGAAATAATTGTAAGCCATAGTTTTAGACATGTTTTGAAAAAAATATTTACACCTCCTGCTCGAACTTCATCTAAAGTCCCGTGCCATTATTGAATGACATTTCTAAGACCGTAGATGTTATCGATACCAAAAGATATGTCTTGAGAAAAACAATATTTTTGGTATTTTCTGATTTTTTAAATTTTTATGGGGCTTTTTATTTTTGTTTTGTTTTTATTTTTTTTATGGATTTTTAAAATAATATATTTTTCTATTTTCTTTTTGTTGGTTTTATAATTTTGTATTTTGCCTTTTAATAAATATTCTCAGATAAGATAATTTAGTTTAAGAGGATGATGAAATGAATACCGAGATAAGGATATCGTTCAGCACGCTATAGAAGAAAGAAATCAACATCTCTTAAACTTTCGCCAGCATTCGAGGCTTCTAAGAAAATCTTCTGAACATGAGCCTTCTCAATGTGAATCGTTGGTAGCTTCCCCCTAAACCGACAATTTTTGAATTAAGACCATTTCCCCCCATAAGATGAAGTGAAGCAAACAGTCTAATTGTATGAAGCTTAAGAACCCGACGAAGGCGATAACAACAAAGTAACAAGTTAACACGGATCATCTCTGTGGTTATCAAACCCGAAATACATGATTAATCTTGATCACGTGAACCTGTTGTGCGTCCTCGATGTACACATTACTCTTTGAGTTTGAGCAGTTGTCTATTCTGGAGAACAATATATCAACACCTTCATTTCACCAAATGCATTCCAGTTATCTAACATATAACCAATCAGCCCATAATGTACACATGTACCCAGCAAGAGTAGAGACGATGACATCCAAGTAACATGTTGAGTCACTGATTATCTCTACGGATGTCAACTCCGGAATAACTGATTAAGCCCGATCAAGTGAACATGTTGTGCGTCCATGATGTACACATATCTCTCCCCTGATGGTTGCGATCTCATCGAAATCATCATTACATTGTGTACATGAAGCAATAATAGGAAGCACTACCATAAATCATATAGAAGATGTCGATAAGCAATATCACCTCACGCTCCATATATTCTTCTCATATTTCTTCCTACTGAAAGCTGAGTTAACACATACCAACAATATCCAAAGACCACTTCCCCCCAAATGGTTGGAATAATGCATCCTTCCCCTAAATATTTAGAATAACACACCAAAGGCTACGAGTTATACACTGAGTATCTCTGCGGTTATGGCATTTGTCTTTCCCGGGATTACTTCAATTGAAAAGAAGTATTAAGTTCATCACGTTGTACTCGTTGTGTGTTTAGATGTATATCTCCTTCCCCCTTGCTGGTTTTGATACCTCAGAATCAGTAACCCATTATACATGCCAAATACTCTTGAAATTGAGAAGAACAAACAATTAGCTCAACTGAATCCTGTGAGCATCAATCGCCATGTAAACTCTCTCGAATATTTTTATCAACCCATATGTAGACAATTTGAAGTGATCACTAATGAAGAAAACTTGATATACCAAACTTGAAAATGAAGTCGAATTCCCTACATTTGTATCTTAAGCTTGCACTTAATGATGGAAGAACGGTGTCGAGAATCTATGCTTCAAGCAAATATCTAAGTACTCACTACTCAAACAAAGTATGAGACATTAACACCTCTTGAGATTATCCACATCGTCGGTCTTTAACCATCCACCCTGACTGCTGGTAACTAGATAAACCAAGTCTTCAACTCAAATTCTTAAGCCCAAGCAAGTTATCAAATAAGAACACGCCTTTGTGAAAGACAACGTCAATCTCAAATAAGTGATAAATGATTACCTCTGAAGTAATCATTCTTATGTCAAATGTCCAACACGTGAATAAACATACAATCGAATGTACATTGACCCACTGAATGAACCGGAACAAAAAATTCGTCAACATCAATGCATTCTTCCTAAAGGTATACATGTAGAGACTGATATGGAAGATTCACCAATAATGTCTTCGAGCGGATGAGGTAGTCATTTTCCTTAATGTTCATGTGGTTGATTTATAGCGTGCACAATGAGAGGAACAATAATCCGTGAAGATTTGGCAAAGGAATACCAAAGAGCGGATCATTATTCATGAACAATAATCCGTGAAGATTTGGCAAAGGAATACCAAAGAGCGGATCATTCTTCAATAGTGCAACTACAATATCATGATAGTCATTATCAACACCTTGTGAAATAACCGGAGATAAGGTTTCTTGAGAATTCGAGAAGTACTTTTAGATGGTGAACCGGTTGGGTCAAGAGGAACTGGAGCATGAGCTTGAATCGGATGATCAACATTCGTTGGAGGTTGGAAGTACTCATCAAACATATCTTGAAAAACAATGAATCCCAAATAGTAAATCCCAGTTATCCAAGTGAGTGAAGACATTAGGAGTTGGAGAGTCTTATGACCATAACTCAAGCATCCATCAACATGTAGTATATTCACTCTTCTCCCCCTCAAAAACTGCAAATGAAGTTTTCCATTTTTGATTGAGCAAGTGAATAAGAATATATACCAATGCACGGAGATCCACTTGAGGATTGAATGAGCATGGTAAAACATGAAGCTTGTTGATGAAGAATGTCGATGAGAATGGTCTTAAAAATGAAGATTTCTCTTCTTCTGAAGATAAAGCGCATCGAGGCATACACTTTTCTTTTCTTTGAGGAACAGGGGCCTAAAGAGTTATCTACGACGCCATAGTGTTAAAGAACGGGGCCCGAATCGATGTGAGTAGGCGTCATAGCCGATTGAATATCAAGCTTGAGTTACTTGAACCCGTGAGTTATGAGGTATCAATCCTTTTGTTATCCATACTTTAAGACAGTTTGAAGGATCAAGTATCGGCAATCGAGTAAGGACTACCCGCACTAACATTACAAGCTTTATTGCATATATATTGGTTAGTGACATTTGTATCCAAACCCTTTGGGGTTTCACGGTCAACATTGATTTTGCTATAGGTAAACAAATTTTCCGGTAGGTATCCACATAAGTCCAACATCCTTAATCATTCTACCGCATAATATCCACTTATGGCAAGGTCTAGGTTTGTTGATATACTTATGCACGATGGAAGACTTATGGTTATTCCTAGACTCCAAAGATTTAGCAGTTGGGATCCATCTAAATGAAGTTTTAGGTTTGTTTTGCTTCATGACATATTGAACCTTAGCCATGTTAGTAGTCTTAGTGGATTGTACCTTAGCATGTGAATTAGGAAAATGTTTCTTATTCGAAAAGAATCGAATTTCTAGTTTTATTTTCTACATGCTTAGCATTATTCTTCATATAACTACGCTTAGATGCAAGCCAACCCCTAGTCTTTTGAGTGTTCCTAGGTAATGGTTTACTACTACTAGCAGTGCCTTGAAATCTCGTGAAATTCATCACCCTAGGTATTGCACCTAAAATTCCATCTTTTCGAATCTGTGCCTTTTTCCTAGCTTCTTCTAGATAATAGTTCTTCCACAAGTCATTCATATCATATGAATTCTGGGGTTTAATGCTTGGTTTTGACACTATTTTCGAACTAATCCTAGAGGTGCTAGGTGTAGAAGTGGCTACTTGTTGAGGGTTAACGGAGCTAGAAGCATTATTCTTAGGTTCTCAGTTGAAGTGACTGGTTTTGACAAAACTTTTATCGCATCAACTTAGGAGGCAAGCCTTGTCTTTAAAGATTTTGTTCTTTCAGATATGAATGCATTAGGCTGCCTAACAACGGACCGGTCTCTAGTAGGATGAGAAACTGGCTTCCCCAAGGTTGATGGTTTTGTAAAGTTAGTGTTCACTCTTTTCCCTACGGTTTTTCTAAGCTCATTCTTTAAGGCAACAATAACGAAACTCTTTTCCTGAAGGTGAGCTTTGAGTCCATCAATTTTTGCTATCAAATAGTTTGTTTGTTCCATTGACTTAGTTCTAGCTTCTTTGACAGAGTCACTTAGTTCTATGTGATGCTTTCTCAAAGTTTCATTTTCCTTTACTAATTTAGCCACATGAATTGACAGTTCATTATTTCTTGTTATAATAGTATCAATGTCTTGTGTAGTCTTGATGAATTACTTTTCACATGCATACCGTAAATATGTTTCTTCAAATTGTTGATAGTCGAGTTTTGGCTTGAAGTCGAGCTTTTAAATCTTTTATTTCAAAAATTCACTAAATTCGTGAAATTTTGATTTTTACATGGTTTCTTAGTTTGAAAACTTTCCTCCTTTCTTTGTATTGCAATTTCGAGAGAAATGCAATGTTTTTCAAGTTTTGAGAATTTGTTTGAAAGTTCATCAAAAGCCTTTTATCAACCATATCATTTGTTTTGAATTTATAAGACTCACTCAACCAAGGAACATTTATCGTAATCATGTTCAAGATTAAGATCAGTTTGTTTAGGTACATTAGCAGATGCACTATGTTGATCAGTTAAGGGTACCTCATCATATGACACCTGTTCATTTGTCGGTCCGATATTTGCATCCACATCATGTGTAAC
Source organism: Chrysanthemum lavandulifolium (assembly GCA_022545495.1). Lineage (NCBI taxonomy): Eukaryota > Viridiplantae > Streptophyta > Magnoliopsida > Asterales > Asteraceae > Chrysanthemum > Chrysanthemum lavandulifolium. The sequence goes on from CM040244.1 coordinate 106,590,591, forward strand.
AAGAGTCACTGAACTACTGGCTGTTTCAAGCGTATCTGTCTCTAAGCCTCTGTATTCAGTGTCAATTGATCCATCATTCGATGCCTTATCGGTTTCAACACTACAATTTATTGATTGTACCCGACATTCACTCACTTTTCTGATCACAACATCCACTTCTTGTGTGATAGTAGTAACTGAGCAACTTGTTACATCGTTCATTGTTGTCTCTGATATTCTGCATTCAGCAACACCCGACCTTTCAACTGATACATTACCCGACTCATCACAACTATCTCTCAACTTCATCTGACACTCATCCACTTTTTCATCTTTCTGTGAAACTTCCTCAATGTACATCTCCACATTATCCATGAGTTAGATAAATGTCTAAATGAACATGTGAATTTTCATTCCAGTGTGCCTTTTGAAAGACATTTCAGTCATGTGATGATCATAATCTGATGTGAATTCCCCACTCATGAATGACTGAAGTTGTTTGTGGATCACATGAAGTGCAGCACTAGAACTATCCTTTTGAACCTTTTGTTTGTCAAGTTGTTGTTCTAATTGTTCTAAGTTTAATAGTAGTGTTCCCATTAATGTGGATAAATCTTGACGGAAAAGGGCATTGCATGTTCGTTCCATTGTTATAGGTGTGAGTAACATGAGGTGTGAGTGAAGTTGTTGATAAGGTTCAATGTTACTTTCCTTTAGCATGGCATTATGTAGCCTAAACAGGTGCAATTCTCTCTCTTAAGACTCAGAACACGAAGATCTCACATCCTCATTGATTGATTCAATCATCTTTAACTATTCAATGTAGCATACATTATCATTGTTGTCCACAGCATCCTACAATTTAAGTACTTCCAAAATCACTGAATCAGGAGTGTAAGACATGATGTTGCTGTGTACACGGGATTTTAAACCGAGAAAGAGAGTCTGTGATTTAAACCGAGAAATAGAATCTTTCGCGGGATTTTACTAAAATCAAGACCAAACTGTTAAGCAACGACCAATAGAATATATTAAGATGACTGATTGATCGACACAATGATAGACAATTGTGTGTTAGGACTTATGATTGTTGGATTAGCTGAGATGTTGTTTAGTTGAGATTTAGAGTGGTTGTTATACGATTTTACGGAGAAATTTAGGTCTAAAAACTTAAAAACCTCAATAACTTCTATTTGGCATGCCATTCTCCTCGTTCTCATGGTCGTTTTGATGGGTAGAACGTTGAAAACGGAGTTACGGTTCAAAAGTTATGGCCGTTTGAAGTTTTGTCAGGAAAAGTCAACAAAACGCACTGATGAAATGGTTAAACCGCACTTTTGTCAAACCGCAGAGTTCTCAAAATGCATACCACAAATCACACCCAAGACAACTCGCACCCTAGACAACTCGCAGCCAAGACAAGTCGCAGTATAAGACAACTCGCAGTACAAGACAACTCGCAGTACAAGACAACTCGCACCCTGTTTACCAACTCGCTTAAACGACAACTCGCTTAACAGACAACTCGCTTAAAACACAACTCGCATAGGATGACAACTCGAATAGTACACAAGTATACCCACTACTTCCACTACTTTGTCCTTTCTTGTCGCTTTGTCTCAATAGATAACTCGATATAAGACAACTCACTTCAAGAAGCAAACTCGCACTAGACAACTCTCATTAAACATGGGACAACTCAGATCCAAGAAATGTATGTCGCGACTCAAGTCGCATCCAACAAACATTCAAAAACACCACTTTTCAATCCAAAAACAACTCAACCACGATGATTCAAGCCTTCCAAACTAAAACCTAAACATTTATAATGATTCTAAACACAAAAGTACAATCAAAATCCAAACTTTAACACTAGAAATCATCCAAATGATGCAAACTACTCTAAACTCATTCAAACCCAAAAACCTTATGAAAACCACTAGAAATCCAAGAACATGAAAGATGAGTGATCAAACCATGGCTCTTGATACCAATTGTTAGATATTGGTTTTCATACACACACAATCAAGCACTAATAAGGTTTGAATGATATGAAGTAACTTAGAGAGAGAAAGTAGAATGGGAGCCTTTCTAGAGAGAGAAAGTAAACTAAAGAAAGAAAGGTTAGATTAAGTGAAAGGTCCAACCCTCTACCTTGGGAGGTAGAGGGTATTTATAGATACATTTCAAACGTCCTCCTTCGGACTGTGGATCAGGCATACAGTGAGTAAAGACCCGTCCGTCCTCCAGGGTGTTGCACTAAACTAAATAACTAGTACATAAGGTAATGTCTACAAGCTAACATATGCTAGACTAGAGTTGGGGTGACCGACTCTTCAACATGGATTTTCTAAATCCTAACACATACTTTTGATGAATACTCTAGACCGAGCCACCAAGGCTATAGGAACACCATTAAGCTCCCCGATCAAGCTCAAACTACAGCCCTGCAATCCGACACCATCTGGTTGGTTCAAAACGGATGTGCATTCCATGGACTTTGTTCTGAAGATCCTAATCAGCATCTCAAAGACTTCCTTAAAATCATTGATTCCATCGACCTTGATGCTACCACACGGGAGACCACGCACTTGCGTCTCTTCCAATTCTCTTTACGGGACCAAGCTAGTAATTGGATTGAGAGACTTCCCAACGGATCCATCTCAAGTTGGGATGATCTCACCACTCCTTTCCTCGCCCAATTTTTCCCACCGGGGAGAACTACCAAACTTAGGAATGAAATCTTGATGTTCCAACAACGTCAAGGCGAAACTCTCTACGAGGCGTGGACTCGATTTAAGGACTTACTCCATAAAGTCCCTCATCACAACATCGATCTTTGGCTTCAAGTCCAAATATTTTACGATCATGTCAACTTCTCAACTAGGAAAACCATCGACCAAGCGGCCGGTGGCAAACTTAGTGAACTTACCGCGGTAGAATCGTGGGGTAGAATAGAGGACCTTGCCCTCTATGAAAACGAAAGTTGGAATGACCCCCGTGAGTTTCCCAAAATCGTCAAGGCATTCTCCTTGCCTCCTATTGACTCACAAACTTCCAATCATAGGATGCTCGAACTTGAAGATCAGGTCAAATTCCTAATGAGCTCCTACGAGAATCCTAAGTCTTCACTCCAAGTGAACAAGGTCTCTTCCTTGTGTGAGATATGTAGTGGTCCCCATGACACTGTGATTGCACGAGACTCTCCAAACAAGCTTCCGTTAACCACGCATCCTCGCATCGATGGAATAGGAGGAGATTCCCACAACACCGGACTTAGGACTTTCAACGATCCCCGAGAAGCATGGAGGGCAAACCCGACTATAATTGGGGACAAACCAAAGAATTCACCTCTAATGATTCCCCATGGCCCCACTCTCACGGCCCTATTTAGAAAAACATAGAAGGAATTTTGCAACACCTAGTTACATCCCAAGAAGCTCAAATAGCCAAGCTTTTAGACCGCTCTAACCAATAACAAGCCGATATGGATAGGAAGATAGATAACCTTTTAAAAGACATGACCAATAGTAATAGGAAGACCACCAAAAAGGTTAATGCCGTCTCGACTCATTCTCTCGAAGCTCCCGATATTAAGATTAAGGACCCAAGTAAGTACTTCGAAACTAGGGATCCATCTTCATCCAAGCATGTTCAATTCGTCAATGCCATCACCTTAGTAAAACCAAATAGGAATAGTGACGAAGCAAACCATGAGACGGTACTTGAGGTTAGTGAAACTCCTAAGGAAGAATAGACCAACGAAGTAGACGAAGTAGGTGATGAATACTTCAATAAGTTTCCTACGGAAGAGGAGGTTTCATGCCACCCACACCTAGTATGCGACCTTCGTCACATGTGTGTTAGGAGAAGCCCATGAATCATCTTTGGAAATCCTAGAAATCTTAACATACCATGTTGCATAGGACATCTTTTCGTGGCAAAGGCCTACATTGATCGCAAGTCACCAATAAACATCATGACTAGCACATACTATAATTGGGTGATGAAGAAACCTATCCCAAATAGGCAAGACCCCGTTGATCCTAGAGTTAGTTGTAATTTCCTTGGTAGAGTTAAGGGATTACCCGTCTATCTAGGTAGTTTAACGTACCTTATGGATTTCGTGATTGTCGAAGATATTAGTATGACCATAGATCCTAGCTTGTCCCATGTAGTTCTAGGAAAGCCATTAATAGAAAACACCGGGATGACTTATGATCCGTCGTTTGGAATAGTTAGATTCAAGGATGAGACCGATCACATAGCTTACAAAATGCCATTTAAGATTGAGAAATTCTCATCACTATCCAATGATGGAAAGGAACTTAAGCTATCGGTCTACTATAAGAATGAGAAGGATAAGGAGAAAGGAGTAGATTATGTGATGAATAAGATTTTTAGGTTCTATAAATATTGTTTGAAATTAGGACCGGAATATAAAACAAATTGGGGGGGGGGGGAGGAAGATGACTTCTTAGAAAGATGCACGATAGGGTATAACTATACCATGAAAAACCCCAATAGAGATCATCATGAGGAGGAAGATGATGGAAAGGAAGTCAAGTAGGAGCACGACTTCGAGTCTAGCTACAAGACTCATAATTAAAGAAAAGCGCTTTACGAGAGGCAACCTATGCTTAATTTTTTGCTTGTTTATGCGTCATATATCTTTTTCATTGTTGTTTATTCTCATGTTTGATTTTGTGAAAATGCTTTATTTTGTCTTTAACCTCGTCTTAATTACATATAAAGTATTTTACAAAAAGATAAGTGTAGGGAAGATTACATACGTTTTTGAAGAACGTGAACATGACAATTGCAATTAGTGAAATTGATCTATATGTGTGTTTGTTAGAGTCAAATGCTTGTATCGAGTCATAATGGATGTTTTGTAGGAATTTTTCCATTTTAAAGATGTAATTTTTCCGTAATGTTTCCGTGAAAATGCAATGTATCGCTTTTTGTCATGACAACCGACGGCGCCAGATTAAAGCTCGACGACATCAGTCAAACAAAACAACTTATCATTTTTTCGCTTTCGCTACTTATAAAATTTTGGAAATCTCGTGTCTTAATTTTCCGTAAAAACGCAAACATCCATTCCACAAGCATTATATCCTAGTGTAGTTGTGTCATATATAGTTTTACCGATTTACACGAAGGTTTCATTTGTTTTCTTAAGTGTGCAGTTATATTTGGCAAGAAGAAGAAACTCAACATTGGATGGAGCTTATCATGTATGCATTCTTCTTGGAAAATAATTTAACCGCAACTTCACATGGATCCTACCGAGCTAATCGTGGGAGTACTAGTTTCTTTTCCTTACTTACCTTCCTTTATCATAAATTTGATACTTTGGGAACATTGGGGACAATGTTCGGTTTAAGTGTGGGAGGAGAATAACACGGAACTTAGAAACTCTCTTATCCTTGATTATTTGTCTTGTCCTTGGTAATTTGTGTAATAAACTATGAGAAATATATGTTAGGGCAATTTTAGCACAAAATTAAAAATTTTTATGACATGTACGAGCAAAAACTTTAGTTTTAATAAAGCGTCTCATGGATAGGAGTTATATGACTAGCATAAAAAACCATTTACCACTCAAATTCCACCCCAAAAATGTGAGGTTCGCCCCTAGATCTTTAGGAATAAAAACATTCACCTTTAATGCTTAGAGAGTGTACCGGTAGTATAATAGATTCTTGAACTTGTTTTGTGATGCATTCCTAGATCACTAGTGAGACTACACTTGTGTAGTTAGGAATAACTAAGTGATAAGAGGCATTGGGATAACCCTTGTTTGAAACCTATATTATAATTACTTCTTCCACGTCGGTCGAGTAATTACCCCAAACCCTTGCGATGTACTCATCTTTAGTACACGATACCCCTAGTTAACCCCTAAGAGCCTATCCTTTTCGCGGTTCTCATGATGTTTCGGTTTTCCGGAATATCAATGAAGAGCATTGTTTACAATCCACCCCCAAATGTACACCCACATCGCCTTATCCTACCTTGTATGCACTCACCTTTAGTGCATCATTGTTATCATTACTAAACCCTTAGTTCAAATATCTAGTTACTTGCATGGTTGGTAAGTCGAGTCATATCTTTTGTATACATTTGGGATGATTGGGACTCATGGGTAAAAGTAATATTTTATGGAGTAATGGGAAGGAACGATAAATTCAAATTCCCTTTGTCACGTAATTAAATACTCCAAGTGTTATTGATCTTTTCAAATCGGGTCAATTAGTGTTAGAGAAATAAAAACTCAAGTGTGGGGATGCTCCTATTAATCCCTTATATTTTGATGTTATCGTAAAGGATGGTAGGGCAAAAATGTATGCAAAAAAAAATCGAAAAAAGAGAGTGCTAAAAAAAATGAAGAAAAACATACGGGCTACCATCCTACATCTATCATTATGTTTATGTATTTAAATTTATGTTTGTTTGCTTCAAGTTATCAAGAGTTAGTGATTTGAGTCTTGGCTTAGCAACGCCACGCTTTTCATGCTTGTAACATAATATTTTGACTTGCCACCACTAAATATCGCCTATCCAACAAAACCCTTTGTTTCCTACCGTAAGCCTAACATTACAACCCTTGCAAAGACCTCTTAGATAGTTGTTCTTAGGTGCTTGATTCGTAAAGTGAGTGGTGAAAACAAACACAATATCAATATATCAAATTAACCGTAAAATTAGACAAATCAACCTTTAGGAAAAGGGTTAACGTGCAAACCTCACGGGTGTGATAAAGTGATACCGGAAAGTGATTTCCGGTCGTGTCCCAACGAGGTGTGAATGGAAGGATTCGTTGAGTTTCGTGATTTGAACTTGAATTGGTTTTAATGATTTGTTTGTTTTGAGTTACGCTTCTACAAATTAATTAACGGAAGGTAATTAAGGCAAGGGAACCCTAATAAACTAAAAATAAACTATCACTAAGCCTAAGGAATGATAAAACGAAGCTACACTAAGTCCTAGGGTGCTAAAACTAAAAACGAAAACCGAGAAACAACCCGAGCCATAAACGTAAAAGTTTTGCAATTTAAGGTATATTGGTGTGAAATCAATTTTCCACGCTCTATTTGACTAAAAATAATTTTAGAAAAGACCGGTATTTTTTTGACTTTTGAATAATTATTACGATTTAAAAACTAATTTACTCTAATTAAATGATTAAAAATATTAAACTAATTCATAAAAACTGAAAAATCACTAAAAGTACTCAACTACACCGATCCTAGGAAAATTGAAAACGTGGTGGTGCTTTGAGCAAAGTCGACAATAAGCTCAAAAGAGCTTATAAGCCAAACCGACCATGAACCCTTTTATATTAAACCTGCAACATACCACCGTGACAAGTCCCAAGGCGTATGGTAATTGAGTGTTGGTTTAGGTCGTGGAAGGCTAGAGGTCATGTTCGAATCTCGCCTCTACCCTTTTACCAAGAGCCGCTTGCTCCTCGGATTAGCCAATCCTTTTGTTTATTAGACATGGCGGATCGATAATCAGAAGTCGAGTAAGTGCAAAACACTTACTCCAAAAAAAATTTTGGCCAAAATGGGGAATAAGATGGTAATACATATGATAAAATTCGTGAGAATTCCATCCCCACACTAAACCATTGCTAGTCCCTAGCAATCTTTGAAAAACTTAATGGATTTGAATCTCTTTACCAAAAGCCATTACTTTTGGAGTAGCTAAATGTTTCGGCTCAAGAAGAACTATGGTACATCGATAACCATATGATTTTGAGCAAATCACTAGCTTTCAACGGATTTGATTTGTCTTTACCGTGCCGCTTGCTTCTCGACTAGCCAACTCTTAGATAAAATATCTTTGGTGAGTCGACACCAATTATGGTTTTCCAACCGCCTTTACCACAAGCCATAAACTTATGGCTAGCCAACTCCTCACTAATTAAAGATATGGCGAAATAACACCATACAATTTTGGGCAAATTGCAAGTCGTCAACGGATTTGAGATATCTTTACCAAGAGCCTTTTGCTCCTCGGATTAGCCAATCCTTTTGTTTATTAGACATGGCGGATCGATAATCAGAAGTCGAGTAAGTGCAAACACTTACTCCAAAAAAAATTTGGCCAAAATGGGGAATAAGATGGTAATACATATGATAAAATTCGCGAGAATTCCCCACACTAGAAATGAATATTGCCCTCAATATTCAAAGTACCGCATGTTATGCCGAAACATAGAACGAAAAGGAAATACTACGGCCATTATTTGCATTAATTTTTTTTTTTTTTTTTTTTTTTTTTTAAGAAAACTTATGTACAACAAATAGGGCAACCCCCACACTAGGGTGGTAGAAAGTAGAAAGAAATCGTAAATATGGGTGAAACCCATGTAGTGTGCATCGTTTTGATTCCCGAGTCGCTAGCTTGACTCAACCCCAATTCATTGGTCCATGGGGAAGCAAGTGGAAGAGAAAATTCCATCTGACTTTCATTCAAATAGTTTGATACACATTGAATGTGTCAAAAGTTCCACCGATGAGATACATCCGCCTAAAAGAAAGAGAAATGCCGGGTCAAAGATGGTATCTTCACTCCGTAGGAGTTAAGACATGGAGAAGAAATGGGAGGAGAAGGCAAAGTGTCAATTACTTGACAACGGGTGGGATAGGTGGGCAAAAGATTAGTTTGAGGAACATTAACGGAATGTTCGTAAATCTTATCCACCACTTTAGAAGTCGCAACATCCGTGTTGGACTTAAGAAATATCCGAGAGTGAACTCCTTGAAAGGTAAGATACCGGTTTGAACACTTTGTCCTCTGAGAGGAATGAACGCAAGTATCAACCATGGTAAAATCCTCAATGGTGGATGAGTTACTCATGGATGAAAGGGGATGTAGAGCATTTCGCTCAAAAAGCTCATCCTCAATTCCCGGAGGAAGAGGATCGATGTGAGCGAGTTCACCGCGAACTCCTCATGGAGAAGTCTACTCCTTTCTAAGGAGGAGGCATTCAAATGTGGACGACTCATACTCGTGAAGAGAAATATGAAAAGTGGGAATGCCGCTACTCTCCTTTTCAAGATGATCGTCATCAAAGCGAATACATCAAATTCGGAAGAGAATCACCGAAAAGCCTCAAGCTCGTAAAATGGTTCGGCTTTTCCAAGATAGAGTTACTATCCTCAATGGGGATAGGAGTCAAGTCGGTTTAGCACAAAATGATTCGATCTTAGAAACGAGGAGATTTACATTGAACAATTTTTCACGAAGTATCTCGTCCTCAATTTCCGTGATCATCGAATCTCTCACTTCCTCTAAGCTAACTAGCTCGAAGGTAACCTCGACATAATCGATGTCTCCATAAGATAAAGAATCACAAACGAAGTACAATCGTTGTCGAATCGGAGAACATCTCGCATGATCGTTTGGGATGTCAAGAGGAGGAGAAGAATCATCATCAAGAGGCTCATCAAACATATTACGGAGATAACCTCGGACTCACTGGGTTGGGACAAGGTTCTCAACACAAGACGGTTTCGCTTCCATAATAGTGCTAAGATTTTCGTCCCCCATTAAAAGATTATCCGACGGTTCTAAGGTAGATAGGCAAGATAAGGGCGGAGAGTGGACATGTGCGGTACTTTGTGGGCTTGAGATATGCACCTTGTCCTTTGTCATCTCCCAATCTTCCTCATCCTCGCCATCGAGACGGCAAGCTTCGTTAAAGAGGAGAAGCTTTTGAGCCGCTCGCTCATCGGCTAGAAATCTTTCGCTATGAGCCTTGTTTCTCTGAAAGTTCCTCAAGAATTATACGAGGAAATTGATCAATGACGGAAGTTGTGGGGTTGGATGTGGTCAAATCCGAAGTGTTATAACAAGAATCAGTCCATAGTAATTTTGATTCCACGATTGACATTGATAATCATCATGAGGACCCCACACTTAGCACAATGAGGTATTGGGAGAGAAACTTTGAAATGATGAATCATTGAAATCTTGATAGTACGGTTGTGGCTCGAATGAATTTTGTGGAGGGTAGTTGAAATCGCTTTGAGGATAATTGAAAGAGTTCGGTTAGAATCATAAGTGAATGAATTCTCGGCACAAATCGAACAACATCCATTGACAAGATAGTTTCCACACCACCGCACATACATTTGCAACAACGTAAACCTTGTGGTAACATCGCTCCGCAACCGTAGCAATACTCTTGATCGAACGAAGATATCTCGGCACGGAGTAGGAATCGAGGGTTCAACAACATCACATAAGGAAGGAAAAGTAGTATTTCAAGTTGAATCATGACAAGTTCAATTAAGAAGTTTTGAATCATGTCATTTCGCCCTAAAGAAATCGCTTCAGAAACGCTCAAGATTCCGGAGTTGGGACAAGTGGTGTGCTCTTAGAGCTAGCAAGTTCCACCACTTCCGCTATGGTCGCCGTGTTTGAACGGGTTCATCGTAATCAATTCTAATTTCGACCTTTTTTCATCGGCTTGAATTTGCTCGATTAGATTACGGGCTTTAAATTCAAATAAATCGCCCTCGAACCCCTGGGTGCTTGAGGTAGTCCGACGCTTGAACGGGTTTGTCAACATTAGACGTATTTCGGTTGCATGGTGGTCAAATAACTTTGAAAAGAATTTTGATGGATAATTCACACAAATTGCAAAATTCGCTTGAACTAGGCCTTCCACACCGCCACACATACATTTGACGATGATATTGATGATTGTCGACATAAGAATTAAACATATAGAGGGTTAAAGAGATAGAATTAAACGGTTTAGAGGATAATGAAGGATAGAATTGAACGCAAAAGAGGGTAAGAGAAATAGAATTATATGGATGAGAGGAACGAGAAAATATTTTTGTATTTTTGGATTTTATGAAAACGGTAACTTCACGAGGAAGGATCTTCAAGTCACTAATCGCAAAAACTTTACGATATTGTCGCAACACACCTCCCGCAATGGCGCCAAAATTTGATTCGTAAAGTGAGTGGTGAAAACAAACACAATATCAATATATCAAATTAACCGTAAAATTAGACAAATCAACCTTTAGGAAAAGGGTTAACGCGCCAAACCTCACTGGTGTGATAAAGTGATACCGGAAAGTGATTTCCGGTCGTGTCCCAACGAGGTGTGAATGGAAGGATTCGTTGAGTTTCGTGATTTGAACTTGAATTGGTTTTAATGATTTGTTTGTTTTGAGTTACGCTTCTACAAATTAATTAACGGAAGGTAATTAAGGCGCGGAACCCTAATTAACTAAAAATAAACTATCACTAAGCCTAAGGAATGATAAAACGAAGCTACACTAAGTCCTAGGGTGCTAAAACTAAAAAACGTAAAAACCGAGAAACAACCCGAGCCATAAACGTAAAAGTTTTGCAATTTAAGGGCTATAGGTGTGAAATCAATTTTCCTACGTTCTATTTGACTAAAAATAATTTTAGAAAAAGACCGGGTATTTTTTTGACTTTTGAAATAATTATTATGATTTAAAAACTAATTTACTCTAATTAAATGATTAAAAATACTAAACTAATTCATAAAAATCTGGCAAAATCACTAAAAGTACTCTGAACTACACTGATCCTAGGAAAATTGAAAAACGTGGTGGTGCTTTGAGCAAAGTCGACAATAAGCTCAAAAGAGCTTATGCCAAACCGACCATGAACCCTTTTATATTAAACCTTGCAACATACCACTGTGACAAGTCCCAAGGGCGTATGGTAATCGAGTGTTGGTTTATGAATGTGGAAGGCTAGAGGTCATGTGTTCGAACTCGGCCTCTACCCTTTTGCAAACATTTTTTTTATTTCAATTTTTCTTTTCACAACTTAAAGATACAATCAAATTAAAACCCTTTTTTTGTTTTGAAAGTTTTCAATTAGTCGCTTTGAACAATTTTTCCGTCTCACCAGACGGATACAAACCAAACACACCCTTCAGCCTAACTTAAACAAAGAAAGGACTAACAACAAATTTTTTAATTAACACCCTATTGATATCCAAAAGGTGGTAAATCCAACAAGCTAACACCGAATCGCCTACCTTAATGAGGGAATAAGCAAAGTTTGAGCAGATAAGCACATAAAAAGGGAAGCAAAAGCGCTTTTTGGAAATCCTAAGTAAAAATGGGAATTAAGCATAAAGGAATAATAGCTATTCTAACAAGCCTAAATAAGCACTAACAAGGAAAAAATTATACTAACTATAACTAAGGAAACTAATAAGCACTAAATGGGACATAAAAAGCAGTAAAAAAAAGGAAATAAGCTCTAAACTCCTCCCTATCTCGTCAAGATATCATAGCTCAACACAAATTCTCAAAAGGGCCTGTTTGAGTTTAAAAGTAAGTTGCTAAATGAGTTTGCTGAACCTTAAACGTTGATAAAACCAAAAGCCTACCTACCCTAGTTTACTGAAAAGCAATTTTCAAATTGTAACCAGCTTAAATGAGCTTATTGAGGGCTTGTAAAGTTGGTTAATAAAATGCTTGTGACAAAGAAATGGGCATGTGGGGCCTGTGCAAACAGTAAAAAACAAAATGGGGAGTAATGAGCTAAAACTAAAGCACTAGAACACTTCTAATGACCAACTACACTTCACAAAGTCATTTTAGAATCCAACATGGGTCAAAACCGAAGTTTTGACCCATGAAACATGTAACCAAACAAAGCCCTTTAGAGGTCGAACAAGATTTTAAACTCAAATGGTGTAAAAACTTTTAAAACTCGATTTATTAAACACTTAAACTCAAAATGAGTTTAAACAACCTCTTCAAACACCGTGAAAGCTTAAATGATGATTCAGATAATAGGAAAATTAAAATTACAAAGGAATTTAAAATAGAAATTTAAAGTTGCATTGAAAATTAAAATTACAAGTAATTTAAATGACACCGAAAGTAAATTGGAACTAGAACATTAAAATTCTAGACCATCTTTTACATTTATCCCTAAACCTTATTTATACAAAAGCCTACAGATGTCTTCTCTCTCTTCTTTCTTGTGTTTGTGCTTTCTTTGTGAGATGAACCAGCCAAATACCTTCTCTTGTGCTTCTTGACTTCAATCCAAGCCATTCAACTGTTAGGTATGGATTTTGAATAAATCACAGCCGTCCATGGGGTCTTTTTTGACATGGATTTGCCAAAGGGCACTTGGGAAGAGGGATAGTGGGTTAGGGATTTGGGGTAACGGGTAATGTAGGGATTAGGTCGAGTGTTTTGGGTGAAGGATTCGATAAAAGGGTGTAATGTTTCGGGTTTGGGTAAAGCAGAGTGGGAAGGAGATGGGTTTGGGTAAAAACGGGTAAGTTATCTTGGTGGGTGTTGACCGGGTAGACTAGGTTTGACCGTGGGTATGGCTTGCTGGATTGGGCTTAGGTAGTTTAATTTTGATCCAATTAATAACCAAGGACTTATCATGTATAATCAAACTCAAGGGACCAGAGTGTAATTTTCCAAAATTATTATAAGGACCATAAATGACAAACTTTATTAACCAAGGGCCATAAATAATATTTTGCAATTTGAAAATCCCGGGACTTGTTTTGCCATTTTTGAAAGTCTGGGACCAAACGCCGATTATGCTAAACTTTGTTCGATTTTCATTTGTTTTCAATAGTTTTGCATCCGAAACATATAAAACACAATTTTGAGATATTTTCAAGATTTTGATGCATTTCGAGTGTTTTTAGATGTTTTAGCTCATATTTGACCAAAATGATGAGTTTTACACACTCATCAATGCTTACGCCAAAGCGGTGGAGGTTTGATCTAGTCTCAAGCCTATGGTAATCTTTGTACTATGCCAGGTAATGAGTGTTTATCTTCCATTTCCATTTATTATATTTCATATAAACCCGAGAGATGAGAGAATCCAAACACCCCTTGTGAGGTGCTAGTGTATAATTTTCGTGCTTGTTATGACTATTGCGATGTTTTTACTTGTTATGAATTATTCTAAACCCATGCTTCATGCCCCCTAACTTATAAATTGATTGGCCAAAAGTACATTTTCTTGAGGACAAGCAAATACCAAGTGTAGGGATATTTGATAAGGATTTAAAACGTACGCTTTTAAGGGGCCATTTAAGCCCTTAATCGACCACTTTTATATCCGTTACTGCTTAATTTCATTCCTTTTCACTTTTTAGGTCTCTTGGAAGCAAAATGCTGGAATGAAGCATATTTGGACGAAAAGGAGTGAATACATGAAGAAAATGGCAAAGTCAAGATCAAGCCACTCAAGTCGCTCAAAGTGAACTCGACAAGGCCCCAAACAAAGGGCGATGTCAGTCCCTATATAGATACTTGATCAAAACATGCACCGATTTGCTTAGTGGAATTTTTGTTCATATAACCTGACCGCGTCAGGCTTTGAAGAAGAAGGGCGTCACTTAGACTTTTCATCTCAGACGGCCCATATCTAGAACCAAGACGACGTCCCAACTAAAATAATGACGGCGTCACAACTCTAAGGTGACTCCGTTCCATCGATGACTTGGCCAAGACGAAACCCTAATAATGGCGAGCTGACGGTGGCCCATCTAAAAGGTGACGCCCTCGCAGGTGTAAATCTATATATAGAATTCGATTTTTCTGCATTTAAGTAGGTAGACTTTTGGAGAAAAAAATCTAAAACGTTTGTAGTCCGATTTGGACTGTATCTTAGGGTCCCAAACTCTATTTTACACATCAAGATAAGTATTTTAATTAAAAGTATCATTATGTCTTCAATTGATTGTGTGTATGATTGCTTGTTTACCATGTCTAGCTAAATTCTTGTGTGTTTGCTTAAATCTATGAAACCTAGTTATTGATTATTGTTAGATTGTTTCTTATCTTAATTGTAATTGGCTTAGGAGTGCAAATAGGCATCATTCGTTGTGTTTAATGCTTGAATATTCTTTGTGAAAGTGAGGCTTATGAATGAAATTGCTTAAGGGCTTGCGGATTTCGTATGCTAAACCCGAAGGATAACCTCAAAGAGATAGGGACTACGCATTCCCTACGACCTTAGGAATACGACGCTAAGATAAGGTGTGACAATTCAACCGACCAATAAAAGATAACTAGGAGTAATAGTATCTAGGTAAACACATTTTTTATTATCATACGAGCACAAATCAAATAGACATAGCTACCCGTAGTAATAGATAATAGATAAGTAGAAGTAATCGTAGAAGTACCACCTTTCTTGCTAGTATTATAAAAATCTATAAAAGATAAAAAGAATCATCCTCAACCTCACCTTCTCGTAATACCTTTCTTGCTAGTATTCCTATTCCCCGAGAACGATATCAATCCCTAAGGCTTACCCAATACTACACTACAACGATTAGGTTCACTGCCTAGGTGGTTGAAAAACTTGCTCAAAGAAAAGGAAGTTCCTTTGACCCCGAACGCGCTTCGTACGCGCATCAATGGGTTAACATCACAATGAGGAAGGTAAACATTTTAATTTCTATGGATGATGATTCTGATTGGCAGTCTTTCATGAACTATATTAATGTTGACCTTAAGTTTGTAAAAGAGCAGCGATTAAATCTTTTTTCAAAATACAACAAGTTAAGTTTTGAATTAAACAAGTGTAGAGATGAACTGCTTATTTTAAAATAAGCCAAGCTTGAGGCTGTCACACTACAAATTCAAAACTCTGAATTAGTTAAAAGAAATCAAGCTCTTTAGGAAGAACTTAAAAAGGAAAAAGATGTCATTGAAAGCTGGACTGCTAAGAATCCTAGAGTCTTTGATACTATTCAAGCCCTTAGTAGCAAAAAGAGAATCATAGGTGAAGATCATCTCACCGATTCTCCCAGTGAAGACCAAAGTCCAAAACCATTTGTGTTTGCTGGCATGCTCTCTAAAAAGGAGTTAATGCCTAAGTCTAGTGATTGGGTTTGAAAAGGTAAACCCTGAGAGTAAGCTTCCAAACTTTGATTTTGGAAGGATACTTGAGCTCGAAAGTCGCTCAAGAGCATGTTGACTCCCGATGTACCCAGTAGTACTGAACACATCACTGAGTCTCAAGCTGAATCTCAAGCACCGCTTCCACCTCTGAAACCTCTTCAGGGTGTTGTACCTAGCTCTGAACTTACTCCTCTGGATTTCAACCCTCACTCACTTAGGTCTTGGTAGAACCATTTTGAAAAGACCAAAAAAACCAACCCAAGAAGATTCAGTCCCCACTAAGACTTCCACATCTTCATTTCCTACTGAAGAAGACCAAATCCGACAATTGACTGAACTTGTGAGGAAGTTGACTGATAAGATTAACTCTATTGAGAAAGCTCCTAATTCAATAATCAAGGAACCAAAGTCAACCTCCTCTAGTTCCTCAAAATCAAATTCAAACACCAAGCCCAAACAGAAGTGTGATATGTGCCATTATACTAGTCATACCACTGATAGTTGCTACAAAATCCTTTTTTGCATGATCTGCAAAAAGGAAGATCACGGAACTTCTGACCACTTACAGTATGTAAGTTTATTCAGAGAAGCAAGTCATACCAATCTTGGTCATCATTATACTTCATCATCAAAGGTGCTCAAAGGCCTAAACTATAATGGAATAGTTTTCTAAAATAGCTTATGTCGATGGTCTAAAGTACAATATTATCGCCTACGGGCCAGTGATGCAAAATACATAGTGCAATTCAATGATAAACAAGGTACTATTTTCAATGCCAACAAAGAAGTTGTTCTTATAGCTCCTAGGAGAGATGATGTATATGTTCTTGACATGTCAAATCTCTCTCGAATGGAACATGTCTTTGCCCAAGCCACCGAAACTCACAACCGGCTATGGCACAAGAGACTCTCCATTAAACTTCAAAATATAAACAACTTGGCAAAACAAAACAAAGTCCTTGGTTTACCATCACGGTTTATGAAAAGATAAACCATGCTAAGCTCGTGAAAAGGCAAACATCACAAAGCATCATTCAAAACAAAACAAAATTTCTCCATCAAAAGCGCTTCACCTCCCGAGATATGGATTTGTTTCGACCGTCACCAAGATCAATCCAACATGAAAAGTATATACTTGTCATTGTTGATGAGCTCAAGATACACTTGGGTATACTTCCTTTCCAAAAGATTCAGCAATGAAACCATAATGTCATTCATTAGAAAGATTGAAAACCATAATGAGATTACTGTTCAAAAAATCAGAAGTGACAATGGTATTGAGTTCAAAATCAAGAGTTTGAGAGTTTCGTGATAAAAGGAATCTCCCAAAAATTTCATCTCCATACACCCCGAAGAAAATGGGTAGCCGAAAGGAAAAATGAACTCTTATTAAGGTGCTAGAACCATGTTAAATGGCTCAAGACTCTCAAAGCACTTCGGATCAAGTCACAAAATAGCTTGTTACACTCAAAAAAGGTCAATCATTGTCAAAAGGCATAACAAAACCCCGTATGAGATCTTCAAAGGAAGACTTCCTGATATTAGCTACTTTCATGTGTTTGGGTGTCATGTGTTCATTCACAATCACAAGGATCACTTAGGCAAATTTGATACAAAAGCTAATGATGGATATTTCTTAGGTTACTCACTGATCTCTAAAGCCTTCAGGGTGTTTGATACATGTTTCACTGACCAGGTTTAATATTTATAATTACTCGTTATACCTATGGTCTACCCTAATGCACTAACGGGCAGTGTACCCGGTCGTGTGTAGTGTAGTATTCGGTAAAACCGAGGTCGTCCCAAGAGCTATGTGTGGATCAATACTAAGGCTAGGTGTCACAGATTTTAATATGATTTCGATAAGGAATTAACTAATTAACTACTAAAGAAAATAAAGGCAAAGGATATGATCAATAGAGGAGAGTGGTGCTAACCTAGTTACTCATCCTAACTAGTAGTGTTTACGTCTAGTTATTTCCAATTACCTTAGGTGGGTTCAAAGTCGAGAGGACAACATTTGGTCAGTTCGCCCTAACCTATCAGCAAAGAGCCACCATCGGAGAAGTCAGTGTCCCTCATAAGTCCAGCTTATTCCCGGTCCCTAAGCCAAGTCATTAAGTTCCGCTACATGCTAGATTTATAATAGTGAATGTCCCAAGGCTAGCATCTTAGACACCCACCCTTAATTCTTAAGTTCATCCAAATGGTAGGTGATCGTTGGTCAAATCGCATAAGTAGAAAGGGTTTTCATTGGTCATATCTTACCCTTCCCGTCTCGCCTACTCACTTAGGGTCACTGGTCATATCTCCTAAGCAACTAGCCTCATCGCCATTTAAAACTACCGAAACAAGGGTAGCTACCAATAAACTATGCATGCATACACTTAGAAATAATTATACGAAAGCAATGTAAACGCAAACAAAACAATTAAGGAATCATAACTAGGCCAGCACAAAGAGGTGCTTAGTCGCTCATATTAACCATACAAATCAATTCAATGTTTAATGTTACGAAATACAAGAATCGAAAGTAAAGAAAAGATAAAAAGCAAATGCTTATCGTAGGGGAGTGATTTCTCCCTTGGATATAGCTCTGTATGCTCCTCTAGATCTGCCTTTGGCTTCTTCTCATGTTCTTTGATTGTGTGTGTGAAATGGGATGCTTTGAAATGTCGAAAATCGCGGGTATTTATAGGCGGATCTTGGTTACGGCGTAACTATTAAAAAGTTACGCTGCACATATAACTCTTCAGAATTGCACTAGAAATGCTGGTTACTTGTAACCTCGGGAAGGGGTTACGCCGTATCTTCAATAAATCTTGGTTACGCCGTAGTTGATGCATGAGTTACGGCGTAATTATCAGCAGCGCGGAACCTCATTTGACCTAATATGGTTACGTCGTAATCTTTGAGAGAGTTACGTAGTAATCTTCATATAAGTTGGTTTTCTGAGCCACGCTTTAGTTACGGCGTAATGTGAGAGAGGAGTTACACAATAACTTTTTCAAAGTGAGCATACTATGATAAATCTTCAATAATTTCTCCAATTCTGCCTCTCTTTAGCTCCAATGCTCGTAATTTACCTGAAAGGAAATATAATGGAAAACAAGCGTAAATCCATATAAGTGATATAAATTACAAGCATTATCGGGGGAAATTGACACTTAATATTCAGGATAATTTGATGTTATCAAATATCCCCCCACTTGAATTCTACTTGCCCTCAAGTAGACCTTATTAGATAGATTCCTAAAAAGATATCTCCCATTACCTCGAAAATATAAGTTTACAAATCCCTTATGCTAGAATAAAACAAAGTCGAACACCTCATGAAACGGGAATGAAACACTCAAATCTCTCAACTATTCTAAGCGTCAATTTCGGGGTGATCACTCAATCGCACAATCATAGAATGTATTCTATAATAAGCTTGGCGGTTACACAAATCTCCACCACTAGAGTTAAGGACAAAACAATTCTCGAAAGCAATATGGGTAGACACGACAAGGTTTAAGGGTGATTTGTCATTACTAACATGTCACGGCGAAGTGGACAAAATCAATTATACATGACCAAATCCAACACCAAAGATTGCTCGCAGCATCACCTAGACACGCTTCATGACTAAAGGGTAGGATAAGACATGGGATATATAGATGGTGTAAAATAAAAATCAAGCAAATAGTCTAAATCTATAACCAAGTCATCACCACTTACCGTCCGCCCAAAGTTCAAGCATTGAAGTTAAGAAACCGGATCATGATGTACTAGGTAGATGTGTCATTAGAGGACGTCATGATGGGCACACTACCTTTTCTTCAACTGTTGGCACAATTACCAACTCAAATCTTCAAATGTGACTGAGGTGGCCTCCTCGATACTAAATCTATATTAAGCTCATAATATAATGCTTATAACACCGCACTTTACAATAAACTAAATAAAACAACTCTTTTTTTTTACATAAACATAAACATAATAACTAAACATAACATCCCCCCCACTTGAGATGAATAATGGGAATTCAGGGGGTCTTCAATGATCTTTAAGAAAATGTCGTCGATGAAAGCGTGATTCCCGAACCTTTTCACTTGAACCTTGAACTTAGGCAAATGATGACTTCCCAATCACAAATAAAAACTACGGGGTAGGCTAAGGTGTATAGGTGTAACGAAACAGTATATTGGGTTACCAAAACAAAAGGAATGGCTCAGATGGGTGTATCTAGGGGTATCTTGCACTAAAGGTGAGTGCAACAAAAGGGTTTCACATGGAGGTCGAGAAGTCGAGGGGACTAATCGATAGACACACAATGGTAGGCTATTTGGGTGATAATCCTATAATACTGCCTTCTTAAACTGAAAAGTCCAAATACATCGAGCTAACTCAACATACATTGTTTATTGTCTCGAAATGATGCAATTATAAAGTTTACAAGCTACTGGCACACTCATAATTTGGTGATTTGGGGTAAAATTTTGGAAACGGATAAGGCTAATCTCACCATAAAATATCAAGGGTTGTATGTGCTCGGCTAAGGTCTAATCTAGTTAGGCTAAGAAAAACATGTCAAAATTTTAAAATGGCATAATTTTTCAAAATAAACTAGAAAAACGAGGGAAAATAAAGTTCAAGAGACAATTCTACTCCCACCCCCCACTTGAATTGTACAAAGTCCTCTTGTACTAAGCATTAAATAAAGGTGAAGAGAAAAGTAGAATTAGAGCGAGAACTTCCGTGAAATTTTCTCCAAAAGAAAGAAGGCCCACGAAAGAGTCGTGGCTTCAGATAAGCATCCACGAGCAAACTTCAATTCCTCGAAATCACATTACCGACAAGCATAATTCTAAAAAGAAAATGAAAATGAAAATAAATCTAACTCACTTTCGCAGAATCACGGTCAGATTTAGCATATGCAACAAGCCTTTTAAACCACTTGGTGTCTCAAGTGGACGAGTGAAGTCTCGTGAGGGTTTACTGTGAACACACCCACAAAGTGCATTTAAAATACTAATACAAGGTTATTGTGTTTAAAATGAAAGAAATAGTGCAGAGGATAGTTACTACACTGATCGTAACTCCGTATGAGTTACGCCGTAACTAGGCAAAACCCCGCATACCGCAAAGGTGGCTCGGCGTAACCACTAAGGTGGAATTACCGAATTGGTAGTGCAATAGAAGTTTTGTTGCAAAGGGCCCGTTACAGTGTAACTATGAGAATGAGTTACGCCGTAACTCGGGTCGATCAAGACGTCAGAAAGAACTCTTTTCGTTTCCTACAAAAATGGTTAAAAACACAAAACCCAACAGAAATGGAAATAAAACAAAAGAAAGGGATAATTCGGGTTGTCTCCCGAAAGAACACGTTTCTTTATTTACAAGTCTTTAAGCTAGACTCAGAGCCTCGTGGCTTTATGGTGGCCTTTGAATTAGGCCAACTTCCTCCTGACTGCTTTTTTATTTGAAGAAGGCTGGTCCCAAACACGTGGAGAAACAAACCGAGTTATGGAATATCGATTTTCTTGCAAAAAATTAGCCTTTGCCCACTCGTAACGAAATTTAGCCTCTTCTTCCCATTTTATTTTAAATGAGATTCCCTTCCTTTCTATTTTCCTCGTCAAAACATGCCCATTCTTTGCGTTTGAGCTAGTTAGGATCGGGGAATTCTCCCCCATCGCAGATATTTCGATTAGGATTACACGTAGGCCATGCTCTAGTGAATTCATTAGTCATTATGGCTGGTTTACAAAAATGAATAGTCCAATCAACCTCAGTGAACCACTCGTTTAGAACATTATACCCTTGCAACCACTTTTTCATGATAAGTTTTTCGTCTTCCGAGCACCACCAAACTTCAGCAGCTTTTTTTATCATTTGAATAAGATACGGCCCTCCTCTATTGCATCGTTTTTGAAAAGGAGAACACGTAGGTAATGTAACTTTAGACCCCTCAATCAAAGAGGTTTCAGGAGTACAATAGTGAAGTTTACCAATAACAACATAACTCGGTACCGAAGGCCGGACATCATCATCTTCCCCTCCGCTGTTGTCACCATCACTTGACTCGGTTCCTTGCAAATGGCCAAAATATGAAAGAGGAAATCTATCGGAATAATCCAGATGAACCTCTGGTGAATCCTCATTTGTTACTATTTCATCCGGCTCATGGCATAGAGTTTTGTCCAATTTAAATTCTACTCTATCATCATAGTATCCCAATGAGTAAAGGAACGGTTTAATCAAACGTTCCTTCGTGTTTTTCTCCATGTCCAAAACCAAAAATTCGGGGGAAGAAAAGAATCTATCGACCTTAACACAAGTACCACCTGTAATTCCTAACGGAGTAGCCTTGGTATTATTTGCCATTTCAATCACGACATCCGTTTTCCAAAGATGAATTAATTTGAGTTTTAAGAATATGGAAAGTGGCATGATATTACGCTAGATCCAAAATATACTATCCCCAAGATATCATAACTCCCAACTGAACATGGAATGACTAACCCGTTTGCGCTAATATCCTTAACTGAAAATAAACCGCTTTCTGACCTGGTTATACTTTCTGAAACATAGTTATGCCGTAACTCGGGGAAATAGTTACGGCGTAACCGATCCTGGTTGTCGACAATCGTTTCTTCTAAATTTTATGTTGTAGATTTGCACTCCTCAATCACTTCCTACGAATTATCATCAGAAAAAATGACATTGCACACTACCATAGGTTTGGTCCCTTCAAGTTCAACGTTACTCATCTCTATCTCTACACTGAGCTTTTCTACCATGGTTTCAAGGTTGTTTAGGGTTTCGTCGTGCCTGGAAAGATTCTTATTTGCGTTTTCTTGGAAATCCCTGAGCCATTTATCTTGCTCTTTTTGGTTCTGGGCTGAATTTTCCAGGAACTTGTTTATGGTTTCTTCAAGGTTGGGCCTTTTTTCTCCATAAGGCCCGCGGTTGTAATTTCCACGATGCCCATTATTATTTCAATTATCTCCGTAAAACGGTCGATTTTCTCCATATTTAGCTTCTTCGATTATATTTTCATCGTTGTTGTGAGGAAAATTCTTGGTGAGATGTGCTCCCCCACGGCTTTCACAACCCACTTGGATGGCATGAACGGTTTCTCTGATTTTTAGCATATCTCGACTTAGATTTTCAATTTTGCTAGCGATGGGTGCAATTCCGTCAAAAATTCCGCCTTGGTTTCTTTTGCTTCCTCTATCATGCCATTTTTGGGAGTGATCAGCCATTTTTTGAATGGCTTCAATTGCTAAAGTAGGAGTCATGTTCGGGATCGGTCCTTGATAGTCCAACATCTGTCTTGTAGTCACGTTAATTCCTTTGTAAAAGATGTTGACCTTTTGCTGGTTGTTCAGATCATGTGTAGGACATTTGTAAAGGAGATCGTTGTATCTATCCCTGGCTTGATACAATGTTTCATCATATTCTTGCTTGAAATTTTGGATCTCCAAGAGCTGGTTAGAAATCTTCGATGGAGGGCAATACCTCTGGATGAAGTGCTTCTTTAGTAGAGCCCAAGTATTAACTGTCTCGGCGGGGAATCTTTCAATCCATCTTCTGGCAGCCCCAATAAGAGTCATGGGGAACACCCTAAGCATAACAGCGTCATGAGACAAACCCGGAATTTTGAAAAGGCTTGCGATGTATAAGACATTTTCAACATGCTCATACGCATCTTCGTCCGTGTTTCCTAAAAAGGGTTAGCACGAAGCTCCTTCACAAATTGGTCTTTAATTTCAAAATGGACATCAGCTCCAATTGTCGGTCTTACGAGCCCCGGCCCTTGTTCTTCTCTTGTCAACGCCAAATATTCCTCAAGAGTGATGTCATCAATGCTAACAACTTCCATGGTACCTGAAACTAGAAAAGAGATCGTGAGAAATTATAAATTTTAAAACAAAACAAAAATGAAAGACTTAAAATCAACCCTAATATAACTCTCTCAGCAAGGTACCAAAAACTTGATGCGTGTTTTATTGACTGTGTTTTAATATTTATAATTACTCGTTATACCTATGGTCACCTTAATGCACTAACAGCGGTGTGCTTCGGTCGTGTGTAGTGTAGTATTCGTTAAACCGAGGTCGCCCTAGAGCTATGTGTGGATCAATACTAAGTCTAGGTGTCATGATTTTAATATGATTTCGATAAGGAATTAACTAATTAACTACTAAAGCAAATAAAGGCAAAGGATGTGATCAATGAGGAGAGTGGTGCTAACCTAGTTACTCATCCTAACTAGTAGTGTTTACGCCTAATTACTTCCAATTACTCTGTGGGGTCAAAGTCGAGAGGACAACATTTGGTCGGGCTTTACCTAACCTATCGGCAAAGAGCCACCGGTGGAGAAGTCGTGTCCCTCATAAGTCCAGCTTGTTCCCGGTCCCCTAAGCCAAGTCATTAAGTTCCGCTACATGCTAGATTTATAATAGTGAGTGCCGGGCGCTAGCATCTTAGACACTCACCCCTTAATTCTTAAGTTCATCCAAACGATAGGTGATCAGTTAGTCAAATTGCACAAGTAGAAAGGGTCGTGATTTGGTCATATCTTACCCTTCCCGACTCAGTCTACTCACTTGGGGTCAGTTGGTCATATCTCCTAAGCAACTAGCCTCTACCGCCATTCAAAACTACCTAAACAAGGGTAGCTACCAATAAACTATGCATGCATACACTTAGAAATAATTATACGGAAGCAATGTAAACACAAAAAAACTATTAAGGAATCATAACTAGGCCAGCACCAATAGGTGCTTAGCCGCTCATATTAACCATACAAATCAATTCAATGTTTAATGTTACGAAATACATGAATCAAAAGTAAAGAAAAGATAAAAGCTAATGCTTATCGTAGGAGTGATTTCTCCTTGAGATAGCTCCTGATGCTCCTCTAGATCCGCCTTTGGCTTCTTCTCACGCTCTCGATTGTTGTGTGTGAAATGGGATGCTTTGAAATGTCGGATCGTGGGGTATTTATAGGTTGATCTTGGTTCTGCCAGAACTATGTTGGGAATTATGCTAAGTAGGAATTTCGTGATATTATCGCCGATGGATTCTCAATAAGAACATGGAATCAACAAGAAGAGTTTTCATAAAGTAGTGAAACCGTATCGGGTTCTCATGGAAATAGATATTCCGTGTTTTCTAGAATCGTTAGGATATGCATGAGCTTTATTAGGAAGTTATATTGTATATCTTATTTAGTTTTATTATTATACGTTTCTTAGGAAACAAGTTAGGGTTCTTTGTCTATAAAAGGAACACAATAGTATGATGAATGTAACGAGTTGAAAACAAAGTTTTAGTAATATAAAGATCCATGAGGATCAACGTGTTCTTAGTTATTTGTGTTTGTACTTATATTTGATTTCCGCTAAAGAATATAAGTCGAGAGATTGTCTATTAGTTTGTTTGTGATTACATAAGCAATACTAACGATCTGCAAGTGCTCAAGATCTATCAAGGTCTAACGTTTCAACAAGTGGTATCAGAGCCTCGAGAGAGTCTCTACGATACTAAGAACAATCTTTTCTAATCACTCATACAACCAAAACAACATACACCATGCCTGGATCTGATGACGGTATGGATATGACCAACAACCACAACACCACCCATATGCAACAACTAAGTCTTTCAAACAGCAACGCTAAGTTTCCTTACCTAAAGAAGGAAGAATATGACTTATGGGCAATGAAGATGCAAAACTGGATTTCCAACATTGATTGGCATATGTGGGAAATTGTAAGGAAGGGAAACAGTTTGAAGAGGACTACCACAGATGCTGAAGGTAACATGACGTTCGTTCCTCCCAAAACTGCTGAAGAGTTACTGGTGGTTCAGAGAGAAACCAAAGTTAGAACGATTCTTCTTCAAGCTATTCCTGAGGATCACTTGAGTGATTTTCACTTTATGCAGATGCTAAGGATATATGGTTGGCAATTAAAGCCAAGTTTGGAGGGAATGAGGAGTCTAGAAGAATGAAAAAATCAATGCTGAGACAACAGTTTGAAGACTTTCAAGTCTCTGAAGAGGAAGGAATTCACAAGGGCTATGACAGATTTCACAAGATTTTAAGTTAGTTGAATCAACTAAAGGCAAAGCCAGATAATGATGATTATAATTCTAAGTTCTTGAGATATTTACCTCAATCCTGGCTACAAGTGAGCATTGCTTTCAAAACTAAAGGTGGGCTCTATATGCTTACTTTTGATGAGCTGTACAACAAACTTAAAGCTCTTGAGCATGATGTGAGAAGTCCTTTCCGTTCATCCTCCACTGCTAGTCACACAACATTTGTAGGGGCCTCTACCCCTAAGTTGATTCATGCTCCAAGTCCCACTTACTCATCATCATCTTACACCACCACTCCTTCATGCTCTCACTCTAAATCTAGTGGTGTAATAGAGGATGTGCTTGATCCTTCGTTGTCGATTATGATCCTCGCAGAACTTGCATATGAGGATCTTGAACAGTTGACCCCATCGGATATGGAGGAGATGAAGTTAAAGGGCAAGTGGCTATGCTTTCTATGGACATCAAGAGATTTGAGCGTAAGTCCGGGAGGAAGTTTGGCTTTCAGGAAGAGATCCAAAGAAGGTTTGACAAAAAGAAGGTCAAATGCTTTACATGTCAACAGATGGGTCACTTCTCCAGAGAGTGCAAGGATAGGAAAGTCGGTGATGAGGTGAGATACTCTTCCCATCGCAGTAATCGAGGAAGCCGAAACTCAAGCTCGGATCTTCACTACTCTAGTTACTATGGATGCCAATGTAGACCGGACGCGATGATAAGGAGAATGATGAAAGTTTTGTGTCGATAATATTGGGTTGTGGCTAATCAGTACTTGAGGATAGGCATGATCGATTGCCTTGATGGGTCTCTCTCGTGTACAAAATTGTTTGTTTGGTTGTAGTGAACGTTATAATGAACTTAAAGAAGCCTATGATATTCTAAAACCTAAATATAATGAATGCTATGTTGATGTTGAAGCTTATAAACAGGCATTAAAAACATTAGAAAGGCAAAAGGTTTGGTTTAGAAGAATCAAATAGCTTATGATGAGAAGATTAGAGTGTTAGAAAGTGATCTAGAATGTACTAAAAATGACTTAAAGAGGTATGAGAAATTGAAAGCTGATGTGGTGTCTGAAAACAGTGTGTTGAAAGATAAATTAGAAAAAGAAATAGCTAGACATAATTCATGGATAAAATCTGGTCTAAATCTAGCTCAAGAGCTCTATTCTAGTCAAACTCCTAATATTTTAGTAGGTTTAGGCTTTAAGAAATATGTAGGACTAGAAGCTGAGAGGACACACGTAAATCAACACCAGCAGGATTAGCTAACGTTGTAAAAGAAGGTGATTTACATGCAAGACGTGGATCTATTAGAGGAATACCTATGCTCGTTGACCTTTCCTCATCGTTGACTTTGATGGATCACATCATCTCGTATGGCAAAAGTCAAAGACTTGCTCGACCCCGATTCTTCATCTAATGATTTTGTCTCTTGCTCGACAAAGTGACAAATCTTCCGATCAAGGGTCTACTTTTATGCCACCGTGATTCAAGTGATAAGTCGACTCACCCAAGACCTCACCCAAGCCTCGCACCCAAGCCTACCTTCAAGCCTATTAGAGTTATACTAAGGAATCCTCTTCCAAGCCGCTTCCTCTCAAGACTTGTCTTTTCATTCTTTAAATAATAATTTTGTTAAAAACAATTCTTTTCATGGTTTTGGTTTGAATACTTCTGCTTGTAATAGAACATCTTTTGGTTTGAATAAATCTTCTAAACAGAAGACATGTTTTGTGTGTGGAAGTAAATTTCATTTAATTAAGGACTGTGATTTTCATGAACAAAGAATGGGTGCATGTGCTGAGAAATCTAGACCAATGTGGACTAATGTTAATGCTATACCACCATATGTACCACAAGAAACCTATGCATCTCCTCCTTTTACTTGGAGAAGCTCGGTTGCTAGACCATATGTGCAACCAACAAGTTCATATTTTAAAATGGTTATTGGCCCGGATATGTTGACTCAATAAATGATGGAAGGGTTATAGGAATATCGTTGAAAGCCTCACAGATTGTTCTTGGAAACAAAGGGACCTAAATTTCAATGGAAACCCAAGAACAATAGTGGATCTTATAAATCTACATGGCCTCAATCTAAAGATCCACAAGGCAGGTTCAAGTCAATAATGACTTGAGCCTCAATAGTGTACTAATTTTTGTATATATTTTTGTTGTTGTTGTAGGATCATCCTCTTAAGCACAAGGAAGTTGGCATTGTTGATAGTGGTTGCTCAAGGAGTATGTCAGGAAACAGAGATATGATGCATAATTTCGTACCCATAGAAGGAGGAGGCAATGTGACTTTTGGTAGAAGTGATGGTAGAATCACTGGGAAAGGGACCATCAAAACACCTCAACAGGACTTTGAGAATGTATACTATGTCAAGGAACTACAACACTTTAACTTGTTCTCAGTCTCACAAATCTGTGACACAAAGACCAAAGTACTCTTCTCTGAGGATGAATGTCTTGTGCTGTCTAAAGACTTCAAACTTCCAGAAGATACATCTATTTTGCTGAGAGTTCCTCGTACTCACAATTTATACACATTCAACTTGAATGATGTTCAACCAGAAGGTGACTTAACTTGTTTGGTGGCGAAAGCATCCCTGGATGAGTCTACAAAGTGGCATAGAAGGATGGCTCATGTGAACTTCAAGACCTCTAACAAGCTATCTAAAATGGGTCTTGTTGAAGGGCTTCCTTCAAAGGTTTTCACCAATGAACATAACTGTGTTTCCTGCAACAAAGGAAAGCAACACAGAGGCTCTTACAAAGCAATTAATGCAGTGAGCCTTATTACGAACCTCTTCGCCATTTCACATGGATCTTTTTGGTCCAACTCAAGTACGCAGTATTGATCACAAATACTTTTGTCTGGTCATCACTGATGGATTTAGCAGATTTTGTTAGGTGTTCTTTCTGAGAACAAAAGATGAAACATCTCCAGTTTTAAGAGAGTTTATTACCCTTGTTGAAAATCAGCTGAATAAAAAGGTTAAGGGCATCAGGTGTGATAATGGGACAGAGTTCAAGAATGATGTATTAATAGAACTCTGTAGGTCTAAAGGCATCAAAAGGGACTATAGCACTCCAAGAACCCCTCAACAAAATGGGGTAGCTGAAAGAAAGAATAGGACCCTAATAGAGGCAAAGAAGATCTATGCTTGCACTCTAAGTTACCCACAATGTTTTGACTCAAGCAAGTTGGCACAACTTGTTATGTTCTAACAGGTATCTATCACTAGACCTCATTTTAAGACACCTTATGAACTTCTATGGGAAAGTTCCCGCTATACACTACCTTAAACCTTTGGATGTCAAGTGACTATTTTGAATACTAGTGATCCACTGGGTAAATTTGATGAGAAGGCAGATGAGGGTTATATAGTGGGGTATTCGGCTCATAGTAAGGCGTATCGGGTATACAATTTGAATGCTAAGAAGAATGAGGAGACTTTGAACCTAAGATTTCTAGAAGACATGCCTAATGTTCAAGGCCAAGGCCATGTTTGGTCTTTTGACCTTGATTACTTAACAGATTATTTGGGTTATTCTAGACATGTGGCTAACCAAAATGCAGGTTCACAAGAGTCACCTACTGACAGTACTGCTACCATTGATGCTGATTCTGATAGTGAGTTTGAGGATGATGAACATCCTATTTTTGTACCTTCTTTCTCCCCTAATAACTTTTTAGGTGACACTTCCAAAGTTACTACTGATGACAGTGAAGATGAGTCCAACTATGCAGAAGACCTTGTTAGGCTTAAGAAACAAGAGTATGCAGCTAATCTAGAAGCTGAGAGGAATGATGAGGAGTCCGCAAGAGAAGCAATCGTGGAAATCACATTCACTGAAAGTGATCCTGCTTTCTCCTATTATCACCAATTTCGCCAAGGTTATGCGGTTTCTACTCCCAATTCTACTAGAGTGTCCACAGACTTTGGGAACCTTATACACGTTTTCCAAGACCTTCAGATCTTGGTAATCATCAACCCAAAGCTGGAGTCTTCACCTCACCTTCCTATGATAGTAATTTTGAGCCAACAGTGACTAATCTTGATACCTCCATTGATGTCAACACCACTGCTACTAAACGGATCAACATTACTCATCCACAGTCCAATATTATTGGTGATCCTAATGCACCTGTTAGAACAAGGGGCACTGTAACAAGTTCTAAATATGGTCAAGTAGCATTTATCTCTTATGTCTCAAACCAGCAAAGGGACAATCATACTGATTTTGAGCATTGTTTGTTTGCCTGCTTCTCTCTCAAGTGGAGCCAACCAAGGTTACTCAAGCCCTGGATGATTCAAGTTGGCTTGAAGCAATGCAAGAAGAGATGCAACAGCCCAAAATCAAGAGTTTGATATTGGTCCCACTACCAAGCGGAAGTATGCTATTGGGACCAAATGGATATTGAAAATAAAAGAGATGCAAGGGTGTTGTGATTAAAAATAAAGCAAGATTAGTGGCTCGTGGGTTCGTATACAGAGGAGGGATTGATTATGATGAAGTGTTTGCACTGTTGCTAGAGTTGAGGCCATTCGTATTTTCTTGGCCTATGCATCTTACATGGGTTTTATGGTATATCAAATGGATGTTAAAGGTGCATTTCGTATGGTGAGATAGAAGAGGAGGTTTATGTCACTCAACCTAAAGGATTTGAAGATCCAGATCACCCAAATCATGTTTATAAGGTTGTTAAGGCTCTCTATGGACTACATCAGCACCTAGAGCTTCGTATGCTAGGCTTTCATCTTTTTCATCAAGCATGGCTATAGAAGAGGTGCTATTGATAAAACACTTTTCCCAAGAAGAATTCCACGACATTATTCTTGTGCAAGTTTATGTGGATGATATCATATTTGGATCCACTAAAGAAGCTTGGTGTGTGGAGTTTGAGGAGTCGATGAAGGAGAGTTTCGGATGAGTGCTATGGGGAACTTACTTTCTTTTGGGTCTTCAAGTTCAGCAGAAACCCGATGGTATCTTTATCACCAGACAAATACGTGAGGGACATCTTGAAGAAGTTTGGTATGGAGAGTGTCAGGACTGCCACAACACCTTATGAAGCTCCAAAGTCAAAGACAAACAATGAACCAAATCTACCTGTGAATGTTCATTTATACAGGTCAATGATTGGTTCATTGATGTATCTAACAGCTTCTAGGACTGATATTACATTTGCTATGAGTGCTTGCTCTAGACATCAAGTCACTCCACTTGCTTCCCATCTGAATGCAGTCAAGAAGATCTTTAAGTATTTGAAAGGCCAGCCCCATTTAGGCCTTTGGTACCCAAAGAGTCTCCTTTTAAGTTGGAAGCATATAGTGACAAAGTGATTATCTTTGGTGCAAATCTAGATAGGAGATCCACAACCAGAGGTTGCCAATTCCTTGAAAGAGATTGATTTTTGGCGCAGCAAGAAACAAACTATTGTGGCTACCTCATCTATCAAGGTAGTATGTTGTCACGCAAATTGCTATGGATGTGTTCTTTGGATACAAAATCAATTGTTGGATTATGGGTATAACTTCATGAACACAACAATTTTTATTGATAATCAAAGTACCATATGCATTGTAAAAATCCAGCTTTTCACAAGAGAACTAAGCATATTGAAATTAGGCACCACTTTATAAGAGATGCATATGAAAACATTTGATAAAAGTGGTTAAAATTCACACCGATGATAATGTGGCGATTTGTTAACAAGGCTTTTGATGGACCAAGGTTTCAACACCTTGTGGTCCATATTGGTATGCTTAACCCTTAACCGCAAAGTTTAAGGGAGGCATAGTTTCGGGGGCATATGCCTCAGGGGAGGCATATGCCTCAGGGGAGGATTTGTGTACACTTTGCATGTTTTTATGTAAATTTTGTAGATTTTTATGTATATTTTTGTTTACTAACACTAACCAGCTAATGTATTGATAGTTTTGTTTGTCTTTGTTTGGTTTGTGTGTTTCTCTGTTTGTTTTGTTTTGCAGATTGCTTATCTAAGTTGAAGTTCATCATGATTTGTCAAATGGAAAATGGTCAAGTAAGATTTAAAGCTTGTTTCTTCTGAAATCAAAGTACTGAAGTGAGCAATTTGTTTCCACTGAAGAAGAAGTACTGAAGTTCATTGTTCATTCATTCATTAGAGAAACACTTTACAGCTTACAGCTTACAAAGTACAATCAACTTCAAATGCAACTACAAGAACAGTTCTATACATGATCTACTAAACCTATTCTAGCTTATATCATCTATTCCAACAGCTTTTGGATATGCATGATCGCTCATATCTTCCATTTCAGCTGCTGGATATGCATTTGTGATGACTTGCATAACCACCCATTCCTTCTATCTCGATGGCTGGATATGCATGACCGGTACGATGAAGATGCTAAGGATCAAAATGGGAAGGATGGATTGATGCAAACGATGATGATGAAGATGACCACACATGTCCTTTGTGCTTCATCTACTTGGTTTCACCAAAATGCAATCCATCCACCTTCCTTTAGCCCTTCTCTTATACGATATGTGATGATGCACCAAACCATGGCGCATGAAGAGCAAGCACCACCTCTTTTTTGGCACGAGGCCTCGGTTGAGGTTGAGATGCTGAAGGTTGGGAGTAAGATGTTCTCTTCTTAGTGGACTCATCCGAGTCATCAGAAGATTCACTTGGATTCACTACACTATCATCATCTGAAGAACTGAGAAATGGGGATTTCAAAGGTCGAGGGTCATATGGATATGGAAAAAACTGAAGGAAATCACTGGATGATGATGATGATGGAGAAGAGGTTGGATCAACAACCTCTGGTTTATTATTCATGGTTTATTGTGGTTGATTGTGGTTCATTGATGAAATTAGGGTTGTGATGATATTTGGGGAAAATTGATGAGAGATAAGTATGCATTGGGGATTGTTTTATAGACGGTTTCAAGACTTAATGAGATTTAATGCGAGTTGGGTGAAACAAGAAAAGATATTTATCAAGCTTCTTGAATACGTGATGTGTTTCACGATTGAAAGACTTGAGAATGACCATTGTTTCTGCTGAAGTTGTAATTTAAAGTTGGTAAAAGGTTGCATTACACGTCAGCTTTGGTCAATAACTTAATATATTTGACCAAATTTTGGGAAACTTTTACTTATACCCTATTCGCATATCATCGTCTAATATTAACTGATTCCCTCTTTATTCGATTTAAACACACCTTCAGTCGATTAAATCGTAACCCATTATCTAAATCTCTCATGGCGCTTCAATTCAAACACGATCATAATAAAGTTGCTTTTCTGGGAACAACTAAGGGTGATGATCTGTATAAACCTATGGTGGAGTTTTTGAAGAGGTCCAAGATTCATTATGCTTTATCACATTCTCCTAATGCTATATATGAATCTTTGGTTACTCAGTTCTGGGCATCTACTTCAAAATGTAGTGAAACAGAGATCGTGGCTATGGTTGATGATGTCGAGTATGTAGTGACAGAGGAGTTGATCAGAAGTCAACTTCGTTTGGATGATGAGAATGGGATTTATCATTCTAATTCAGTGGCGATACTAGATGGACTGAGAGCTATTGGATACCAAGGTGAACGAAGAGACATGTGGCTCAAGAATCAGCTATGCCCGATGTGGAGGTTTTAGTTCACACATTGCTCAAATTGCATAAGCAATAAATCGGGAGGATGGGATCGTTCTTCACACAATTGGGATGTGGTATTGTGTGTCTTTCTCAAGGGTTAACTTATAATTTTTCCAAGTTTATTTTTGATAACATGGTCGAGAATATTCAAAAGAAAAACATAAGTTTTAATGTACCCTAGGTTTTTGCAAATGATAATAGACACTAATACCCGAGCCCAAGCCTTTATCCCATAGGAGCTTTATCGCTAAACTATTTGCTTCAATGAAGACTAAATATGAGGACACATCATCCTTTACTAGCGACTATGTTGCCTCGGGGAATGAGGTCACGATGAGGATAATGTTGTTAATAATCCACCTTCTACCATTGTTGTCGCGATGGTACTCCATCAGTTGCTATGGATGAGGGTCCTTCTACTACTGCTGAAGCATCTAATGTTTCTCCTGACCAACCTCCACCTATACCTTCATCTAGACCTAGTCCTAGTCCACCACCTATTCATGTTAGTTTTGATTCATTTGAGTCTGAACCTAATCGACTGACCACACCTAGTCCACGCAGGGAACCATTAAAGAAGGTTCTCCTTATGTTGAGCATGACCATGTTTCTCCTGAAAGGTCCAATGAAGTTCCCATTACCACTGAGCAATCAGATGGTGGAGCCGAGGACCCTATTACACTTACATCCGCTATGCTCTAGTGAATGTGTATGTAGGCGAGGTGGATGCTCTCAAAAGGAACTTGCGAGACTAAGTCTTCTCTTGGTGGTGAGATTGTGGAGTCGAGAAATAAGGTTAAGAGTTTGGAAGAACAACTTGGGCATCATTCTAAAAGAAAGCTAGTGGTTTCTTCCGATGAAGAGCAAGAGGATAATCCGCTTGGTTCTCTTAAGATTTTGGTCAAGTTGCTCAAAGACTCTGCTTTTCTTCTCCATCTTCCGAATCTTCAAAGAAAAAGGAACCTATTCGTTTACTAGAAAAGGAGAAGACAATATCTGAATAAGGAATCCATCAAGCTTCAAAAGAACCAAGTGTTGATGATGTAACTGCTGATGTTTCAATGGAGGATGTTGTTTCAATACATGGTCAAGCTTCAGTAGCTGATGTATTTTCCACACCTGTTGATGATCTGACTCAACATGTTTCTTCTGATGCTACTTTGGATGGTTCTTCTGAAGTTCCTATTTGTGATACTTCTTCAGTGAATGGTGTTCACATATCTGCTGATAAAGAGAAAGAAGTCATGGTTGAAGATGAGTTTGGTCCAGATCTGGTAAGTGCACAAGAGATGAATGCACAAGAAAGATTGTTAACTGAGTATGCAGAATTGAAGAAAAGTGATGAATTGGCTAAAAAGCTTACATCTGAGTCTACTTCAAATTTGACTCCTGAAAGACGAAGAGAACTGGATGACTTGCGTACTCAGATTCCTAGTGCACAATGGGATGTTTATACTCAAGAAGTTGTTTCAAATCCTACACTTGCTCGTAGTATATTAGGTGTCGACTTTGACAAAGGAGAATTTTGTTGACAAAATGGTCAATCTTGGACAAAACGAAAACAAGAGGCGGTGATAGAAAGAAAGCTCTTGTTGCTCAAAAGAATAAGGCAAAAGGAAAACCACCCACCGCGACTCAAAAGAAAGCATACATGAGGAAAATTGTTCTTTATCGAGTTTCGCTATTTTTAATTCGGTTTGAAGAAAAGTCAAGTCCGAATTTACCGATGATGAATTGCATAGACTGTATCAAAGGATTATGAAGCAGTCTGCTTCATCTTCTAAGCAGAGAAGTGTTGTTAATTCAGATGCTCCACAGGCAAAGAGGCCTAAAAAGGTTGAGATCGTAGATAATTTTGATGATATTCCATCAAGGATGGATTCTTCTGTTATTACTCCTGAAGCATCTACTGCATCTATACCTTCAGCTGAAAGGGTTCAATCTTCTGAACCACAAACTATTTCTTCTACAATATTACCTTGTGTTAAGAAGGTCAGTGTTCTAATTGATTTAGAAGGAGAAGATATGGGTAAGAAAGCTGAAAGAGAAGCTGCTAAAGCTAAGCATGCTAGAGTGATACTTGAGAGAATGTATCAATTGAGAGGTATTGCTCCAGTTAAGTCTTCTTCTACTTCTTCCACTACTGCTAAAGGTGTTGCTGAAGCATCTGAGGATGTGCCATCTATGGGAATTTATATACCTGGTAGGAGGATGAAAAGAATGTCTAAACGAAGTCGTACTACTCTAAGGCGATCTGTGAGATCAGATGGGACATATACTTCTAGGATTCATAAGTCTCTCAGAAGTAGTTGTTTGGATCTAAAAGCTGATGATTCAACTTTTATTAAAGAAGGATATGTTGTTGTTTTTCCTGAAGGATCTCATGATGTGTTGATTAATTGGACATTGGTGAAGGGAGCTTAATACTATTTATCGTCTGGATTATACTATGTGAAGTTCAACTTTTGAAGGAGATACTTCATTTGGTAGATAGGCGATTTGAATACTGTATGGAATTGTCTCTAAGTATTACAATATTCATACACCATAGGGTTCGGTTTATTTTGTTGGGTGATCTTCATGTTGTTTGATTCTCAATCTCCAAATGGTAAAGGGTATCATATTTGGAAGAATTCACATCAATGGAAGGTTGAGACTTGGAGATTTTATCCTTTGCCTTGTGTGCATGTGGTGGAGACAAAGAGTGGGATTACTGTTTGTATGTTTGCTGATAAGACTTATCCCTTGCCTATGAGGCTGATGGAAAGACTGCTTAGACAGAAGTTGGAAGTTCCTCCGGATCCAGTTGGTAATGATAAGTTGCATGCAGAACAATGTGTTGGCATCATCAAGACTCAACTTCTGCAACATACAACTTCATCTTGATTATGGTATTGTGTATAGTTTGCAACATATAGCTTCATCTTGATTATGGTATTGTGTATAGTTTGTAATATATTTGTTTTGTGTTATATTTTTTATTTAAAAAAAAAAAAAAAAAAAAAAAAAAAAAAATTGGTTTGTCTAACTTTTATTGCGTGTTTGTTGTATACTATTGATGGTTTTAACTCACCGATGTGCCTTGTGTATATCAAAGAGTTGGCTAGTCCAAAGGGTACAACTTTGGTAAAGACACATCAAATCATTGATAGCTATAATGGTTTGCTCAAAATCATAGGGTCTACAACCACCCATGCTTAATTGTCGAGGGTTGTATGGTCATCAATTCACCATGGTTTATTCCTTTTGGAATCAAAGAATTGACTAGCCCACATGTATATGGCTTGTGGTAAAGGCGTGGAATACCATATTTTGTAATCGCTCACCAATCCTAAGAATTGACTAGTCCCGAGCAAACGGCTGTGTAAAGACATATCAAATCCATTATATAGTTCTTTGGTTTGCTAATAAATCGATGGTTATCGATGTACCATAGTTTTCGAACTTAAACATTTGGCTACTCCAAAGAGTGATGGCTATTGGTAAAGAGACATCAACTCCATTATTTTCAATGATTCACCTCTCACAGGAGTTAACACACCGGATGTGATGAGAATAGTATGCAACTAAACCGGTTTGATGTACATTATGTCATTTGTTGCCGCAAAGAACCGGTGTTTTAAAGATTTGTCATCATCGAGGTGTCATTGTTTTGTTTCTTTGTTGTCGATGTTTGTGAACAATCCTCCGACGCATTGAAGATCTATCAAGAAACTAGAACTTAACCAAGTCAAATTCCAGTTTAGGGAGGATTGTTGGGAATTATGCTAAGTAGGAATTCTGCGATATTATCGCCGATGGATTCTCAATGAAGAACATGAAATCTAAAGAAGAGTTTCTGATAAAGTAGTGAAACCGTGTATCTGGTTTCTGCGGAAATAGATATTCCGTGTTTTCTAGAATCAGTTAGGATATGCATGAGCTTTATTAGGAAGTTATATTGTATATCTTATTTAGTTTTATTATTATACGTTTCTTAGGAAACAAGTTAGGGTTCTTTGTCTATAAAAGGAACACAATAGTATGATGAATGTAACGAGTTGAAAAACAAAGTTTTAGTAATATAAAGATCCATAGAGGATCAACGTGTTCTTAGTTATTTGTGTTTGTACTTATATTTGATTTCCGCTAAAGAATATAAGTCGTAGAGATTGTCTATTAGTTTGTTTGTGATTACATAAGCAATACTAACGATCTGCGAGTGCTCAAGATCTATCAAGGTCTAACGTTTCAACAAACTATTTCATAAATTGCACTAGAAATGCTGGTTTCGGCGTAACCTCAGGAAGGGGTTATGCCGTATCTTCACTAAATCTTGGTTACGCCATAGTTGATGCATGAGTTGCGGCGTAATTATCAGTGACGCGGAACCTCATTTTCCTTAATATGGTTACGTCGTAATCTTTGGGAGAGTTACGACGTAATCTTCTGATAAGTTGGTTTTCTAAGCCACGCTTTAGTTACGGCGTAATGTGAGAGATGAGTTACACCGTAACTTCTTCAAAGTGAGCATACTATGATAAATCTTCAATAATTCTCCAATTCCGCGTTTCTTTAGCTCCAATGCTCGTAATTTACCTGAAAGTGAAATATAATGGAAAACATGCGCAAATTCATATAAATAATATAAATTACAAGCATTATCGGGGGAAATTGACACTTAATATTCAGGATAATTTGATGTTAAGTGATTAACACTAGAAGACAACAAGTTGAGTAAACCTTTCATGTCACCTTTGATGAAAGTTCTAAAAGCATCAAGTTCACCAATACCTCAGTGGAGGAAATAGGAATTGATGACTCATCAAGATACCCTCCTGATGAGTTCAACACTGAAATCAATTCCTCATATCAAGCAGATCCTGATATCTCATGCTATGTCTTGCCTCACAACCTCCCTCAACCAACAATCAGTGAATTCATTGATACTCCATCAATCCCTACTAGGATAGGCATACTGAACCAAATTTTCAGGAACCTATAATTCATGAATCTCAACCTGAACAACAAACTACCTCATAAAATGATCATGTTTCTATTGCACCTGCCCCTGAACCCATTCCTGAGCTCCTAGTGACCTCATCAAGCTCATATCCTAGACCACAAAGTAAGTGGACTAGATCTCAAGATATAGAGCTTGTGAACATCATTGGTGAACCCACTAAAGGAATGCTTACAAGAAGCATGGCTGCTAAACTATCAGCAGCTTCAGCAATTGAATGTCTATATGCTGATTTTCTCTCAGAAATAGAACCCAAAAGTGTCACTGAAGCTTTGAAACATCCTAGCTGGGTTCAGGCTATGCAAGAAGAACTTCAACAGTTTGATAGAAAAAAGGTCATGACCTTGATCAAGTGTCCTCAGGATGTCATTGTCATAAGCGGTGTTGTCTTGGCGGCGATATATGATATATCGCTTAGAATGAAGTCGGTTGGTCAATATCGGTCAAATATCGGATACGGATATATCGGTCATATCTTGTAAATAAAGAAATATCGGTCAAATATCGGTCAAATATCGGTCAAATATCGGAATATCGGTCAAATATCGGTTAAGAGTGGGAAATAAATAACTAAATGCATATACAATGTAAAATTTGTAATATTTATATAAAATATATAATTAAAAATATTAAATATAACAATAAAACTAATAAATATTAATAAATATATATATAAAATATATAAATACCTATAAAAAATTAATTTCTTTATAATTTAGGGTCTCCGTTATATCATCGATATATCGCCATAACCGCTATGGCGCTTGGCGGTGGTCGATCATTAGGACCGCCCGAGCGATATTTACAACATGGTCATAAGAATGAATGAACAAAAGCGAAAACAAGATTGTCATTAAAACAAAGCGGACTTGTAGCCAAAGGTTACAATCAACAAGAAGGCATCGACTATGATGAAACATTTGCTCTTGTTGCAAGAATGGAAGCCATCAGGATCTTCCTTGCATATGCAACATACATGAACTTCAAAGTTTACCAAATGTATGTCAAAAGTGCCTTCCTGAATGGTGAACTCAAAGAAGATGTCAATGTTCAGCAACCCCCAGGCTTTGAGAGTAATGAATACCCTGACTATGTCTGCAAGCTTGACAAAGCCCTATATGGACTGAAACAAGCTCCCAGAGCATGGTATGAAACTCTCTCAGCCTTCTTGATTAAAAACAAGTTTGTCAGATGAAAGATAGACAACACCCTGTTTATCTATAGGACAAAACAAGATGTGATACTAGTCCAAGTCTATGTTGATGACATCATCTTTGGCTCAACAAATTATACTCTTTGCAAACAGTTTGAAAAACGATGACAAAGAAATTTGAAATGAGCATGATGGGTGAACTCACATACTTCCTTGGACTACAAATTGCAACCGATAAAGGAATCACCATCAGTCAAGAGAAATACACCAGGAATCTCTTGAAGAAATATGAGATCTTTGATTGTACCTCAGTAAAGACTCTAATGGTTCCTCCAAATAATCTTGGACCTGATCTCACTAGCAAATCAATAAATCAAACTCATTTCAGGGGGATTGTAGGATCACTAATGTATCTAACTGCTTCCAGACCAGATATACAATTCTCATTATGTCTGATTGAAATATATTAGTCTAATCCTAATGAGTCCCATCTCACTGCAGCCAAAAGGATTCTCTGATACCTGAAGGGAACTCCAAGCCTTGGACTTTACTATCCTAAATTTTCAGGGTTTGACCTCAAAGGTTATTCTGACTCTGACTATGCTGGTTGTAAAATGGACAGAAAAAGTACCTCGGGTTCCTGCCAATTTCTTGGAGGAAAACTAGTTTGTTGGAGTATTAAGAAGCAGCAATCATTGGCTATGTCTTCAGCTGAAACTAAATATGTGGCAGCTGCAGGGTGTTGTGCCAACGTGCTATAGATGAAAAGTTAACTCGGTGACTATGACATACATTACAAGATGGTACCCATCTTCTGTGATAACACCAGTGTCATTGCAATCTCCAACAACCCCGTCTTTCACCAAAGAACCAAACACATTGATATCCAAATTAGGGTTTCCTCCGATATATATCACCACCACCACCGGAAAAATTAATCCGGCGCCGTCGCCGGTTCCGGCCAACTTCCGGCCACCCCATTTCTCTCCACCGATGCATAGATCGTCTCCCCCATATCATTTCTGGAGCATTTGGGTTTGTAAGAAGCTTGTTTGGTCGCGTTTTGAGTATCACCGCCGCTCACCACCTCCTGCCGCCGCTCACCACCACCTTCCTCCTCTTCCTCTCTTCCGTTGGTTGCGTGTCGGAGCCGTGCACGTTTATTACTTGATGTTAATTGTGATGTCTTACATTTCTGCAAGCCAAGGTGAGTTCATAGCCCCACTTTACTCTTTAACTATTTTATAAACTCCTTGGGGAGAATACATGCTACTCTTGCTTTTACGATCACAATTGCTTGAAAACTGCTTTTCTTTGTACTCTTGATATTATGACTACGCCTAAGTTGTTTGCCAAAAGTCCCTACATCATGAACCATTAATCACTTGAGTGAACGCTTGAATATCGTGGATAGTACTATGGGAACCGACGACCCGACTCGGTTATCGAAATAACCGGGCGCACTATATTGGTATCTCTATGTAATTGGCTATTACATCTCGGAGGGCAATTTTATTTACTTACACCAAGAATTTAGGTGTATGCGATTAGTTTGGTGTCATGAGCTTAGTGCAATAATATCAACTATCTTTTATATGATAACAATGTAGCCCATGGCTTATTTTAAACTTGAAAATCTTGTGATCAATGCTTTATTACTAAACCTATGAATTCACTCAACCATTGTGTTGACTTTTAGCATGTATTTTCGTGGATGAAAAGCGATAGCTAACTCGAGGCGCTTGGGCATTGGCATGGCATGGTCATAGATGACTCTGATTTACTTATGGGGACCACATTTTATTAATGGGCCATTTTCCGAAACAATTCAACTTTTGTAAACTTTGTTTTACTACAATAAATGAAATATTTTACGAAAAAGCTATTATTTTTCACTTGTGATATGATCCAACTGAGTAGCATCCCAAAAACTTTTTCTTCCGCTGCAAACCATTTTTGGGGGTGTTACAGGTTGGCATCAGAGCCTTGGTTATAGAGAACTAGGAAATTTTCAAACCTAGACTATAACCACTTTTACAAAACTTAACCCTATGACCGACAAATGCGTGCCTGCCAAGCTGAATGCCTCACTTATGACTCGTTGAAGTCATCTTTGATTAGATATGTGTTTTATTACTGACAACTTAACCTCACTATTAGCTACGATTGCTTTACTTATATGCATGTTTACGTACCACTGCGCTACGTCTTCTCCCCCACATAAATGAAATATTTGTTCCATATTTTATACCAAACTTTAAAGACATTAGGGCATGTTACTAGTATAACTAAGCTAACCATTGCAAGATTCATTGAACCTCGGGTGAATATAGCTTGATCACCTATATTCAACCAGGGACAGTGGGACATAGCTTGATCACCTATGTCCGACTCAAAGGTGAATGTTGCAATACTGAAAGTAGTTATAATAGTGGTATGTCCACTTAACCTCCTGATTGACTTCTAAAAATGGTAAAACTTTCATTGGTGTTCATCAAAAGAGTTATAAAGGTTTACTCCTACACATCACACACTAACGTCACAATATTTCCTCACTACGATACTTTTCTTCTAAGTGGAACGCCTTTCTCATTACTACACTCTCTAAACTGACTATTTTACACCACTACCTTACGCCTCCGCGTCTACATCTTACTAGCAACGTGCATAGAGATTTGCTTGGCAGAAGATGCACATTACCACTTCGCGCAAGGACACCACGATGATCCATGTTGAAATGGACCACTTTACACCACCACCTCGCGCCCTCCGTATCTGCGTTATGTACGAGATTTGCTGAGCAGATAATACATAACCAGTGAAATATTGCATGATGCGAGTTATTGATTATATTTTAGATTTTTTTTAGTAGATTATGCGCGACTAACTAAAATTTTAATTACCGCACGACATTATTCTATATTTTTGGGTCGCTACAATACCATGTCTTCTGTTTCCCATCCCATCGACTTATTATCTTCATTGCGGAATCATTAAACCTCTATTACTGGGTCATTGCAACTCATGTATCCACATCCCACCCTATTATCATTCTCTTAGACGTTGAAATCGAAGTCATCTCGCCATCCATTGCGGTAACGGTGTCACCTCTACCCCAAAACTCGTACTCAAATTGATGAACCGGATTACATCTCTATCTGTTCTAGGAACAACACACCCCGACGTCTACAAAAGGAATCTCCTCGCTAAACATAAATAATAAACGAACGACTAAAAAGATCTAAAAACATACCAAGAGTTAGCTTACAACTCAAGCCACTTTTCTAGGAACAAATCCTTAATTTTTCACTCATCCCTTTGGAATACCACTTGCCTGTCCTACTACCCTCTTATGAAATAATAAACTTCGTCATTGTCTAACGCAAACTACTTTCAACTATTTTACCGACCATTTCACGGCCAGTTTACAAAAAGTCTTACTATTGTGCCATTAAACAAAAAAATTTACGACTTTACTAATATTTTATAAACAATGACCTTACAAATACTTTGCAAACTATTTTATTATAGTGTGATAAACCGATTAATTACCTTACTATTATTTTATGAGACAACAAACAATTGCGTTAGCAATTTGTAAACTATATTACAAATTTTTCCTGCAAGTTATATTACGGTCTTACAAACTATTTTACCCTTTTAGTGAGCT
Organism: Chrysanthemum lavandulifolium; assembly: GCA_022545495.1. Classification (NCBI taxonomy): domain Eukaryota; kingdom Viridiplantae; phylum Streptophyta; class Magnoliopsida; order Asterales; family Asteraceae; genus Chrysanthemum; species Chrysanthemum lavandulifolium. The sequence continues at coordinate 106,634,073 of CM040244.1, forward strand.
GTTTTAACCACTGTATAATTTAAAACAATGAAACTTGGTACTCTTACCTCACAAACTATTTCACCCTTACCTTGCTAAATATTTTATTGCCACCCTATTTCTTGAACTACGAAATCTTCTACTATTTGACAAACAATAAATTGTTTCCTTATAAGCTATTTTACGAACCATTTCACGAGTTATTTTAAAATCTGAATCGTTGTCTTACCAAAATATCACAAAGTTAACTTTGATTTCACTACTATTCTGTAAATAATAAATCGTTTTATATTGCTTTATAAGCTGTTTTAAAAATCACCTTACCAAGCTGTTGCTTTGATACCAAACCACAAACTACGATTTATCATGACAAAAGTATTTTCTTCTTACTCAATAAAGTGGTTTTACGAACCTTTTCATAAACTTTACTGCAATTTCCTTATAAACTATTAACTCCCTTGAAAAACTTTAAAGGATAACCGATGTTTTCTTTTAAAAATAAACCAAATTTTCGGAGTAAAAATAAGCGCTTTGTTTTGAAAACATGCTAAGAAACAAAATTGATTCATCATCTACAAAAGCTAAGGTATTTGAAATTATTTTGAGAAACAACTTTTGAATTTACAAAAAAAAAAAAAAAAAAAACCTCTAACTTGGAACCGATTCCATGTTGTCGCTTAAAACCTTATTTAATAAGTTTTCATTACAAAAGTCGAATTTAGCAACTTTTGTTCCACAAGTCGTTTCACATCAAGTTTCTAGTAATCACTCCAAGAGCCATGAGAACAGGTCTTGGTATGAGTATGGATACCATCCATATCTTGTTGGCTTGAGTGAAAGAATTATTTAAAGGACATGTTAACGTGTCTGCGTGATCGATTTCGACCTTTGGTTGGGATAGACACCTCTCATTGGTGAAATCTCATATAACCATAGCCACGTTGTACGAGGTACTTCATGGTTGAAAATTTTCGCTCAAAATTCGTCGATTCAAGTGGGAAATACCCAACTTGCTATCCACGAAACTATTCATGAATCTGCCGAGAGATTATTTAAATCAAAGCGAATGCAACCGCTCGCGATCATCGTAAAAGCTACGATGGATGAATGACCTAAATCTTTGAGACTCCATGATTGGAGCGAAGCTATGCTTAAAATCTCATCATGGATTGTGTGATACGTTTAGTAAACGTGGAAAGTTTAATCTTCGTTGTGTTGATCCTTTTAAGACTCTTGCTAGAGTTGGACTGGTGGCTTAGAGCCTCGAGCTACCATCCGAACTTAGCTGTTCATGACGTTTTTATGTGCGTAATCAGAGGTAATGCCTCGCTGTTGAAAACAATCATTATCCTTGCTACAAGATATACATATCAAAGAACGCCTAAAAGATCGAGAAACCTATCGAAATCGTGAATCGCGAAGTCAAGCGACTTGGCGTAGTCGTTTTCCTCTCTTCTTGATCAATAAAACTTTAAGAAATGTCTCAATTCACGTGGGAACGTAAACGAAATCTTGAGAAAATATCCTTATCTCTTTCACATCTAACGGATAACTCGAATTGAATCGCGAGGACGCGATTCATTATGAGGGAAGTCTGTAACCACTCGCATTTTCCGGATATTCGTTCTCGATAAAATTCGTCTGTTTTTCATTTACAACTTTCCTGAGCTCGTTCGAGCTTGAAAACGAGAGGATATCTCATAAAACGCGAAAACTACGAAAAATAAATGAGCTTGCGCGACTTTAAACTCTTAAATTAATTTGATTTATTAATTAATTTAAATTCGAAAAACTATACATGTGAATACTCGGTTTATCGAAAAATTATTTTGACGAATGGCGCAAGTCCGTATTTTAAACGGTCATTTGCTACGTCAAATGGGGCCCATAAGGGTTATTTATATAAGATTATTAAAATTTCAAAGCACCCACAGTTAATTTACACCCCCACGAACTTTGTGTTGTCCACGTTTAGTCCCTCCAGGGGATATAAAAGACCCAAATTAGGGTTTCCTCTGAGATATATCACCACCACCACCGGAAAAATTAATCCGTGCTGTCATCTGGTTCCGAGCCAACTAAACCACCCCATTTCTCTCCACCGATGCATAGATCGTCTCCCCATATCATTTCGGAGCATTTGGGTTTGTGAAGCTTGTTTGGTCGCGTTTTGAGTATCACCGCCACCACCACCTCCCGCCACCACCACCTTCCTCCTCTTCCTCTCTTCCGTTGGTTGCGTGTCGGAGCCGCACGCTTATTACTTGATGTTAATTGTGATGTCTTACATTTCGCAAGCCAAGGGCGATATCATTTTATCAGTTAGTTTGGGATCACATCATGAAAGGAGATATAGAACTAGCCCCATTTCATCTTGTGATCCGAATGAATATCAACATTGTGTTGATGATATCTTCACCAAACCCTTGGATGAACCTACCTTGGGCCATTTTCCGCAACAATTCAACTTTTGTAAACTTTGTTTTACTACAATAAATGAAATATTTTACGAAAAAGCTATTATTTTTCATTTGTGTTATGATCCAACCGAGTAGCATCCCAAAAACTTTTTCTTTCACGCAAACCATTTTTGGGGTGTTACAATATCGATATCAATTTCGGGGAATTGGGAACTCCATTTCATCCCTAATGAATGCTTGACATTGAAATTTAGCAACACGAGAACCAATCGAAAGTTTGAATGATCTCATTGAAATTTAGCAACCTGAGAACCAATCATGATCTCAGCAGTTCTCTCTGAAAAGGTCCCTGATCCCTGAATAAACCCCAAAATTATCTTCTCACTGAATGAGTAAGACTCATTCAGGGTCCCTGACATTAGAAAAGAGTATTGAATGAGTAACTAAATGCTCTAAGTATTTCAGTTACTTAATGTCCTAGGTTGGTAAACATACCAATTTAAATATAGGTATATATGTCTCTACACCCTTCTATCATCCATGTCATGGGTCCCCTTCAACCTTACCTCATCCCACTTGGCATTAAATGCCCCCTCTCACAAGAAAAATCCTTAGGATATTTCAAACTTGCAAATGTACTTTTACTATGCACTGCAACTGTTTCCTTGAAAACCGTAAGAAAACTGCGGGTACTAGAGTGGCTGCATTAAATGAGGAAAATGAAACGTTTTTCAAAAACTAACTTTACAAATCCTCACATGTGCAAGAATTACCCCTTTACCACTCTATAAATACCCCTCTCATAAACTCAAAAACACACACACAAATTGATTTCTGCAAATAAAGATTTTCAAATTCAAGAACCAATTGTGTGTTTTTGTATTAAAACCAGGTTAAGCACTAAATTCGTCTTTGAAAACAAAATTAAAGTATTTCCTCACAAACCTTCAAAAGCATTTACTTTTCTTTGATTGTTCTTGTCAACTAAATTATCAAAAACGTAAATCTTTTTTAATAGAAATGGCAAGAACTCAAAGTCTTCAGTTTGCACCACAGTGGGAAGGCGGTCTTGAAAATGTCGAATTTAAAATGAACAATGTTATAGGAAGTTTTGAATACCCATATGATGTCCCAACCTATAAGGGAATCATGAAATTTTTGCTAAACTGCCCACTAAAGCAGGCCTTTGTTCAGTCCCCATCTATACTGTACCATAACTTCCTCAGGGAGTTTTGGGCAACTGAAGTGACCTATAACCCAACACCCTCTACTGATGAGAAAGAACCAAGACCCCTCAGGTAGTTTCTCATCAGGTTTTCAATTTTAAATGGGGTACAAGCAGTCACTCTGGACTATAAAACGTTTTGCTTATCAATGGGGCTTGACTATAATCAGGGAAACTACGTTGCTCACCCTGACCCAGCCATTGTTAAGGCTGAGTTAGGTAAAATTGCTTTTGATCCTAAACTTTTGGACAAAACCCCAGTCACCAAGAACTCCTTTCCCGTGGCTTGGAGGATCCTGTTCACATTTATGATTCAGGTTCTCGGCGGGAACCGTTCATCCACTGAACATATTAATTCTATTAAGTTGATGATGGCATAATGCTTGTTGACTGGTACTAATGTCGACATAGGGGAGATCATTTACAGTGATCTCGTAACCAAGCTATAGAGCAAAACTAGGGTGAAATACGTTTCATACCCTAGGTTTTTCTCTTGTGCTTTACAAGTTATAATGGGTTGCAACTATACTCAGGATTTTAAACATGGTGCTTTACCAGCTACCCTGAGTCAATCAAATTTTCAAAAGAACCCATCCCTAGTCACTGATATTGAATTGATGGCCTGATACGCGTACAACGCGCGTTCGGGGTCAAAGGAAACTTCCTTTTCTTCGAGCAAGTTTTTCAACCACCTAGGCAGTGAACCTAATCGTTGTAGTGTAGTATTAAGGTAAGCCTCGGGATTGATATCGTTCTCTAAGGGAATAAGAATGCTAGTGAGAAATTACTACGCTAAGGTTGTGGTTGATGAAGATTATGTTTTTACATTTTTTTTATATTTTTTTAGAAAATAAAAGGTACGATCTCGGGGTATTGGATTTGGGGGTGGTACTTCCACCGATTACTCTACTATTCTAATTATCTAAGCTAAGGGTTAGTCTATGTCTATTGAAGTGTGCTCGTATGATGATTAAAAATGTGTCTACCTAGATATTATTACTCCCTAGTTATCTTTTATTGATGGTTGAATTGTCACGTCCTTATTCTTAACGCATTGTGTTTTCTAAGGTCGTAGGGTGTGCTTTTATCCCTAACTCTTTGAAGCTACCTAAGGTTAATGACTACGAAGTCTCTAGGATTCATAAACTTAACACTAAGGTTATCTTTGGATATTTAGCCTACAATTCCACTAGTAACTATAAGCTAATGTTCAACAAAGATTAATCAAGCATTAAAAACACAACGATGACTTTAAGCACTCCTAAGCCAATTACAATTAAGATAAGAGACAATCAATCAATATTCAATAACTAGGTTTCATAGATCTAAGCAAACACACAAGTAAATTAGCCGAACATGTTAAACATGCAAGCATACACACATTTAATTGAAGACATAATGAAATCAAGGGAATAAATAACTTATCTCGATGTAAAATAGGGTATTAGGACCCTAAAATACTGTCCTAGACGGACTATAATCATTTTAGGTTTTACACCACAAGTCTACCTCTTTAAAAATCTGAAAATTCGAATTCTATATATAGAGTTACAACTGCGACGGCGTCACATTTTAATTGTGACGCCGTCAGATCGCCGCCATTAGGGTTTTGTCTTGGCCAAGTCAACTTTGGGACGGCGTCACATTGTGGTTGTAACGCCGTCAGCCTTCAGTCATGACGCCGTATTAGTCTGGATCTAGGCCGTCTGAGGAGAAAAATCTTCGTGACACCCTACTCTTCAAAGCTGGACGTCGGTGCAAAATAACAAATTCACTCTGAGAGTCACAAATATAGGGACGGCGTCGCTCTTGTTTTTCGACACCGTCGGGTGCACTTCCAAGACTTGAGTGTCTTGATCTTGACTTTAGCCATTTTCTTCACATATTCACGCCTTTTCGTCCAAATAAGCATCATTCCAAAGATTTTGCCTTCAAGAGACCTAAAAAGTGAAAAGGAACAATTTAAGCGAGAGCGGATATAAAGTGGGCGATTAAGGGCTTAAATGACCCCTTAAAAGTGTACGTTTTAAATCCTTATCAAATATCCCTACACTTGGTATTTGCTTGTCCACAATCAAATGTGCTTTTAGCCAATCAATTTATAAGTTGGGGGTATAAAGCCATGGTTTAACATAATTCATTAACATGTATAAGCCCCACAAAGGTCATAAGTATAAGCCCCGCAAAAGTCATAACAAGCACGGAAATTATATACTAGCACCTCACAAGTGGTGTTTGGATACTCTCATCTCTCGGGTGTACATAAAATATATCAAATGGAAATGGAAGATAAACACTCAATAACCGGTCCTAGTACATAGATTACCATAGGCTTGAGACTAGATCAAACCTCCACCGCTTTGGCGTAAGCACCTAGGAAGAACTATCTAAGAGGTCTTTTAAAGGGTTGTAACGTTAGGCTTACGGTAGGGAAACAAAGGGTTTGGTTGGATAGGCGATTTAGTGGTGATAAGTCAAAAATCTTTATGTTACAAGCATGAGATGAATGGCATTGCTAAGCCAAGACTAGACTCTCTAAACTCTAGATAACTTTGAAACAAACAGACATAAATATAAAAATAGATGTAGGATGGTAGCCTGTATGTTTTTTTGATTTTTTTTTGAACTTTTTTTTTTTGATTTTTCTCATACACTTTTACTCTACCATCCTCTACGATAACATCAAAATATAACGGATTTATAGGCACATCTTGTGTTTTTATTACTCTAACACTAATTTGACCCGAATTGAAAAGATCAAAACACTTGGAGTACATTATTACATAGATAAATGGAATTTGAATTTAACGTTCTTTCCCGTCACTCCATAAAATTTAACTTTACCCATGAGTCTCAGTCGTCCCAAAACTGTATACATAGCATATGACTCGACTTAGCAACTTATGCAAGTAACTAGATAATTGAACTAAGGGTTTAGTATGATAACAATAATGCACTAAAAGTGAGTGCGTACAAGGTAGGCTAAGGCGATTTAGGTATACATTTGGGGGTAGATTGTAAACAATGCTCTTCATTGATATTCCGGAAAACCGAAACATCACGAGAACCGCGAAAAGGATAGGATCTGAGGGGTTAACTAGGGGTATCGTGTACTAAAGATGAGTACAACGCAAGGGTGTGGGGGAATTACTCAACCGATGTGGAAGAATTAATTATAATACGGGTATCAAACAAGGATTATCCTAATGCCTCTTATCATTTAGTTATTCCTAACTACACAAGTGTAGTCTCATGATAACATCAAATAATCCTGAATATTAAGTGTCAATTTCCCCCGATAATGCTTGTAATTTATATCATTTATATGGATTTATGCTTGTTTTCCATTATTTTCAACTTTCAGGTGAATTACGAGCATTAGAGCTAAAGAGACGCGGAATTAGAGAATTATCAAAGATTTATCAGAGTATGCTCACTTTGAAAAAGTTACGACGTAACTCATCTCTCACATTATGTCGTAACTAAAGTGTGACTTAGAAAGCCAACTCATCAGAAGATTACGGCGTAACTATCCTAAAAGATTACGACGTAACTATATTAGGTAAAATGAGGTTTCGCGCCGCTGATAACTACGCCGTAACTCTTGCTTAAACTACGGCGTTACCAAGAATTATTAAAGATACGGCGTAACTACTTCTAAGGTTACGCCGTAACCAGCAGATCTAGTGCAAATTACGAAGAAATAGAGGATTACGGCGTAACTATTCTATTGGTTACGCCGTAACCCAGATCTGGCCTATAAATACCCCACGATTTCCAGTATTTTAAAGTATCCCATTTCACACACCACAATCAAAGAACATGGGAATAAGCCAGAGGCAGGTCTAGAGGAGCATATGGAGCTATTTCCAAGGGAGAAATCACTCCCCTATGATAAGCATTAGCATTTTATCTTTTCTTTACTTTCGATTCATTTATTTCGTAACATTAATTATTGAATTGATTTGTATGGTTAATATGATGGCTAAGCACCTCTTGGTCTTGGCCTAGTTATGATTCTTAATTGTTTTGTTTGCGTTTATATTACTTCCGTATAATTATTTCTAAGTGTGTGTAGGCATAGTTTATTGGTAGCTACCCTTGTTTGGTAGTTTTGAATGGCGATGAGGCTAGTTGCTTAGGAGATATGACCAAGTGACCCTAAGTGAGTAGACCGGGACGGAAGGGCAAGATATGACCAACCGACGACCCTTTCTACTTGTGCGATTTGACCAATGATCACCTCCGTTTGGATGAACTTAAGAATTAGGGGTGAGTGTTTAAGTTGCTAACGCCGGGCACTCACTATTATAAGTCTAACATGTAGCGGTACTTAATGACTTGGCAGGGGACCGGGAACAACTAGACTTATGAGGGACACGACTTCTCCGGTGGTGGCATCTTTGCCGATAGGTTAGGGCGAATTGACCTAAGGGCATCCTCTCAACTTTGACCCCACCTAAAATAATTGGAAGTAATTAGACGTAGACATTACTAGTTAGGATGGTTAACTAGGTTAGCACCACTCTCCTCTATTGATTACACCTTTACCTTTATCTGCTTTTATCTCCTTCAATTAGATAATTCCTTATTGAAATCATCTTAAAATCTGTGACACCTAGACTTAGTAATAATCTAACATACATAGCTCTTGGGACGACCTCGGTTTTACCAAATACTACACTACACGCAACCGGGTACACTGCCTGTTAGTGCATTAGGGTAGACCATAGGTATAACGAGACATAATAAATATTAAAACCTGGTCAGTAAAACCTACATCAAGTTTTTGGCGCCGCTGCCGGGGAGCTATTTTAGGATTTTTTTCATTAAGTCTATTTTTAATTTTCTTTCTTCTCTTAAATGTCAGGATACAAGACTAGAAGCTCAAGGCCTTTTTTGGCCACCCCATTCGATAATCCGGAGAAACAATTTCGGACAAAGAAAGTTTACTCTCCGGTTCATATTCATAACATCTTTTCATTTTACGAATCCGATCAGTCTGACGCAGAACCGGAGGTCATTGATGACAATAATATTGATGAATTAACCATGAAGCAGTATTTGGAGCGACCAAATGAGAACTGCCAACGAACCTTCACACAGGATTCTAGTACTGAAAAATACCCTATTCCGAACCAATTTATTCGAGAGTTGCACGAGCTTATGTTTTAAGAAAATGAAGATGAGGATGTTTAGAATCACGTAGAAGAAGTACTATACTTATCCTCTCTTTTCAGCGTCCGAGGCATCCCGAGCTATTCGGTTGCCGCAAGGATTTTTCATATGACTCTTACTGGAACTGCGAAAAGATGGTACAATAAACTTCCTAACGAATGTAAAGGAGCTTGGGATAAATTAAGAAGGGGATTCGTCCAATAATTTTGCCCTCCTTCAAAAATGGCCAAACTTCTTGGTAAGATCTATCAATTCGTTCAAGTTGGAGAAGAAACGCTTTATCAGGCATGGGAAAGGTTTAATGAGCTACTTTATCGATGTCCTACGTCTTCTACCAGGGAATTCATGCGCTAACACGAGAACTTCTCAATTCTCCTAGACCTATTCCTAGCATGACCCCTGACCAAGCCTTGGAATGTATTCAACGAATTTCTAAACATTGCTACAAATGGCATATAGATACAGGGTACGGACCAAGAAACAATTTTGATCATAAGGTAATGAAGACATTGACAAAGCAAGAATATAATAATTGTAAAATTTTCAAAAAACGAAGGCTAGAAAGAGCAAATGAAGTTGAAGCATGTAGGATTGAGAAGGTTAAGAATGTATTCGGGACCAAAATCAGGAACAATCTTGAAAAATATATTCTTGACCACATCAAGGAATCGAGGGGACGAGATGAGAGAATTGAAAAGATAATGAAGACATTCGTGGAAAATACAGTCTCTTCTCTCAAAATTCATGAAGATCGGATTAAGGGATTGGAAAAGAGTGTGAGCTCATGTTCGCAAGCCATCACAGATTACCAAGCGGCTCAGGAAGAGGAAGTTGTCAACACGGTGGAAACAATCCTTGAAGAACCGACTACCTTTTCGGAAAAGGTTAAGCGACGAATCAGCATGGAGAGACTCTCACTTCTGGACCAAACTTTACCGGTAAACGCCCTCTTGCTAATTCCATTAAAACTAATCATGAAGATATTTTACAGGAATTAAGCAATAATGAGACGATTAAACTTAACGAAAGATGTTCGGCGGTTTTTGTTAAGAATTAGAAATTCCAGGTATTAAAGAGTCGGTCACCTCAAGTATATGTAATCGTTAGGAAGCTCGTAGTCGTAGTTATATTAAGCTAAGTAGTATTTAGTTAAGTAACACCGTGGAGGACGGATGTGTCTTTACCCACTGTATGCACGATCCACAACCCGTTGTGTGGCGTTTTATTGTAAGACTATAAATACTCTCTACCTTCCAAGGTAGAGTTGGAACTCATAATAAGATTTTCTTTCTCACTAAAGTTCCCAAACCTCTAACTTTCTCTCTCTAAAACCTCTTGTACGCCTACTTTGTATCATGGTTTGATGTGTATGTGAAATCCAATATCTTTCAATTGGTATCAAGAGCCATGGTTAGATCATCTCTCACATATCTTTGGATTTCTAGTGGTTTTAGGTGGTTTTGAGTTTGAAAAGTTTAGTGGTTTTGCATCATTTGGGTGATTTCTAGTGTTAAAGTTTGGATTTTGATAGTACTTTTGTGTTTAGAATCATCACAAGTGTTTAGGTTTCGATTTTGAAGGCTTGAATCATCGTGGTTGAGTTGTTTTAGATTGAAAGGTGGTGTTTTGTGATTTTCTAGTTAGCGACTTGGCTCTCGGTGTGATATTCATCATAGCGACTTGCTTCGTAAAAAGTTAGCGAGTTGGAGTGGTATTTGGTAGCGATTTGGTCCTAGCGACTTGTCTATTGAGACAAGCCGACAAAAAGTACACGTAGTGAATTCTCCACTACACGTAGCGACTTGGTGTAAGTTAGCGACTTGTACTTTATATTGTTAGCGACTTGGTGTTAGCGAGTTGGTACCTAGCGAGTTGCTATTTAGCGACTTGACAAATTAGCGACTTGGTGCTTAGCAATTCTTTGTCAAAATTTTGCTAGCGACTTGGATTGTAGCGAGTTGTTATATGGGCGACTTGGCATAGCGACTTGGTTTAAGGTTCCTAGCGACTTGGGTGATATCCTTTGAATACGGTTTTCTAGATTTAGTAAAATCCGTAAAAGAATCTATTTCCGGTTTAATCATAGAGTTATAAAATCCGTTTAATCATCATCATGTCTACCAACGTTCCTACAATCATCTCCACTTATTGCAGAGGATGTTCAAGCGGTGGTTCGAGATACTCGTCCACCCATGCTTGATGTAATCGACTACGACTCTTGGGCTCAACGAATCAGATTATCTTGTCTTGGAAAGGAAAATGGAGTCAACATTCTCAAATCCATTGATGAAGGACCATATCAGTTGAGACTACTAGAGACTTAATTGATCAAATGAAGATGGAACAATCATCTATGGAATTGATGGACCAAAGACATATGATGAGCTCGATGATAAGGAGAAAAGAGATTCGATGTCGATATCGGGGCTTCTAACATCGTACTTCAAGGTCTTCCAAAAGATATCTACAAGTCGATCAATCACAACACGAAGCAAAGGCGGTGTGGGATAATGTCAAGATGCTTCTCTCGTGTTCGAATTAACTATGGAAGGCAGAGAATCACAACTCTATGATGAATTTGAACACTTCAAAATGAAACCGGATGAGAGTGTTTATGAGTACTATGTGAGATTTCACAAGCTTGTTAATGATAGGAGGAACATCGAATGACTATGCCAAACATTCGAGTTGAACTCAAAGTTTGTGAACAACATGAATCCCGAATGGCACAAGTTTGTCACCTCAGTAAAGCTAACCAAAGGATTGAAGAATACAAACTATGAGCAACTCTATGCCTTCCTCCTTGTAATGAGAGACATGCTATGTTTGAAAAAGGATTCTTAATCGGTTCAAAACCAACCGAGGAGAGACAAGCTCATCAAATGATTCAAGCGCCTTCTACTCAAACATCGAATCACAACCAAATCCTCACAAGTCATACCCATGGGTAATGGTAATCACAAACTCATTCCTAATCCTATGTTCAAACAAGGCGATCTTTGATGCACACGTAGGAAACTTCATTAATCAACTAGCTCTCACGATTAGTCAAAACATGAACTCTCTTCCACACACCAACAACAATCTCGAGCTGCTTGAACCCACATAATCAAGCCACCATCGGAGATGGGAAGGTTATGGAAAACCAGTTCAAGAACGACAATACGAACAAGCAAGAGGTGGAGTGGTAGAGGTTATCTTGCAAATCGAATAGAGGAAGGAATGGAAATCGGGGTCAAGCAAAGCCAATCAAATGTTACAATTGTGGAGGTGAGGGACACATTGCAAGGAACTACACATCGCCAAAACGCCTCGTAATGCGAGTACTTGAGGATAAGATGTTGCTTGTGCAAGCTCGGGATAATGGTGCGACTTTGGATGAAGAGGAGTTGTTGTTCTTGGTCGAGGAAATGCTAAGACATATGATGCAGATGTGGATGAGCAACCAATTCGGAGATAGGCCATAATCATCGAATGCCTTTCAAGTAGGCGATTGTGATGCATACGACTCGATGTTGATGAAGAACCCACCGCACAAACCATCTTCATGGCTAGCATTTCTCCAATGGTCTCTCTAAAGTCTCTTCATCACCACAAGCTGGTCCATCCAAAGACAAACTCATCTACGAGGTATTAAAATTATACGATGAAGTTGATGAGCAAAAGATACATAACAGTACAATCAATTGTATTTATTGAATCGGATATTGAAAATATGGGTAATATCAATGTTGTCCCATATGATCAATATGTGAAACAAAGTGAAAGTGAGATTGTACCAAGTGATGCATCTTCTGCGATCAATAATGATTATGTTTTGATGAATTCACTTGCATGTGCCTACGATGATTTTGTCATCTACGGGCGAATGCCTATAAAGAACGTGTTGCTATATATGAACAACGTGCAAAATTTGAGTTGACCACCCGTGGCGTGAAATGGATGACCAAATGCGTACAACTATTAGAAAAAGTAGGTTTAGAGAAGAAGTATTAAAACAAGAGTTAAACTCCTTACAAGAAAAGCTTTCTAAAGCGCTAAGCAAAACAAGAACTTCAAGAAAATGTTAAAATGCTTAAGCAAGAATTGAAACTTTTGAATGATTTTTCTAATCTAAAACCTTGAAAACAAGCTTGAAAATAAGTTATGCGTACAAGGAAATACCATTCGATCGCCCACTTAATCACTAAGCATAGAGTCTTAAGCGATAAGCATAGCATTCCCTTGTTGAGGAACCAAATCCAGAGGTCATTAAAAGGATAGAAATGCTCATAAGGTTCTTTATGATGGCAATGAAATTCTTAAACCTAGACAAAAACCTAGTTGCGTTAAGTGTACAGAGGAAGATAAGAAATCAGATGAAGTCATTAGGGAGAAGATGAACAAGAAACTAGATGATCCTAAATGTAAAGAGAAGAAAATAATTATCACACCCCATGACTACAAAAAGGAGAATTGGATCTCCTTGAACATGTTTAAGCCTCAAACATTGTTGACTCCCGAACAAGTGTTTTGGAAAATGGACTTAGATACTGTGAAGCGGAAAATATTGTTGAAACAAACTCTCCCTTAGGAAAATGCCTAAAGCGATTGTGTATCCTCCCAATAAACCAATGCATCTAGTTCCTAGAACTATTGCCACTAAAAGCAAGACCTTAATCGGTCAATATGTTATTTTTCAACTATTTGTTGATTTTGAGAAAACTTGTAAGAAAAGGATCACACCATTGGTATAAGCGAAGGGAAAGGGTTTTGAGCAAACAAAAGAATGTTATTTAAGCTGAGTCATGCCTTTCTTTAAACAACTAAAAGATCATTTTGAAAGTCTTAAAAAGGGAATGAATTTAGACATTAAAGAAATGGAAAAGGAATTTGATGCAATGATAGTTGAGGTTAGTGACTATGAGTGTGCACTAAAATATAATGAGATTGAGAGGAAGAACTTGCATACATTGAATGAGACTCTTATTTCTAAATGTGTTGCTCAAGATGTGTTTTTCACTGCTACAAATTGTTCCATTAACGCTTCTCAATTTCATGAATTATCATTGCCACGAAAGTCTCCCATGATCGTGTCATTGAGCTTGAAAAGACTAATTCTAAACTAAATGAGAAAATTGAGCTGGATGATCACGAAAATTTGGTTAAACATTTTCTAAACTAGAGGTTGAGCATTTTAATTTACAACTAAAATATCAACATCTTAAAGAAAATGTCAAAACTTCAAATATCAAGACATCCTAAGATGCTCCGAGTTTGATGCAGTTTTCAAATTAACAAGCGTGATGAACAAATTCAAGCTCATTGTAACACGATCGAAAGTTGAAAGCCCAAATCTCTCAATTAAAGGGTCAAAAGAAAGATGTGACAGGCTCCCAAATGCCTCCTCCTTTAGATTCTCAGAATTCTCAAACGTTTCATCTTCAAAACTTAGTAAATGCATTACAAAAGGAAAACGAAAGTTTTCAAGAAGAAAATGAAAAGGTTAAACGTCATTTCAATGAGTTATTTGAATCAATAAAGGTCACTCGTAACAAAAACAACGAACAAATAGCTTCATTGCAAAAGGAAATTGAGAATCGAAGAGCCGGTAAAAGGGAAAATGACATTGACCAAGGGGAGAATGGTGTATCAAAGGTTCACTTTGTAATAAATATGCTTTGTCTCGTGAAATATGTCCCCTCATCTCAGGAATAACAAACTTGCTATTCAAACATATTTCTCATCCCTTAAGGATTGTCTAGAATGTCTCCGTGAGATTGTTGAAGAGGATAAGTTAGAGAAACCACTTGACAATGCAATTGGGCATGCATGCTTATATGCCAAACGATCTCAAGAAATTCTAGAATGCTTAATCACAATATGCCCTAAGTCCTTAGGTGAGAGAGTTAATCCTTTGATTCCGTGTTCTATGCCTAGTGCCAAGTATGATATTCATTCGATGCCCGATGTTTTGAATGTGAACCTTAGTGTGCCTTCAAGTAGTTCGCGCACTTCTAGTGTTAAGAAAGTGAACCTTAGTGTGCCTGCATGTAATTCAGATCCCATCACATCTAAACAGAAGATGCAAAGAGTAGCAAAACCAACTAATGTTCCCATTCCTCTACAGAGTAATCGGTGACATTAAAGCGGCGGTCAAAGTCTCAAGACAATACAAGGAATGATAGGACCTCAAGCTAAGAATGTGCATTGGAAGAGAGTAGAAGACCAACCTAGGAACTTTAAGCTTGAGTCGAATAAAGCGAATCGTGTTGATTCTAGTATTAGCCATAGGCGCATCTTGTAATTAATTTGAATTTTGATACTATTTGCAAACCTTGTAATGATGTCTCGCTTGAATTATGTTTCTAATCATGAATGTGGTGTGAATGTTTTGTCTAATGTTGTCATACCCCAGTTAATATTGCTAATGCAAAAATCATGTTAAAAAGCTAAAAGGCGAGGCGAAGAGAGTTAGAAAATAGTGGAAACCCACAGGAAGAACATTTAGTAAGATAGGTTATAAATTGATACCTTTTGGCTATAAGGTTAATGAGTCAATGCCCACTAGAAAATGGATGCCTACTGGTAGAACTATTCCCTTAAGAAGTGAACATACTTTGAATAAGGCAAATACGGACACTAGTACTGCATCTATTCATAATGATTCCATTGCCTCAATTTATGATATGAATGTTTCTATTTACGATGTGGGTGTTCCAATCATCACATTACTAACCAAATGGAACCCATTCTTGCATAGGGATCCCAATTATCCGATTATCCATTCTTATGCATGTTCAAGCTGCAGATCGTTCAAATCGTTTTGTGGTACTGGACTCAGTTGTTCCAAGCATATGATTTGGCGATCGGTCACGGCTTATAAACTTCGTGAGTAAATTCATCGGAGACGATTAGATTCGGAACGACCATTTTGGAGCTATTATGGGTTATGCAAATTATGTGGTTGGTAAAGTGTAATTTCAGGGTATATTATGTGGAAGGTCTTGGTCATAATTTGTTCTCTGTTGGTCAATTCGTGATTCCGATCTAGAAGTAGCTTTCAAAAACATACTTGTTTTGTTAGAGAACTTGATGGTGTAGAATTGTTAAGAGGTATCCGAGGTTCAAACCTATACACCATATCTATCGATGACATGATGAAGTCCTCTCCAATCGCTTGCATCAAAGGCTTCTAAAACAAAGTCTTGGTTATGGCATCGTCGTCTCAATCACTTGAACTTTGGTACCATAAACAACCTTTCCAAAAGGATCTAGTCGAGGCTTACCAGTTAAAATATGAAAAGATCATCTTTGCTCGACTTGTCAATTGGGAAAAAGCACGAAATATGCCCACAAACCCAAACCCACAAACGTGTAATGGAAGTTCTTCATACCCTTCATATGGATCATGCGGTCCAATGAGAGTGCAAACTATTAATGGGAAGAGATATGTGTTAGTAGTGGTTGATGACTACTCCCGATTCACATGGGTTAAGTTTTTGAGGACAAAGGGCGAAACTCCGGATGTCATCATTAAACTCATTAAACAACTTGGATCGACTCAACAAAAGCAGTTTGAATCGTCCGAATTGACAATGAAACCGAGTTTGTTAATAAAGTACTCAATGAAGTTTATGAAAATGTTGGAATCGGTCCTCAAAGAAGTGTTCCTCGAACTCCTCAACGAGTAATTGTAGTTGAAAGACTAAACCGAACTCTTGTAGAAGATGCAAGGACAATCTTGATCTACTCAAAGGTTCCAATGTTTCTATGGGTGAAGCTATTGCCACCGCTTGTTACACTCAAAATAGATCTCTAATTCACACATCTCATGGAAAGACTCCATACGAACTTGTCCACAATCGAAAACCCGATCTATCATACCTTCGTGTGTTTGGTGCTTTATGTTATCCAACTAATGATGGTCAAGATTTAGGAAAACCAAGAGCCAAAGCGAGATATTGGAGTATTTGTAGGCTATGCACCAAAGTAAAAGGTTGCCAAATCTACAATAAGAGAACCCGAGATATCATGGAAACAATTCACGTTACGTTTGATGGTGACGGTCAAATGGCTCTGGACAATCCATTCGGGACCCGACTTCAAAACAGTCCCATTGGTTCATCCCTTGTACCAAATTCTTCTCCAAAGAACTCCATATGTACCTCCATCCGAAGATGATTTAAAGAAATTGTTTGATCCTATGTTTGATGAACTCTATGAGCCAAGTACTATTGATCTGTCAATTCCCAACAGAGGTTGCTCATATCCACGAGAATGAAGTCAATCCTACGGTCTCAATATCATTAAGTCAAGAAGCGTCTGCTGCGATCACTCGATCTCATCAACAAATCATCAATCTTGAATGTACATCATGGAACTTTACGGCATCAATGATGAAGTTAATCCCTTTGCCACTCTGAAGATGCTCCATTTGAAAACATATTTGCTCTCGAATCATCATCAAAACCATCTTCTTGGGAGACATCGACTCGCTACCTCGGTCCCTCACCCATCGCCACATGAACACCTTAGAAAATGGACTCACGATCATCCATTAGACAACATCATTGGAAATCCCTCTCGCCCAAAGATCAACACGGAAACAACTTACAACCGATGCCTTATGGTGCTTCTTCAACTCCGTACTCTAAGATCGAACCAAAGATGTTAAAGCGCCATGAATGAAGGCAATGGTTCAATGCAATGCAAGAAGAAATTCATGAGTTTGATCGACTTGATGTATGGGAGTTAGTACCGCTCCAGTTGTGCTATGATTATTGCTCTTAAATGGATCTTCAAAGTGAAACGGATGAGCATGGTGATGTGTTGAAGAACAAGGCTCGACTAGTTGCTAAAGGATACCGTCAAGAGGAGGGTATTGACTTTGAAGAATCTTTTGCTCCAGCTTGCTCGAATCGAGGCAATCGTAATCTTTTGGCTAATCTTCGCTAGTAAGAACATGGTAGTCTATCGGATGGATGTGATGAGTGTGTGAATACTCATCATTTTGGTCAATCTGAACCGCAAAACATTTAAAACACTCGAAATGCATCAAAATCTGAAAATATCTCAAAATTGTGTTTTATATGTTTCAGATGCAAAATTATTGAAAACAAATGAAAAATGAACAAAGTTTGCATAATTGGCAGTTTCAGTCCCCCAACTTTCAAAAATGGCAAAACAAGTCCCCGAGATTTTTAAAAAATGGAAAATATTATTTATGGCCCTTGGTTAATAAAGTTTGTCATTTATTGTCCTTATAATAATTTTTGGAAAATTACAGCTTTGGTCCTTGGAGTTTCGAATATTACACCTTTGGTCCCTAAAATACACCATGGTTACACTACTAATCCTAAGTCCTAATAACCACCCTAGGCCCAATACTCCTAACCCGGTAAAACACCCCTTTCACCCAGTCAACGAGTTAACCAATCCCACCCCTTTTCCCTCCTAAAACCTGCCTTCTTCACCAAACTCCTCTGCAACACTCCATCCTCTCACCAACCCTGCCACACACCAACCTTCCTCACATCAATCTCAACCCACTGATTCCCACGCTCAAGCTTGTCCCACACCTACATGGGTCAAATGCCACCTTGGCAATCCCACACCACCTCATTGGACATCAAGATGGTGGGCGGCTAGGATTTCTCTCCTTGGTCCCCAAGATGGATTGATGGTCGAGATTGAAGCTAAGAAAGCACAAGATGCTCAATCCTCTCATTTGTCTCTGTGAAGAAGCACAACTCAAGACCAAGACCTTTAGTATAAATAGATGCTCATTGTAGCCTTTGAAAGGCACCTAGGAAATTTAGTTTTAAATTAGTTTTAATTTTAATTGTAATGTTTTTTTTTAATGAAAAAGTTTTTATGTTCTGTCTCATTTTCTGCTTATTAAGCAAATAAGCACTTTAGTGCTTATTGGCTTTTTGTCCCTTGTTTATCAGTTTTAAAGTTTTAATTTAAGTGCAAAATAGTTTTTACAAAAGAAAAGTCCAAAGTTGTTTGAGAAAAAAAAATCAGTTTGCAAAAGAATTGCACCCTATAAAGGGGTGTTTGGCATTGCCTTATTGTCACCCAAAACTGTTCTTTTTTACCCACTTTGAATCTCAAAGTCAAAGTGGTATAAGGTCTAAGTAAGTTTGAAGGTTTTGTTTAGCCTAGATAACATTTGTTTACAAGATTTGTTCTAAAAAAAAAGAGGTTTTCTGTTTTAAGAGGTATGCACAGAACAGCAGTCCTCACTGCTGTTCATGAGTTTTTTTAACAGCTTTTGGTAGTCCAAATCTTCTCATGACTGTTTTCCTTAGGTCTCTACATACCCTACTACATCTATCTTTGCTTTATATGCCTTGAGGATTAATATAGGTAGCTTAAATTTGCATCAAAATCTGTCCCAAACCCATTTCAGCAACTATGTATTAGCAGCCATGATTTTTCATTTCCTAGATATTAAGTCTTTTGATCCCAAAATTTCCATGCTTAATCTAGGCTGTGTTTGGATTGATAAGTGATTTTTATTAGATTTTTAGTGGTTCCTTGGTAGCTTATTTATAAGCTTAAAAAACACCCCGTTGTTCCCTTACTCGCATAGTCCACACAATGACAATAAGGCTGTCTTTTAGCTTATCAGTTACTCACTGTAACTTATTCTAGGTCAGGATAGTGCTCATTAGTACATTAGATTAGGTTAGTTTATTTTTCAGCTTATATAGTGCTTATCTAGAGCTTTTGATTGTTTTTTTATTTTATTTTATTTATTATTCATTTTTTTTAGTTTAAGGATCCCCTAGTCTATAGCTTATGCCAACTGTTTTTCCTTTTATTGTTGCTTAACTTTAGCTTATCTATGTATGTTTAAGCTTGTTTGTCATCATATATTGCTTATCTACCATTTTACAAATTGCTTATCAGCTTATTTGGTGCATCAAAACTAGTAAAAGGGCTGTTTGGTTGGGTGCATCCACTTGGTGGTTAACAAGTTGTTTATACTGACTTATTTCAAGGTTTCAAGATAAAAGTTTTGTAAAGATTGACCCTTGAGATTGTATTTTCAAATCTGTAAAAGCAAAAACCAAGAAAAAAATAATAATTTGCAAAAAGGTGGGAGGCAGGCTCGAACCTGAGACCTCCCACCCTTGGAGAGTGATAGTGAATACCTGGATAGCCTGCGCCCTTGGGTCTTTCTTGTCATGGTTTGCATAATCTATGTACTTAAACCAATTTGCCTTATTAGCTTATTTAGGCAGTTGGCTTATTACCGACTTATCCAGTCTTGCTTTTCCGTTTACAATTTTCCTAGCTTAGTAATAACATAAAGTATTTTCCTAAAAGTTTCATAATTTTTCGTCACCACTTACTATTTTAATCATTTAATTAGTTCAAAATAGTATTTAATTCATAATAAAAATATAAAAGTCAAAAAATATAAATCTTTTTCTAAAACTTTCTTTTGTCATATAGTAAGTAAGAAAATTGTTTTCACACTCGTAGGACTTTTATTTTACAAATTTTACGTTTTTTTCATGCACTCAGCGTAATTTTTACATATAACGTCGTTTTCATTCTAGGTCACGTTTTAGGTAATTTAGGTTTACGTTTAATTAAAATAGTTTATTTAAGTTATTTTGTTTTATAAATCAAGAAAAAACATCATTTTAAAAATAGTGATAGCGTTTATTTAATATAATTTATCTTTTTAATTTTCTTTAATTTGCATTTAAGCCCCTGTAATTTATTAACTTTTTCTTTAGGATTAATCAATCATATCTCTTTTTCCGTTCAAATCCTCTCGATCATTTAGTATCAATCATAACCATTTTCCCGTTCAAATTCACCCGATCACTATTCGTTTGATTATTCATCGCATGTACTCGTTGGGACTTAACGACTGGGAAACACTACACCTCTAGATCTTCATTGCATTTGGTTCCGATTGTTTGAAGTTTGTTACGGTTGACCATTCACAAGTGGTCACCGTGTGATAAAACCTGTTGTCTGGAGCCAATCAAATTAAGCGCCACATGCGGAGTCGTGCTAATTATCTTCCGTTTAGCATTAGTGATTTGAATATTCACTCCTTGTTTATACCATCTATATATGTTTATATTTTCTTATAAAATCCAAAAATCCAAAAACATCTTAAAATCAAAAACCCAAAAGATTTTCTTTCTTATTTTTACAAAATGTTTATCCAAAAATCCAAAATATTCATCTTTACCCTCTTACCCTTTTTGATTCTTTATCCCTTTACCTCTATCCATTTGATTCTAACTTCTTCTATTCTCATGGAATCTCTCGACTACGATTAGGGCGAAGTTGAAAAACTTGATACTTTATCACAAATGTCAAGAATTCGTGTTGTTCGTGATGATCCATTAATTACTGCGTAGGGAAATGGAACGAAACCGGGGTGACAAGGACCGGTACTTCCTCTCGATAATGGAAGTGCTAACACGTCCAACCTACGGTTATCCAAAGATCTAACCTCAATTTCTCCTAAGCCGCCTAAAATTGATCCTAAACTTTCACAATTTACGGTTAAAAGCAATCATGCGAATTTAGACGGTGACTAGCAAGAATGACTTGCCTAATCTTCACGCTTCTCAAGAACCGTAACCGAGACCATAACGGAGTGGTGGACATTGCTAGCTCTCGAGCACACCACTTGTCCCACCTCCGCATTTTTCAAAATGTTCTTGAGACTTGATAGTCATTCGGTCACCATGTTGGTTTTGAAGATTCTTTGAATGAACCGATTCCTTCTCATTACTCTCAAATGAAATCATTTATTCCTTGTGTCGGTTGTGGTGAACCTCTTTTGGTTCACCACATCGTTGGTGTGCGTGTGTACAATGTGGTAATGATATTCATAACGGAGTTGTTTGTTTTGTGGTTCGAGGAATTCATTTGATTATGATCCTAATCCCAACTCATTTAACGACCCTCAAACTTTTCCAATTACCCACCACAACCCCGACTTATCTTCATATAATCAACACAAGCGCGTGAATTTTATGGAGGTCCTCACCAAGGATTTGAGTGTCAATCCGAAACACATTTGTCTATGAATGCTTTTCGGTGATGCTCGAACTTTGGTTATGACCAATATCCATACAATTCACGATCTGCACTCAACGCTTTCTTGTTGTGAGTCTCGCTGGAGGTCCCCACTTCACTCGATTGTCAAATAGGGATCCATTTCCTTTTAACAATCATGACTTGATAAGGTTTTAAAGGTACCATTTTGAGGGTCGTTTAAGTCCTTATTTGATCACTTTGTATCCGTTATTGCTTAATATCGTTCCTTTTCACTTTTAGGTCTCGTGAAGGCAAAATTTGGAATGGCACTTATTTGGACGAAAAGGCGAATATATGAAGAAAATAGCCAAAGTCAAAATCGAGACACTCACGATTCTTTGAAACTAGAAGGCGGCGGCGTCAAAAGCTAATGGCGACGCCGTCCCAAGATTTTTGTGACGATACGGGACTCAAAACTCAGATTTTCAAGCCGACGACGTCTAGTTGTGAAAGAGTAGGCCGTCGCTACTCGGGCCGGCCTAGATGCAATCCCGACGACGCCGAAATTTGAAGAGACGGGCGTCACGGACATAAGGTGACGCCGTCGCAAGGTTAACGTGGCCAAGACGAAACCCTAATGACGGCGCCACTAAACATAAGGTGACGCGTCGCAATTGTAATCTTATATATAGAATCCGAATTTTTGGTCTTTGTGTGGAGAGTCTTTGGAGTAAAACCTAAAACCGAACCTATGGTGTCTTGTACAAGATTTTAGGGTTTTAAACCCTATCTTACATCAAGATAAGTCTTTACTTCATTAATTCAATTATGTCTTTGATTATTTGTGTGTATGCTTGCATGTTCTCCATGTCCAAACTAATTTATTTGTGTGTTTGCTTAGGAAGTATGAAACTTAATTATTAAATATTGATTGGTTGTTTCTTATCTTAGTTGATTAATGATCTAATAATGCGATAGGTCATTCGTTGTGTACTTAATGCTTGATTCATCTTTGTGAACCTTAGAATATAATTACCTAAGTAGTTGTAGGCTAAACCATCCAAAGAGCGCCTTAGAGTAGGAGTTTATCATCCCTAGTGGGTTTGTAGGCGAGACCTTTGGTAAGTTCAAAGAGTTAGGGAGAAACGATACCCTACAACTTTAGACACACAACGCAACTAGAATAAGACGTGACACTCAACCATCAATAGAGATAATTAATGAGTAATACAACCTAAGTAAACACATCTTTAAACTATCATACGAGCACACATTAATTAGACATAGACTCCCACAACCTTAGTTTAGATAATTAGATAATAGTAGAGTAATCGGTAGAAATACCAACCCCCAAATCCAATACCGAGATTCAGTACCTTTCCATTTCATAAAATATAAAAAGATACAAAATAATCTTCCTCAACCTTAACCTTAGCGTAGTAACTCCTTACTAGCATTCATATTCCCTAGAGAACGATATCAATACCCGTGGCTTACCCTAATTACTACACTACAACGATTAGGTTCAACGCCTAGGGTGTTATAAAACTTGCTCAAGAAAAGGAAGTTTCCTTGACCCCGAACGACGTGTAGGCGTTATCATGACTCTCACGTGTTTGACAATTTCCAACCTCCACAAAGACCATACTGGTTCAAACTCCACCGAGCCGTTGTCTCAAGAAATTTCCCAAAATTTTGAAACCGCAATGAAAACACTTGATGATATAATTCAGAACTCTAAGAATCAAGTGAGTAGTGAGAAAACCATGGGAGAATTGCTAGTCAAGAGCAGAGGCTCGCAAATCTAGGGAAGAATTATTAGTCCTAGAGCAAGCGGCTCTAAGGCATTCCCAATTTCTTAAGGCATCTATGTATGATGATGACGAGGAGAGTATTCCTTTTAAGAATATTATTTCTCAACTCCTCGGTCATTGATATTCAAGCAGTTGAGATTCCATCTCAAACAAGCGCTATCACACCAAGCTCCCACTCACTCTCTAAACACGGGGATGAGCATCTTGACACTGCTCACTAAAAGGAATCGGACGAATTCATAAAGTCTAGTGTTGAGAACCTTGTCCCAATCCGAGAGAGTCACAGGAACTTTGACCATATGTGTGATATCCTTCCCTCTCGAGTGTTCAAAAGATCATTTTGAAACTTTCTCCGATTATAGCGACGATTATGCTTCTTATGGAAACATCGGTATGTTGAGGCATCACTCCCACGGCCCTCTTCTTGAGGAGTTCACCGATGAACTCACTCACATCACCCACTTTCATCGAAGTGACGATGGTCTCTTGATTTCAAGCCGATCTAGGAGAAATTGAAAGTCTCCCTTATAATGATCGCTCACTCACTCTCACCCTAATAAATTCAATAGAGAATGTTGATCACTTTGTTCCCGAAACATTCAAAGCTACTTTCACCAATCCTCTATTTGAATTCGACTCGAATTCACTTTAATTTCCGAGAATCCACCTTTGATACTCGATCGAGGATAGTGATGATTCTCTGTTGAACAAGAATTCATGATTTACATCTTGTGATTGATTCTCTTCACGAGGAGTTCGCCGATGAACTCACTCATATCATATCTCCGTCGGAGTATGATAACTTCCAATTTGATCATGACACACCCGGATTTGTCTTGATCACGTGAGCTTAAATGATGAGATTCATAATTCGAAATTATGGATTCTCCTATGGATGAAGATGAGTTAGTCATGATTTTCATCATGACTTTCTTTCTTTCTTCATCTATCCGTGACTTCTTCTCTTCTTCACTCATTCGGGAGTGAAGACACTATCTTGACCCCGGCATTTTCATTTATTATTTGTGAGCGGATCCTCTATATCTCATCGATGTGGAACTTTCACGTACTTCAATGTTTATCCAAACATCTTGAATGAAAGTCCGATGGAGATTGTCTCTTCCACTTACTTCCCCATGAACAAATTAATTCGGGGTCGAGTCAAGCTAGCGACTCAGTAATCAAAAACAAGAGCATGCCCATGGGTTTTCACCCATATTTCGACTTCTTTCTACTTTCTACCATCCTAGTGGGGAGTTGCCCTCACTGTTGTATATAAGTTTTCAAAAAAAAAAAAAAAAAAAAATCTTTCAAAATAATGGCCGTAGTATTTCCTTTTACGTTCTTTTTTCGGCATAATCACAAGATTTTGAATATTGAGGCAATATTCATTTCTAGTGTGGGGAGAATTCTCACTAATTTTATCATGTAATTATACCACCAAATTCCACATTTTTGGCCAAAATTTTTTTTGGAGTAAGTGTTTAGCACTTACTCACTTTATGGTTATCATCCGCCATGTCTAATAAACAAAAGGATTGGCTAATCCAGAGCAAACGGCTCTTGGTAAAGATATCTCAAACCGCTGACGGCTTGCAATTTGCCCAAAATTGTATGGTATTCAACTCACCATATCCTTAAAAGTGAAGAGTTGGCTAGCCCGCAAGTTTATGGCTTGTGGTAAAGGTGGGAAAACCATAATTGGTAATCACCACCAAAGATAATATTGATAATTTATCTAAGAGTTATTAGTCCGAAGCAAACGGCTTCGTAAAGAAAATCAAAACCGTTGAAAGTCGGTGGTTTGCTCAAAATCATATGGTTATCAAGATACCATATTTTTACTTGAATTGAAACATTTGGCTACTCCGTAAGTAATGGCTTTTGGTAAAGAGATTCAAATCAATTAAGTTTTTCTCAAAAGATTGCTAGGGACTAGCAATAGTTTAGTGTGGGGATTGATGAGTGTGAATACTCATCATTTTGGTCAATCTGAATCGAAAACATTTAAAACACTCTTAAATGCATCAAAATATCGAAAATATCTCAAAATTGTGTTTTATATGTTTCGGATGCAAAATTATTGAAAACAAATGAAAACGAACAAAGTTTGCATAATTGGCGATTCAGTCCCCAACTTTCAAAATGGCAAAACAAGTCCCCGGATTTTAAAAATGGAAAATATTATTTATGGCCCTTGGTTAATAAAGTTTGTCATTTATTGTCCTTATAATAATTTTGGAAAATTACGACTTTGGTCCTTGAGTTTGAATATTACACCTTGGTCCCTAAAATACACCATGGTTACACTACTAATCCTAAGTCCTAATAACCACCCTAGGCCTAATACTCCCAACCCGATCAAACACCCCTTTCACCCAGTCAACGAGTTAACCAATCCCACCCCTTTTCCCTCCTAAAACCTGCCTTCTTCACCAAACTCCTCTGCAACACTCCATCCTCTCACCAACCCTGCCACACACCAACCTTCCTCACATCAATCTCAACCCACTGATTCCCACGCTCAAGCTTGTCCCACACCCACATGGGTCAAATGCCACCTTGGCAATCCCACACCACCTCATTGGACATCAAGATGGTGGACGGCTAGGATTTCTCTCCTTGGTCCCCAAGATGGATTGATGGCTGAGATTGAAGCTAAGAAAGCACAAGATGCTCAATCCTCTCATTTGTCTCTGTGAAGAAGCACAACTCAAGACCAAGACCTTTAGTATAAATAGATGCTCATTGTAGCCTTTGAAAGGCACCTAGGAAATTTAGTTTTAAATTAGTTTTAATTTTAATTGTAATGTTTTTTTTTTATGAAAAAGTTTTTATGTTCGTCTCATTTTCATGAATAAATAAGCACTTTAGTGCTTATTGGCTTTTGTCCTTGTTTATCGCTTTAAAGTTTTAATTTAAGTGCAAAATAGTTTTTACAAAAGAAAAGTCCAAAGTTGTTTGAGAAAAAAAAATCAGTTTGCAAAAGAATTGCACCCTATAAAGTGGTATAAGGTCTAAGTAAGTTTGAAGGTTTTGTTTAGCCTAGATAACATTTGTTTACAAGATTTGTTCTAAAAAAAAAAAGAGGTTTTCTGTTTTAAGAGGGATGCACATAACAGCAGTGAGTTTTTTTTAACAGCTTTTGGTAGTCCAAATCTTCTCATAACTGTTTTCCTTAGGTCTCTACATGCCCTACTACATCTATCTTTGCTTTATATGCCTTGAGGATTAATATAGGTAGCTTAAATTTGCATCAAAATCTGTCCCAAACCCATTTCAGCAACTCTGTATTAGCAGCCATGATTTTTCATTTCCTAGATATTAAGTCTTTTGATCCCAAAATTTCCATGCTTAATCTAGGCCAGGTTTTGGATTGATAAGTGATTTTTATTAGATTTTTAGTGGTTCCTTGGTAGCTTATTTATAAGCTTAAAAAACACCCCGTTGTTCCCTGTTCTGTTGCAGTCCACACAACAGCAATAAGCTGTCTTTTAGCTTATCAGTTACTCACTGTAGCTTATTCTAGGTCAGGATAGTGCTCATTAGTACATTAGATTAGGTTAGTTTATTTTTCAGCTTATATAGTGCTTGTCTATAGCTTTTGATTGTTTTTTTTATTTTTTTATTATTCATTTTTTTTAGTTTAAGGATCCCCTAGTCTATAGCTTATGCCAACTGTTTTTCCTTTTATTGTTGCTTAACTTTAGCTTATCTATGTATGTTTAAGCTTGTTTGTCATCATATATTGCTTATCTACCATTTTACAAATTGCTTATCAGCTTATTTGGTGCTTCAAAACTAGTAAAAGGGCTGTTTGGTTGGGTCTGTCCACTTCAGTGGTTAACAAGCTGTTTGTACAGCTTATTTCAAGGTTTCCAAGATAAAAGTTTTTGTAAAGATTGACCCTTGAGATTGTATTTTCAAATCTGTAAAAGCAAAAACCAAGAAAAAAATAATAATTTGCAAAAAGGTGGGAGGCAGGCTCGAACCTGAGACCTCCCACCCTTGGAGAGTGATAGTGAATACCTGGATAGCCTGCGCCCTTGGGTCTTTCTTGTCATGGTTTGCATAATCTATGTACTTAAACCAATTTGCCTTATTAGCTTATTTAGGCAGTTGGCTTATTACCAGCTTATCCAGTCTTGCTTTTTCCAGTTTTACAATTTTCCTAGCTTAGTAATAACATAAAGTATTTTTCCTAAAAGTTTCATAATTTTTCGTCACCACTTACTATTTTTAATCATTTAATTAGTTCAAAATAGTATTTAATTCATAATAACAAATATAAATGTCAAAAAAATATAAATCTTTTTTCTAAAACTTTCTTTTGTCATATAGTAAGTAAGAAAATTGTTTTCACACTCGTAGAACTTTTATTTTACAAATTTTACGTTTTTTTCTTGCGCACTCGCGTAATTTTTACATATAACGTGCGTTTTCATTCTAGGTCACGTTTTTAGGTAATTTAGGTTTACGTTTTAATTAAAATAGTTTATTTAAGTTATTTTGTTTTATAAATCAAGAAAAAACATCATTTTAAAAATAGTGATAGCGTTTATTTAATATAATTTATCTTTTTAATTTTCTTTAATTTGCATTTAAGCCCCTGTAATTTATTAACTTTTTCTTTAGGATTAATCAATCATATCTCTTTATCTGTTCAAATCCTCTCGATCATTTAGTATCAATCATAACCCTTTTCCCGTTCAAATTCACCCGATCACTATTCGTTTGATTATTCATCGCATACTCGTTGGGACTTAACGACCGGGAAAACACTACACCTCTAGATCTTCATCGCATTTGGTTCCGCATCGCTTGAAGTTTGTTACGGTTGACCATTCACAAGTGGTCACCAGGATAAAACCCGACCGTCTCGAGCCAATCAGATGTAAAGACGGCATTTCGAACGGAGATCTTAAAGAGGTCGCTCACGCCGACCAACCGAAGGATTTGTGAATCAAGAGCATCCTACTCACGCCATCGCTGAAGAAGGCTCTTTACGGTTTAAACCAAGCTCCAAGGGCATGGTATGATACGCTATCAAAGTTTCTTCATCTACCGGATTTAGCAAAGAGCAGCTGATCCAACATTGTTCACCGTAGTAAGGCAAACATTTAATTCATGTTCAAATTTATGTTGATGATATCATCTTTGCCTCGACCGACCCCAATGAGTGTGACCGTTTTCAAATGAAATGGGTTCTAAATTTCAAATGTCAATGATGGACAAATGTCATTTTTCTTAGGACTACAAATTTCACAAAGTCCCGAGGCATTTTCAAAAATCAATCTAAATATGCAAATGAGATTTTAAAGAAATTTGGATTTAATTCAAGTGACCATTGACACTCCCATGATTAAACGTATCAAACTAGATGAGGACCACTGTGGATCATGGTAGACCAAACGAAATATCGAGTATGATTGGATCCCGATGTACCTCACGCCTAGTGACCGTACATCTTGTTCGTTGTTTGCATGTGTGCTAGATACCGTGCTGCCTACTAAAAAGCACCTTGAAGCGCTTAAACGGGTCTTCGGTATCTCCAAGGAACCATCAATATGGGACTTTGGCACCAAGGACACCGGTATGTCACTAACAAACCTATGCAGATGCTCGATCATGCATGATGTCAAGATACTCGTCAAGCACGTCCTGAGGTGCAGCTTTTAGGTGATAAGCTTGTGAGCTGGTCTTCAAAGAAGCAAATGAGTACTTCTATTTCCTACTGAGGTCGAATACATAGCCATGTCATCTTGTTGTGCTCAAATCCTATGGATGAGATCCCAATTATCGACTATGGCTTTGAATTTAACAAAATCCTCCATCATCGTGTTAATAAAAGTGCTATTGCTCTCTCATGCAACAACGTACAACACTCGAGAGCAAAGCACATCGACATTCGACATCATTTCATCGGGGAACAAGTGGAAAACAGTGTGGTGGAACTTTACTGCGAGGACCGAATACCGGTTAGCGACATCTTCACCAAAGCTCTTCCTAGAGAACGTTTGAGTTTATTCTTCCACGACTTGGCCTTAAAAGCCTTCAACCGAAACACTCGAACGCCTTCAAGAGGAAGAAGGGAGTTAAAGGTTTCTTTCATCTATCTCTTGTATATATCTATTCGAAAAACAAAATACAAAATTATAAAACCTTCAAAATCAAATAGAAAAATATAAAACTTTCAAAATCCATAAAAAAAAAAAAAAAAAAAAAAAAAATGAAAAATTCAAAAATCCTCAAAAATATTGTCATTTTGTCATGTTTTTCTCGATTCGATTATATCTACGGTCTTGATGTCGTCATTCAAAGAATGATACGGACTTTAGATGTTGTTCGAATTTTCATAAAAAAATAAAAATAAAAATAAATTGAAAAATTCAAAAATCCTCAAAAATATTGTCATTTTGTCATGTTTTTCTCGATTGATTATATCTACGGTCTTTATGTCATTATTCAAAGAATAATACGGACTTTAGATGTTGTTGAATTTTCAAAAAAATAATAATAATAATAATAAATTGGGAGAAAGAGAAACAATGGTTTATTGTCATTTCGGTGTAGTAACCCGCTTTTAAAGAAAGAAAAGAGCCAAACTTTATCATGTTTTCAAAAATTCCATGCTCGATTCTATTAACATTTATCTCCGAAACTAACTGCTTTGAAAAATAACTCTGACTCTATTTTGATAATCACTTGACTTATTTGTCAAAATATCTATCTCTCAATCAACAACCTATGTTATTGATTGAGGGGAGAATGATTTCAATTAAATTAAAAGTTATTTGTCATTCAATTGTTTTCAAAAGATATTCATGCATGTTTAATCAATGGAGTTTAAAGTCTTAAAATCGATCCTTATCGCTAAAACGCTTTCATAATCAAGTCACAATTCTCCTTAAAAGCTTTCAAAATCAATTTAAATTATAAGAGATCACAAATCTCAAAGGATTTGATAATTGTGATCGGGGAGAATTTTTATTTAAATTGGATTTAAACCGATAATTCAAGAATGGTTTTATAGGATGTACATGCTCTCCTTCCCACATGTGCCAAACGATTTCAAATTTTCCATGCACATGTTGATGGGGAGCATCTATCTTAAACCACAAATATTTAAAGCGTGATCAACTTATCTCGATGTAGCCTTCTCCTAATATGTGCAAAACAGCCAAATATCTATGCACATATTGAGGGGAGCAAGCTTATGAAAACCTCATCCTTCCCAAAATGCTTTATCTACTTGATTTGATTAGGAAGTGATGTTGATATTTTTAGAAAATGGTAATCAAAGAAGTTAATTTTTCTCTTGCCTCCGTGTGCAAAACGATTTCAAACACTTGATGCACATGTTGAGGGGAGCTCTTGTTCTAAAAATATCAAAACAATTCGTACAAAATGCTTTCATAATATATCACAAGTATCCGGATTGATTTTCAAATGGTTTTCAATTGGTTCCAATGGCGTATGAACAATACCAAATAAACCTACCAACTTTACTTTATGTATGGTGATATAAGGATGATAAGGTTAGGTATTTATTCCTATGATCCGCCAGATTCGGAGGGATCTACCTAGGGACAATCCACTAGATAGTGTAAGTCCTTAGGTATATTGAAAAGGAGAAAATGAGATATGGGAAGAGTGCGGATCGAGTCCGAGCTAGTATCGGAATAAACCCAACAAGGTTCTAGCTATGAAGTCTCGGTAAGCAATCAAGGGTTGAAGAATGAAAAGAATTGAATGAGAAAGGGTGAAACAAATAGCCCTCCAATTATTCAATCTTAGGGCGTAAACCGGGTTCAATTCATTTGCTACCGGTGGTTACCAAGGTAACACTGTATTGAAGACAAGACGTCATGGACCCAAAGGACGCACCGCACTTCAACTTCCCAAACCACCAAGTTCCTCTTAAAAGGACTTGTTTCATTCTCACGGGAACCGACATTATCTATCGACTCTCTTAGATATTGTTGATATCAAGAAGGAGACCTCTCCTAGTCTCCGATCTGAGGATCCGATATGCACAAATTGAGTCTAGAGCCATGAGATCATCCATAAATCTCATTAGGACACTTTCAATGAAGACTCTACGTTTCACACAATGTGGAAAGAGAGATTATATCTTGAGTCCCACGATTATCCTTGTGGTATTGCTGTAACATCCGAGTGATATGCAAACATATTCACAATGAAGATGGAAAGCCTTCGAGCCAACATCAAAAAGCTCTCAGTGCGTGGCATGTGAGATCTAACCAATAGATCAACCATGTGACAACCGAGCAGAAACAATGGGGAGATTCAATCTTTTGAATCAATCTTGGTTTAGGTTATGGATTGACGGATACCTTTGAAAAACCGGTCATTGTGCTTAAAAACTCTTTTCTTTAGCACATCGACCGTGTACGAATATTTCAAATCAAAAGGTGTTTTATGATTGATAATTGTTGTTCATTAAAACCTTCATTGTATTGCAAAAACAATTTCTATTGAGCAATACACGATTGTTTTTCAAATATCTTTTCATCAATTAGTGAATTTCTATTCGCTGGTTCCCTCACTCCGTGTTGTCTTCTTTGAGACTGTAATATATTAGTTTTCACACACATCAAACCATAACACATGCTGGCGTATAAATGGAATTCTAGAGAGAAAGTTAGAGGTTTAGGAACTTAGTGAGAGAAAGTGAAAGATATTATTATGAGCTCCAACTCTACCTGGGAGGTAGAGAGTATTTATAGTCTTACATAAAACACCACACATCGGGTCGTGGATCGCATACAGCTGGTAAAGACCCGTCCGTCCTCCACGGTGTTACAAAACTAAATACTACTTAACTTAAAAGAACTACGACTACGAGCTTAACGATTACATATACTTGAGGTGACCGACTCTTTAATACCGGAATTTCTAATTCCTAACAATCTCCCAAGGAGGTCACCTCAATCATGTACCAAAATTACATAGAATACAAATAGATATTACATTAAAATTGTTCTTGCATTCTTGATGTAGTCCTTGCTCCTAAGCTCGTAGTCATTGATTCTTCACATTGCATGTTTGGTTACTCCAAGTGGAGGTATTTTACCGATCCACATGATAATAATTTTGAGCCGACTTTTGAGATCATCAAGAATCAAAAATCTCTCGAGACATCCATTGTGGTGTTGGTATTATGTGATGTTGTAACTTCGGACCGACATGCTCACATTCGGATCATGATATCTTCTCATCGAGTAGCGTGCTTTTGTTGATTCATGATATTGGCAAAGCAGTAGCGTAAGCATGGAGTGAAAATATCGAGTCATTGATGCACTAATCATGATTTATTTTGAGACGAATGTGTTAAGTGAGCATGCGGCTATGGATTGACCGCTCATTCGATCACCGCAAATGTAGGATGTACCGCATAAAACTCGTTAGCAATAAAGCACACTAAAGTGTCTTTGATCACTTCGCTGAATCGAGGTACACGACCCACGGTTCCTCGCTGATCAAGATAAGCACCGCTTCGTGATCGTAGGATTCCTAAGAATCTCCTTGATGTGGTTTCGCGAACTATTCTAGTTGTTCTCAAACCGAACATCTCAAAGAAGACAACACGGAGTGAGTGAACCAATAATTTAAGTCCACCGATTGATGAAAAGAGATTTGAAAACAATCGTATTGCTCATTAGAAGTTGTTTTTGCAATACAACGAAGGTTTTATTGAAAATCAATTATCAATCATAAAACACCTTTTGGTTTGAAAATGAGTACACGGTCGATGTGCTAAAGAAAAGAGTTGTTAGCACAAAGACAGTGTTTTTCAAAGGTATCCGCTAATCCATAACTCGAACCAGATTGATTCAAGAGATTGAATCGCCCCATTGTTTACATTCGCTTGTCACATGGTTGATCTATAATAGATCTCACATGCCACCTACCAGAGCTTGTTTGATGTTGGCTCGTAAGGCTTTCCATCTTCATTGTGAATATGTATACACATCACTCGATGTTTCGCAATACCACAAGGATAATACGTAGGACTCTAAGATATAATCTCTTTCCACATTGTGTGAAACAGAGTCTTCATTGAAAGTGTCCTAATGAGATTTATTGATTATCTCGTGGCTCTAGACTCAATATGTGCATATTTGGATCCTGTGTCGAGACTAGGGAGAGGGTCTCCTTCTTCAATATCAACAATCTCTAAGAGAAAGTTGATAGATAATTTTGGTTCCCGTGAGAATGAAACAAGTCCTTTAAGAGGAACTTGAGTGGTTTGAAAGTTGAAGTGCAAGCGCCACTGGGTCCATGATGTCTTGTCTTCAATACCGATGTTACCATCGTAGTATATGAATTGAACCCGTTTCGCCCTAAGGTTGAATAAATGGAGGGCTATTTTTTTCACCCTTTCTCATTCAATTCTTTTTAATTCTTCAACCCTTCAATGCTTACCGAGACTTCATAGCAAGAACCTTGTTGGGTTTGTTCCAAGATTGCTCTATCTCATCCGCACTCTTCCCATATTTCACTTTTCTCCTTTATCATTAAACCTAAGGACTTATACACTAACTAGTGGATTGTCCTCGGTAGATCCCTCCGGTTCATGGATCATGGGAACCAATACCTAACCTTATCATCCTTATATCACCGTACATACAAGAAAGTTGGTCGGTCAATTTGGTATTGTTCATCGCTTTGGAATCAATTGAAAACCATTTGAAAAACAATCCGGATACTTGTGATATATTTATCAAAACATTTTGAACACGAATTGTTTTTGATATTCTTAGAATAAGTGCTCCCCTCAACATGTGCATGAATTGTTTGAAATCGTTTTGCACACGGAGGCAAGAGGAAGAAATTACTTCTTTGATTACCATTTTCTAAAAGATATCACCATCACTTCCTTGATCAAATCAAGTAGATAAAGCATTTTCGGGAAGGATGAGGTTTCCATAAGTTTGCTCCCCCTCAATATGTGCCTCGAGGTTTGAAAAAAAAAGTTTTGCACATACTAGAGGGAACCTGCACATTGAAATATATGATCACGTTTCAAATCATAGGTTTAAGATAGATGCTCCCCCTCAACATGTGCATTGAAAATTTGAAATCGTTTGTCACATATGGGAAGGATGACATGTACATCCTTATAAAACCATTTACCGAATTATCGTTTAAATCCAATTTAAATCACAAATTCTCCCGATCACAATTATCAAATCATTTGAGATTTGTGATCTCTTATAGATTTAAATTGATTTTGAAAGCTTTGAGGAGAATTGTGACTTGATTATGAAAGCGTTTTAACCGATAAGGATCGGATTTTAAGACTTTAAAACTCCATTGATAAAACATGCATGTATATCTTTTGAAAACGATTTAATGCCAAATAACTTTTTAATTTAATTGAAATTATTCTCCCCTCAATCAATGACATAGGTTGTTGATTGAGAGATTGATATGTTGACAATAAGTCCAGATGATTATCAAAAATAGAGACCGAGTTATTTTTCAAAGCGCTTAGTTTTCGCAGATAAATGTTTATAGAATCGAGCATTGAATTTATGGAAAAACATGATAAAGTATGGCTCATTTTTTCTTTGAAAAGCTGGTTATTGCTCGAAATGACAAGAAGCCATTTGTTTCTCTTTCTCCCAAAACTATTTTTTTTTTTTAAGAATTCGAACAACATCTAAAGTCCCGTGTCATTCTTTGAATGACAAGACAAAGACCGTAGATATTGTCGAACCGATGAAAACATGACAAATTGACAATATTTTTTGAAGATTTTTCAATTTTTCGATTTTTATGGATTTTGAAAGTTTTATAATTTTGTATTTTGTTTTTCGAATAAATATTTACAAGAGATAGATGAAGGAAACCTTTACTCCTCGCCTTCCTCCTCAAGACGCTTGAGTGTTTCGTTGAAGGCTTTTCAAGCCAAGTCGTGGAAGAATAAACTCAAAACGTTCTCTTGGAAGAGCTTTGGTGAAGATGTTCGCTAACCGGTATTCGCACTCACAAAATAGAGTTCCACCACACCTTTTTCCACTTGTTCCCTCGATGAAATGATGTCGAATGTCGATATGCTTTGCTCTTCGAGTGTTGAACGTTGTTGCATGAGAGAGCAATGGCACTTTTATTATCACAAGATGAGGGATTTTGTTGAATTCAAAGCCATAGTCGATAATCGAGATCTCATCCATAAGATTTGAGCACAAGAAGATGACATGGCTATTTATTCAACCTACGTAGAGGAAATAGAAGTACACATTTGCTTCTTTGAAGACCACTCACAAGTTTATCACCCAAAACCGAGCACCTCGGATGTACTTCGACGAGTATCTTGACACCGCATGATCAAGATCGCATAGGTCGTTAGTGACATACCGGTGTCCTTCGTACCGAGACCCATATTGATGGTTCCTTGAGATACCGAAGACACGCTTAACCGCTTCAAGGTGCTTTTTAGTAGGCTTAGCCTGTTATCTAGCACACATGCAAACAAATGAACAAGATGTCCGGTCTACTAGCAGTGAGGTACATCGTGATCCAATCATACTACGATATTTCGCTTGGTCAATCATGATCCCCGAGTGGTCCTCATCTAGTTTGGTTCGATCAATCATGGAGTGTCGATGAGGTCACTTGAATCAAATCCATATTTCTTTAAGATCTCGGTTGATATTTAGATTGATTTATGAAAATGCCTCCGGACTTTGTGAAATTTGTAAACCCAAGAAAATGACATTTGTCCCATCATTGACATTTGAAATTTTGAACTCATTTCATTTGAAAACGGTCACATTCATTGGGGTCACGAGGCAAAGATAATATCATCAACATAAATTTGAGGATGAATTAAATGTTTGCTCGACTTCTGGTGAACAATGTTGGATCAATCGCTCCTTTGCAAAACTGTAGATAGAAGAAACTTTGACAAATGTATCATACCATGCCCTTGGAGCTTGCTTTAAACCGTAAAGAGCCTTCTTCAAACGATAAACGTGAGTAGGATGCTCTTGATTCACACATCCAGTTACCGACGAGACAACTTCTTTAAGATCTCCATTCGTAAATGCCGCCTTTACATCCATCCGATAGACTACCATGTTCTTACTAGCAAAGATTAGCCAAAAGATTCTCGATTGCCTCGATTCGAGAAACCGGAGCAAAGATTCTTCAAAGTCAATACCTCCTCTTGACGGTATCCTTTAGCAACTAATCGAGCCTTGTTCTTCAACACATCACCATGCTCATCAAGTTTCACTTTGAAGATCCATTTAAGAGCAATAATCATAGCACGCCTCGAGCACGTACTAACTCCCATACATCAAGTCGATCAAACTCATGAATTTCATCTTGCATGGCATTGAACCGCCTATCTTCATTCATGGCGGTTTTAACATCTTTGGTTCAATCTTAGATAGTACGGAGTCAAGAAGCACCATAAGGCATCGGTTGCAAGTTGTTTCCGTGTTGATACAGGACGAGAGGGATTTCCAATGATGTTGTCTAGTGGATGATCGTGAGTCCATTTTCCGAGGTGTTCATGTGGTTGTAGTTGAGGAACTCAAGTAGCTGAATCGACTTCTCCCGATGAAGACGGTTCGAGGATGATTCTGTGCAAATATATTTTCAAACGGAGCATCTTCATGAGTAGCTAAGGATTTTCTTCATTGTTGATACCGATACCATTCCCTCGATGTACACTGATGATTGATGATTTATTGATGAGACATAGTGATCAAGCAGAAGCGCTTGGCTTAATGATATTGAGATCAAGGATCAACATCATTTACTTGGATAGAAGTGCCTCGATGTAGGAATTGACAGCTCATTAGCACTTGGCTCATACCGCTCATCAAACATAGGATCAAACAATTTTCTTAAATCATCTTCTCATGGAGGTACATATGGAGTCTTTGGGAGGAAATGGTACAAGGATGAACCAATAGGACTGCTTTTGAAGTGCGGGTCCAGAATGGATTGTCCAGAGCCGAGGGACCACCGCGATAGAAACTCTCTCGACTATCTTTATCAACCCATATGTAGACAATTTGAAGTGACCCGATGAAGAAAACCCGATATACCAAACTTGAAATCAAGAAGAATTCTCGTGATTTGCATCTTAAGCTTGCAATAATGTTGGAAGAACAAAGGTCGAGAATTTATGCTTCAAGCAAATCTCTAAGTACTCAATACTCAACCAAAGTATGAGACTTTAACACCTCTTGCGATTATCCACAACGCCATATTCGTGTGTCAATCGAGTAAACTACGTAACTCCTTAAAGTGATAGTTAACGGATCTTCAACCATCCATCCCGACTACCGGTAACTAGATAAACCAAGTCTTCAACTTAAAATTTTAGACCCGAGCAAGTTATCAAATAATAACACGCCTTTTAAATTTAACTTCAATCTCAAATAAGTGATAATTGATTAACTCAAGTAATCGCCTTGTGTCAAATGCCCAACACGTAAATAAACGACAACCGGATGTACGCCGATCCACCGAATGAACCGGAACAAATGATTTCTCAACATTAATGCATTCTTCCTAAAGGTACACATGTAGAGACCGATCGTGAAGATTCACCACAAATGTCTTCGAGCGATTGAGGTAGTCATTTTCCTTAATGTTCATGTGGTTGATTTATAGCAAGACAATGAGAGGAACAATAATCCGTAAAGATTTGGCAAAGGAATACCAAAGAGCGGATCATTATTCAATAGTGCAACTTACAATATCATGATAGTCATTATAAACGCCTTGTGAAATAACCGGAGATAAGGTTTCTTGAGAATTCCAAGAAGTACTTAGATGGTGAACCAGTTGAGTCAATAGAAACCGCAGCATGAGCGTTGTCGGATGATCAACATTCGTTTGAGGTTGAAAGTACTCATCAAACATATCTTTGAAAACAATGAATCCCAAACATTGATTCCCATTTATCCTTAGTAAGTGAAGCATTAGGCGTTGGAGGAGAGTCATCAAAAATAAAACCAATCCCGCTTATCCTTAGTATATTCACTCTTCATCAAAAATATACACTCATCATCATCAAAATTAAGTCGATAACCATTATTCAAACATCCATCATCATGTAGTATATTCACTCTTCTCCCCTCAAAATTGCATCCGTTGCCATTTTGATTTAACAAGTGAATAAGAGTATACACCAATGAACGAGATCCACTTGATGACCGAATGAGCGTGGAAAACATGAAGCTTGTTGATGAAGAATGTAGATGAGTATGGCCATTCATGAGAGAATTTCTCATTAGTCAAGATAAAGCTTACGTAAGAGCGTACACTTTTCTTTCTATGAGGAACGGGCTCAAGTGTTATCTGCAGACGCCATAATAATGAAGCACGAGGCCCGAATCGATTTGAACAGACGCCATTGTTAAGAGCCCAAATATATGTTTAGAGTCACCCAATCCAAATACCAAGGGACGATTTATACGACCGCTTTGGACAATGTACTAAGACAGAGAATTGGAAACATTGATCCCCACGTGTCGATGGGTTCCTTTTGTTAGCACAAACAATCTTTGAATCGCCAGAAACCTTAGATGCAATGGCATTATTCCTAGAGTCGAACTAGTGAAGCATCGGACTTAGTCAAATGACATTCTCATGCTTAATGGGATTATTCTACCGCTGGCTTCCAAACCTTAACAGCACTATTCTAGGCATAGTGGATCTAGCCGAGGGGTAAGGTTTGCCATTTGTAAATATTCGACTGTGGGCTTCCACCGAAATCCTACATTAGTAAACACATTCCCTGTAGGTTTCGTGATTGCTTAACTGCTTTGCTCTCCAAACTTTCTTAATCGGGTTATGAATCTTAGACCTCGTAAATAACACATCACATTTATCATGATTACCGAAAATAAACATTTTTTACATGTTTTGCGAGACAACATGAGGCCTCGAATTAATTTCTGAAGCTTAGAGCTAATACTAGAACTAACACGATTCTTTTTGTTCAAATCAAACTTTGTCCCTATGGTGTTCTTTTCACTTCCTTATCATTAACACTTTTAGTTCATGTAATCCTATCCTTCTTTGCATTGCTTCTAGGTTTTGACCCGCTAACTTTAGTGTCAATCTTAACATCCGTAGAAGTAACGATGGGAACATTACATGGTTTCACCGCTTTCGCATTTCGTCTAGAAGTCCTGGATCCGAAATTCTAGGAGGCACATCAAAGGTTGCTTGCTTGAATTTTGACATGGAACAAGGCATATCAAGGGTCATATGTTTGGCATTAGGCATAGAACAAGGCAAAACTATTCTATCTCGCCTATT
The DNA here is from genome assembly GCA_022545495.1 of Chrysanthemum lavandulifolium. NCBI lineage: Eukaryota > Viridiplantae > Streptophyta > Magnoliopsida > Asterales > Asteraceae > Chrysanthemum > Chrysanthemum lavandulifolium. Next base: position 106,674,011 of record CM040244.1, read on the forward strand.
GCTAGATTTCGGACTTGTGACAATTACATACTCTAAGAGTTCCCGAGATCGCTTAGCATCCATGCGCATAGGCTATAGTACTATCAAAAGGTTTTTCTAATCTTTCATCTTCAACAATCTCACGGAGACCCTTCAAACCGTCCTTAAGGTGTGAGAGATATGCTTTATGTGCAAGTTCATTATTCCTAATGGGTGGGGAATATATAACATATCGATAGCATATTTATCACAAGCGTAAACCTTAGGAACAGTAGTATTTGCAATTGGGATTGGCAACTTTCCTTTCACCACACGCCTGATTCTCAATATCGTTAAGTAAAGAAGTTATCTTTTCAATTTGTTTATCATGATTAACTTTAAATGAATCGATAACTCTTTGTTTTGATCATTAACCTTTGAAATTTCAAACTTTAAAACAATCATTTTCCTTTGCAAGTTATCAATTATGTTTTGAAGTTGGAAATTCGAGAATCTAAAGGTGAGGCATATGGAAACCAACACATCCTTCTTTTCACCTTTCAGTTGTGAAATTTGGGCTTTCAATTTTTGATCGTGTTATAATGAGCTCGAATTTGTTCATCACATTTGCTAATTTCAAAACTCAGATCAAACTCGGGAGCATCGAGGATGTCTTGATATTTGAGGTTTTAACATTTTCTTTGAGATGTTGATGTTTTAATTGCAAAGCAAGATGTTCAACTTCTAATTTAGAATAATGTTTGACCAAGTTATCATGATCATCCTGTTTCTATTTTCTCATGCAATTTTGAATTTGTTGTTTCAAGCTCAATGACACGATCATGGGAGACTTTCGAGCAATGATAATTCATGAAATTGAGAAACATTAATGGAACAATTTGTAGCAAAAGAAAACACATCTTGAGCAATACATTCGTAAATTAGATTCTCATTCAAGTGTATGCAAGTTCTTCCTCTCAATCTCTTTATATTTTAATTCTCTCATAGTCACTAACCTCAACAATCATTGCATCAAATTCTTTTCCATTTCTTTAATATCGAATGCGTCCCTTTTAAGACTCTCAAATTGATCTTTAGTTGTTTAAAGAAAGGCATGACCTCGCCTAAATAGCATTCTTTAGTTTGCTCAAAACCCCTTTCCCTTTGGCTTATACCGGTGGGTGTGATCCTTTTCTTACAAGTTTTCTCAAAATCAACAAATAGTTGAAAGATAACATATTGACCGATTAAGGTCTTGCTTTTAGTGGCAATAGATCTAGGAACTAAGTGCATTGGTGTATTAGGAGGATACACGCTTCCTACAAGCGGATTCTTTTCAACAAGATTTTCACTTTTGCATTTCCATGTCCTTTTCCGTAACACTTGTTCGTGGGGTTAATAGAGTCTCGAGGCTTAAACTTGTTCAAGGAGATCCAATTTTCTTTAGTGTAATTATGGGGTTTGATCGTTATGTTATTCTTTTACACTCGTGATCTTCTAACTTTATTCATTTTCTCCCTAGTGACTTCATCCGATTTCTTATCTTCCTCCAGCACTCAACGCAACTAGGTTTCCGCTTAGGCTTAAGGATTTCATTACCATCATAAAGTACCTTATGAGCATTTCTAGCCTTTTAACAACCTTGGGATTAGGTTCCTCAACAATGGGAATGCTATGCTTATCGCTTAAGACTCTATGCTTAGTGATCAAGGAGCAATCTAATGGTATTCCTTGTACGCATAACTTATTTTCAAGCTTGTTTTTCAAAGTTTTCGATTGGAAAATCATTCAAAAGTTTTGATTCCTTAGCATTGAATTCTTGCTTAAGCATTTTCACATTTTCTTGAAGTTCTTGTTTTGCTTAGCGCTTTAGAAAGCTTTTCTTGTAAGGAGTTTAACTCTTGTTTTAATACTTCTTCTAAAATTACTTTTTCTAATGATTGTATATATTTGGACATCCATTTCCGCTCACGGGTGGTCAACTCAAACTTAGCACTGCTCATAAATAGCAACTTGATCCTTATATATGTTAAGCTCGGTGGTGGTGGAATCATCAGCACAAATGCGTGTACTCATGCGTTCATAATCATCATTTTGAGTAGAAGATGCACAACTAGGTACAGTGCAGAAACTTCCATGCAACTTACCTCAAGATTGACATGCACAGTCGTGTGATGGTGCATCTCTATCTCTTGTGAATTTGAGCACTAAGATTCCATTTTGCATTATCTCGACTCATCAAGATTTGTTGTCACCGACATTTCGCATTCAAGAAGACCCGATTCTTCAATGATACATTACCCATCTTATCACAACAATCTTTCAACCGCACCGACACTCATTCACGTTTCATTCTTTTGTGCGATTCTTCAATGTATTTTTTCACATTATCCATGAGTTCGATAAATGTCTCAATGAATTCTCGAATTTCCATTCCAAGATGTTTTTGAAGGAAATTCGGTCAAGTGTTGATCGTAATCATCGAATATTCCCATTGATGAATGGCTAAAATTGTTTGTAGATTACTTGAAGAGTCGACCGAACCATCCTTTTGAACCTCTTCATTGGTAAGTTGCGACTTTAAATGTTCTAAGTTCAACAACAAGCTTCTTGTCAATGTAGGTAAGTCCCGCGGAAAAGAGCACTACATGTTCGATCCCCGCCTATGGATAACAAATTGTATGAGGTGCGAGATGAAGTAGTCGATAGGCTCAATGTCGCATTCCATTTGCATGTCATTCTCAGTAGCGTGTGCAATTCATTCTCATTGTACTCGTAACATGAAGATCTCACATCCTCATTGTTTAATTCAAACATCTTTAATCGCTCGTTGTAGCATCCATTATCATTATTATCCACAAGATCATACAATTTAAGCACTTCAAATCACCGGGTCAAGAGAGTAAGACATGATGTGGTAGAATGCACGGATTTTACAAGTCTATGATTTAAACCGAGAAATAGAATCTTTCATGGATTTTACTAAAATCAAGACCAAACCGTTAAGCAATGACCAATGGAATGTGTTAAGATGATCGATGGATCGACACAATGATAGACAATTGTGTGTTAGGTCTTATGATTGTTTGTGGATAAGCGTAGATGTTGTTTGGTTATGATTTGGTTTGGTTGTTGCACGATTTTATGGAGAAATTTAGGTCTAAAACTTAAAAGCTCAATAACTTCTTTTCGAGAGGATTTGGGCCTCGAAAAATTGCTTCACGACATCGTGGTGAAACCTCACTATATTCAGTCGTTCCTGGCCGCTTTGATGTGTATTTCACCAAAACGGAGTTACGGATCAAAAGTTATGGCTGTTTGAAGTTTTGACGAAAAGTCAACTTTGGTCAAACCTCTTCTTCAAAAATCAACCAAGTCGCTATAACCCTTGAACCAAGTCGCTACACCAAGTCGCTAAGTAGCAACTCGCTAAATCACTAAATCGCTAAGCACCAAGTCGCTACACAAATAAGTCGCTAAACAAAGAACTCGCTAAGGTCCAAGTCGCTATATAACAACTCGCTACAATCCAAGTCGCTAACAAAATTTTGGCAAGAATTCGCTAAGCACCAAGTCGCTAAATATTCAAGTCGCTAAATAGCAACTCGCTAGGTACCAACTCGCTAACACAAGTCGCCACCGTAGTGGAGAATCCACTACTTGTACCGTTAGTCGCTAAGTCTAAGTCGCTAACTCCACAAACCAGTAACTCGCTACAAAATGTAAAGCAAGTCGCTAGCAAGAAAAGTAACACGAGGTCAAGTCGCTAGCAAGAAAACTTCACAAACGCCACTTTTCAATCCAAACACAACCCAACCAAGATGATTCAAGCTACCAAATGAAAACCTAAACACTTGTGATGATTCTAAACATAAAAGTACTAACAAAATCCAAGCTTTAACACAAGAAATCAACCAAATGATGCACAAACCACTAAACTTTTTCAAACTCAAAACCACCTAAAACCACTAGAAATCCAAAGATGCAAGATATGATCTAACCATGGCTCGATACCAATTGTAATATATTAGTTTTCACATACACATCAAACCATAACACAAAGTGGCGATAAATGGAATTCTAGAGAGAAAGTTAGAGGTTTAGGGAACTTAGTGAGAAAGTGAAAGATATTATTATGAGCTCCAACTCTCTACCTTGGGAGGTAGAGTATTTATAGTCTTACATAAAACGCCACATTGGGGCGTGGATCGTGCGCATGCTGGGTAAAGACCCGTCCGTCCTCCACGGTGTTACAAAACTAAATACTACTTAACTTAAAAGAACTACGACTACGAGCTTAACGATTACATATACTTGAGGTGACCGACTCTTTAATACCGAATTTCTAATTCTAACGAGACGTTCCGGTTTGAGAACGAATTTAGAGCAATTTTAAACCCCGCCAAGGAAATTCATCGGAATTATACCGATCACAAAAGACTTGTAATCGATCAACGGGAATCGTGGTCAGGTACCTCAATTCAACGAAGTGATCAAAGACACTTTCGTGCGCTTTATTGCTAACTGCTTTATGTGTACACCCGACGCTTGCGGTGATCGTAATGAAGCGGTCAATCCATAGCCACATGCTCACACAATACATTCATTTCTCAAGAAATCATGATAAGTACATCAATGACTCGATATTTTCACTCCATGCTTCGCTACGCCGCCGCCAATATCATGAATCAACGAAAGCTTCGCTACTCGATGAGAAGATATCTTGATCCGTAATGTGAGCATGTCGGTCCAAGGTCACAACATCACATAATACCAACACCACAATGGATGTCTCGTAGATTTTTGTTAGATGATGATCTCAAAAGTCGGCTCAAAATTATTATTACGTGGATCAAGAAAGACCTCCACTTGGATTAACCAATCATGCAATGAGAGGAATCAATGACTACGAGCTTCGGAGCAAAGTACTACATCAAGAATTCAAGAACAATTGTTAATGTAATATCTGTTTGTATTCTATGTAATTTTAGTATATGTTTGAGGTGACCTCCCTTAGGGGGAGATTGTTAGGAATTAGAAATTCTAGGTATTAAAGAGTCGGTCACCTCAAGTATATGTAATCGTTAGGAATCTCGTAGTCGTAGTTATATTAAGCTAAGTAGTATTTAGTTAAGTAACACCGCTGGAGGACGGACGGGTCTTTCCCATCAGATGCATGATCCACGACCCGTTGTGTGGCGCTTATTGTAAGACTATAAATACTCTCTACCTTCCAAGGTAGAGAGTTGGAGCTCATAATAAGATTTTTCTTTTTCTCACTAAAGTTCTCAAACCTCTAACTTTCTCTCTCTAAAAACCTCTTGTACGCCTACTTTGTATCATGGTTTGATGTGTATGTGAAATCCAATATCTTTCAGTTTTGAGGAATGAGCTGCCACAGAAAGAAAAAGATCCTGGTTGTTTCACTCTCCCTTGCTTGATCGGGAGTCTCAATATGTGCAATGCCCTAGCTGGTCTTGGAGGAAGCATAAGCATGATGCCTTGTTCGATGTTCCTACGTATGGGAATTGGTGACCTTAAACCAGCCAAGATGAAAATTAAAATGGCCGATCGATCCATGCAGTCACCGTTAGGCATCGTTGAAAATGTGTTGGTAAAGATAAAGAAATTCATTTTCCCGATAGATTTTGTAATTCTAGACATTCCGGAAGACAACAAAATACCTTTCATTTTAGGCAGACCTATGATTGCTACTGCCCATACAAAGGTGGATGTTTTGCTGGAAAATTAACTCTCGAAGCTAATGGAGAGATTGCAACGTTCGGACCTAATGAACCCTGTCCATTCCTCAAAAGGTATGTGCGGTAGACCCAGTAGGAAATTTTGGTGACGCTCTAGAAGAATTTCTTAGTGATCCCTCGGACCCTGGCAAGATAGATTCTGGGAAAGATTTTGATGTGTTTGTCAATTTTGAGGAAGAGGATAATTTAGGAATCAGTACTGATGATTTCTCGTGTGACGTCGAAATGGCGCATTGGCAAGACAAATCTATGAAGACTTTTTCACAAACCAATCAACCTAGATTTTATGAGATGGGAACCCGCATACATCATAGGAACCCCTATTATCCGAAGATCTCATGCAAAATCGGGTACATCGATTTCTATCCATTTATTGACACAACTTCCCCAGTTAACATTATGTCAAAAGAATGCTACAACCGAGTTATGAAGAAAGAATTAGAATATAAGGGGAACAATTTTCTTGGGTTTGTAACTAACATCCGTGTCTTCGTTGGGACTCATTCATTTTTGGTGGACTTTATGGTTTTGGACGACTTGAGCGAGTTTGTGGAAGATGGACTAACTGGGGTAATCTTAGGAAAACCTTTTCAAGAACTATCTGGGCTTGATAAAAATGAAAAAGAAAGGTTAGTATGTGATGCAGGTTTTACTAACTAGGTCTTAATATTTATAGTGTCTCGCTATACCTATGGTCTACCCTAATGCACTAACGGGCAGTGTACCCGGTCTTGTGTAGTGTAGTAAATGGTAAAGCCGAGGTCGTCCCAAGAGCTATGTGTGTTGGATTATTACTAAGTCTAATTGTCATAGAAATATAATGCTTTTGATAGGTATTTAATTAATTAAACTACTAATGCGTAATATAAAAGCAAATAAATAGTAAAGGGAAATCAATAGAGGAATAGTGGTGCTAACCTATTTAATCCTCCTAGCTAGTTATGTCTACGCTCACCTACTTCCAATTACTTTAGGTGGGGTCAAATTTGAGAGGACAAGATTTGGTCAATTCGCCTAACCTATCGAAAGATGCCACCACAGAGAAATCCAAGACCGTCATAAGTCCCGTTGTTCCCGGGTCCCCTAAGCCGAGTCATTAAGTACCGCTACATGCTAGATTCTAAATAGTGAGTGCCCTACCGTTAGGAACTTAGACACTACACCCCCAATTCTTAAGTTCATCTAAACGATAGGTGATCAGCTTGGTCAAATCGCACAAGTAGAAAGGGTCGTCGGTTGGTCATATCTTACCCTTCCTGCGTCTCACCCACTCACCCATGGTCACTGGTCATATCTCCTAGGCAATTGGCCTCTATCGCCATTCAAAACTACCCAACCAAGGGTGACTACCAAAGAACTATGCATGCATACACTTAGAAATAATTGTACGAAAGTAAAGGTAAACATAAACAAAACAATTAAGGAATCATAACTAGGCTAGCACCAAAGGGTGCTTAGCCGCTCATATTAATCATGCAAATCAATTCAATATTCAAAGGTACGAAATACATGAACCGAAAGTAAAGAAATAATAAACGCTAAAGCTTATCGTAATGGTGTGATTTCTCCTTGAAACGACTCTGTATGCTCCCTAGACATGCCATGAGCTTTTTCCCACGCTCGTGAGTGTTGTGTGGAATGGGATGCTTTGAAATGTCGGAATTGGTGTGGTATTTATAGGCCAGTCGGGTTACGGATAACCAATAGAGGAGTTACGCCGTAACCTTCTATTTCATCGTAAATGCACTAGATCGCTAGTTACGGCAGAACCTTATAAGTGGTTACGCCGTAGTCTTCAATAAACTCGGTTACGCCATAAGTGATGTAGTAGTTACGGCGTAAGTATCGGCGTGGAACCTCTTATGACCTAATGGAGTTATGTCGTAACCTTTGGGAAGAGTTACGCCGTAACCTCTTGATAAGTTGGACTGGGTCACGCAATAGTTACTACAGAATGTGAGAGACGAGTTACGCCGAACTTCTTCAAAATAGGCATACCGTGATAAATCTTTAGTAATGTTTCCATTTCCGCCTCTTTAGCTCCAATGCTCGTAATTTACCCGAAGTGGAAAAAATGGAAAACAAGCGAATCCATATAAATGATATAAATAACGAGCATTATCTGGGAAATTGACACTTAATATTCGTGACTATTTGATGTTATCAAATATCCCCACTTGAACTCTACTTGCCCTCAAGTAGACCTTATTAGATAGATTCCTAAAAGATATCTCCCAAAACCTCGAAAATATGAGTTTACAAACCTTATGCTAGAATAAAACAAAGCCGAACACCTCACGAAGGGAACAAACACTCAAATCTTTCAACTATTCTAAGTGTCAATTTGGGTGATCACCAATCGCATGGATCATAGCATGTATTCTACCATAAGCTTGGCGGTTACACAAATCTCCACCACTAGAGTTAAGGGCTAAACAATTCTCGAAGGCAATATCGGTGAGACACGATAAAGGTTAAGGGTGACTCATCATTACTAACATGTCCCGCGAAGTGGACAAAATCAATGATACATGACCAAATCCATGGCCAAGACACCAAAGATTGCTCACGCATCACCTAGACACGCTTCATGACTAAAGGGTAGGATAAGACATGGGATATATAATTGGTGTAAATTGAAAACAAGGTGTAGTCTAAATCTATAACTAAGTCATCACTACTTACCGTCCGCCCAAAGTTCAAGCTTAGAAGTCTAGAGACCGGATCATGAAATGCAAGGTAGATGCGTCATTAGAGGACATCGTGATGGGCACACTACCTTTTCTTCTGCAGTTGGTATAACTCCAACTCCAATCTTCTAATGTGACCGAGGTGGCCTCCTCGATACTAATCAATAAAGCTCATACTATAGTGCTTATAACATTGCACTTTACAATATCATAACTCAATAAACTTTTTTTTTTTTTTTTTTTTTTTTTACATAACATAATAACATAATATCCCCCCACTTGAGATGAACAATGGGAATTCGGGGGGGCTTCAATGATCTTCATAAATGTTGTCGATGAAAGCATGATTTCCAAACATTTCCACTCGAACCTTGAACTTAGGCAAATGATGATTTCCCAATTACAAAAAAAGACTACAGGGTAGGCTAAGGTGTATAGGTGTAACGAAACAATATATTGGGTTGACAAAATGAAAGGAATGGCTCGTAAGGGTGTATCTAGGGGTATCTTGCACTAAAGGGAAGTGCAACAAAAGGGTTTCACATGGGGTCTAAAAGTCGAGGTGACTAATCGATAGACTCACAATGGTAGGTGTTTGGGTGATAATCCCATAATATTGCCTTCTAAAATTGAAAAGTCCAAATACATCGAGCTAACTCAACATACCTCGCCTATGGTCTCGAAATGATGCAAAGGCCAAGTTCTAAAATTTACAAGCTACCGCACACTCATAATTTGGTGGATTTGGGGTAAAATATTGGAAACGGATAAGGCTAATCTCACCATGTAATATCAAGGGTTGTATGTGCTCGCTAAGGTCTAATCTAGTTAGGTTCGAAAACATGTCAAAATTTTAAAATTGCATAATTTTTCAAAATAAACTAGAAAATGAGGGCTAAATAAAGTTCAAGAGATAATTCTACTCCCGTTCCCCCACTTGAACTGTACAAAGTCCCTTTTGTACTAGGCATTAAAATAAAGGTGAAGAGAAAGGTAGAATTAGAGCGAGAACTTCCCTGAAATTTGCTCTAAAAAGAAAAAGGCCCACGAGAAAGGATCGTGCCTTCGTTTAAGCGTTATGAACAAACTTCAATCCCTAAAATCACAATACCGACAAGCATAATTCTAAAAGAAAAAAATAAAATGAAAAACAAACCTAACTCACTTTTGTAGAAATCACGGTTGCATTTAGCGAATGCAACAAGCCTTTTAAACCACTTGGTGTCCCAAGTGAACGAGTGAAGTCTCGTGAGGGTTTACAGGAAACATACCCACAAAGTTCATTAAAAACTAATACAAGGTTACTGTGTTTTAAAATGAAAGAATTAAAGCAGAGGAGTGTTACGTCGTAACTCCTATGAAGGAGTTACGCCAGAATCGCAAAACCCGGTATGAGTGTGAAGCGAATACTACGGCAGAACCATCGAGATGGAATTACGCCAGTAATTGGTAATGCGTCAAGAGTTATGTCGCTAAAATGTTGGTTACGGTAATCACCAAGATGAGTTCTGTTGTAACTCGTTTCGATCAAGAATCGCAGTGAATTACTTCTTGTCTCCTCGCAAAATGGTTAGAAAACACAAAACCCAATGTAAATGAAATAAAACAAAAGAAAGGGATAATTCGGGTTGTCTCCCGAAGAGCACTTTTCTTTATTAACGAGTCTTGTTAGACCCGAGTCGCGGGGCTCCTACGGGGGTCTTTGGACATCCCCGACTTCTTCCATGTCTTTCATTAAATAAGGTTGGTCCCAAACATGCGGTGAAACATAACGAGTCATGGAGTATCTTTTTTGTAGAAAATTAGCTCGTACCCATTCGAAACGAAACCTAGCCTTTTCTTCCTCATCAATTTGAACATACCCAAACTTTACTAGTAACCAATTTTCAAATGAGATTCCCCTGTATCTTACATTGCTCCCCTTATCTTCGTCAAAACATGCCCATTCTTTGCATTTGAGCCATTTAGGTTCAGGGTATTTTCCTCCATCGCAAATCTTGCGATTGGGGTTATATGTAGGCCATGCCAAGGTGTATTCACCATGCATCATAACTGGTTCGCAGAAATAAATGGTCCAGTTAATGTCGGAGAACCATTCGCAAAAAGCACTATGCTCTTGTAACCACTTTTTCGATATCTTTTCTTTTTCCCAAGACCACCAAACTTTTGCGCCTTCTTAAATCTTCCGAATGAGATACTCCCTCCTCCATTACATCCTTTTGGAAAGGGAACATGTGGTAAATATTACTCGTCCCTTCTGTAAAGGAATACAACAATGAACTCTTCCTTTACAACGTGAATCGGGAACAAAACGGAATCTCTTCCTCATCATCTTCATTGTCATTGGATTCGGACTCGAAAATGGCTAAAAGATTAAGGTGGAAACCTAGAGTCATCTAATTCTATTTTTGGTGGTTCCTTTGTAACGATTTTGTCCGCTCAAGGCTCAAGGTTTTATCCAATTTAAACTCCACAATATCTCCATAGATTCCACCAGACAGCCAATGTGTCAAGGAATGGTTTACCAAGAATCAAATGCTCCTTTTGTTGTTCATATTATCGACTACCACAAATTCGGGGTCGAGGTAAATTTATCGACCTTTACGCACATACCAATTGTAATACCTAAAGGGGTAATCTTAGTTTCAAGACTGAATCAATCACGATATCCGTTTCCCAAAGGTGGATTATCCTCAGTTTTAAGAATATGGATAGAGGCATGGTGTTTAAACAAGACCCAAAGTCTACTATCCCCAAAATATCAATTTTACCAGCAGAACATGAAATGATTACCCCGCTTGCGCTAACATCCTTAACCGAGAATAAACTGGATCCTAACCTGGATATGCCTTCCGAGCATGGTTACGCCGGAACTCAGGGAAGTAGTTACGACGTAACTCTTCCTGTTGGTCGGTATTCGCGACATCCAATATGTCGATTGAAGAAATACATTCCTCAATCACTTTTGAGAATCATTGGTAAAAACAGCATTGCATTCCTCCTTGCGCTTGGCTTCATTAAGTTCAATTCCATCAATCTCAGCACTGAGTTTTTTGATCATTGTTCCAAGATTTGTTAGGTTTTCGTCATGCCTGGAAAGATTCTTGTTAGTGTTTTCCTGGAAACCCTTTAACCAAATATCTTGTTCTTTTTGTTTCTTGGCCGAAGTCTCCAGGAATTTGCTAATTGTTTCTTCAAGACTGGGCTTTCTTTCTCCATAAGGCCCACGGTTGTAATTTCCACGATAACCATTACTATTTCGATTATCACCGTAAAATGGTCGATTTTCTCCATACTTAGCTTCTTCAATATCCTCTTCGTCCATATGAGGACAATTCTTCGTAAGATGTCCTCCTCCACAGCTTTCACAACCCACTTGGATGGCATGAACGGTTTCTCTGACCTTCAGCATATCTTGAATGAGACTTTCAATTTTACTAGCAATTGCTGCAATTCCGTCGAAACTTCCGCCTTGGTTTCTTTTACTTCCACCGTCATGCCATTTTTGAGAATGGTCCACAATTTTTTGAATGGCTTCAATTACAGTAGTAGGAGTCATGTTCGGGATAGGTCTTTGATAGTCCAGCATCTGTCTTGTAGTTGCATTTATTCTTTTATAGAAAATATTGACATTCTGTGGTTATTTAGATCATTGGTAGGACACTTATAAAGAAGATCGCTGTATCTCGTCCCAAGCTTGATACGGAGTTTCGCTGCCTTCTTGTTTGAAATTGTGGATCTCCAAGAGTTGATTAGAAATCTTTGATGGCGGCAATATCTTTGAATAAAGTGTTTCTTTAGTAGGGCCCAAGTATTAATCGCCCGTGGGCAATCTTCGATCCATCTTCCGCCGCTCCAAAGTGAGAGTCATTGGGAAGACCCCGAGCATAACAAAGATCATGAGACACGCCCGAATGTTGAAAAGCCTAGCGATTATCGTCTTCGCCCTGCTTTCCGAAAAGGGTTAGCCAAGCTCCCTCATAAATTGGTCTTTAATCTCAAACGAACATCCGCTCCGATTGCCGGTCTTACGAGACCCGCCCTTGATCCGCTTCTAGTCAACACCAAGTAATCCTCAAGAGTGAGGTCATCGATGTTAACAACTTCCATGGTACCGAAAACTTGAAATATGATCGTGAGAAAAGTTTAAAATGAAATGAAAGACTTAATATTAATCCTAATATAACTCTCCGCAATGGCGCCAAAAACTTGATGCGTGTTTTACCGACTGTGTCTTAATATTTATAGTGTCTCGCTATACCTATGGTATACCCTAATGCACTAACGGGCAATGTACCCGGTCGTGTGTAGTGTAGTAAATGGTAAAGTCGAGGTCGTCCCAAGAGCTATGTGTGTTGGATTATTACTAAGTCTAATTGTCACAGAATTATAATGGTTTCGATAGGTATTGAATTAATTAAACTACTAATGCAGAATATAAAAACAAATAAATGGTAAAGGGAAATCAATAGAGGAATACTGGTGCTAACCTATTTAATCCTCTTATCTAGTTATGTCTACGCTCACCTACTTCCAATTACTTGTGTGGGGTCAAATTTGAAAGGACAAGATTTGGTCAATTCGCCTAACCTATCAAAGAAAGATGCCACCACGAAGAAATCAAAGCACCATCATAAGTCCCTGTTGTTCCCGGTCCCTAAGCCGAGTCATTAACACCGCTATATGCTAGATTCTAAATAGTGAGTGCCCGGCCGTTAGGAACTTAGACACTACACCCCAATTCTTAAGTTCATCCAAACGATAAGTGATCGGCTGGTCAAATCGCACAAGTAGAAAGGGTCTTCAGCTGGTCATATCTTACCCTTCCCGTCTCATCCGCTCACCTAGGGTCATTGGTCATATCTCCTAGAAATTGGCCTCATCGCCATTCAAAACTACCGAACCAAGGGTGACTACCAAAGAACTATGCATGCATACACTTAGAAATAATTGTACGGAAGTAAAGATAAACATAAACAAAACAATTAATGAATCATAACTAGGCTAGCACCAAAGGGTGCTTAGCTCATATTAATCATGCAAATCAATTCAATATTCAAAGGTACGAAATACATGAATTGAAAGTAAAGAAATAATAAACGCTAAAGCTTATCGTAATGGTGTGACTTCTCCTTGGAAACGACTCCGTATGCTCCCCTAGACCGCCTTGAGCTTTTTCCCACGTTCTCGAGTGTTGTGTGTGGAATGGGATGCTTTGAAATGCCGGAATTTGTGGGTTATTTATAGGTTGTGCGGGTTACAGGCGAACTAATAGAGGAGTTGCGCCGTAACCTTCTATTTCATCGTAAATGCACTAGATCTCGCTAGTTATGGCGTAACCTTATAAGTGGTTACGCCGTAGTCTTCAATAAACTCGGTTACGCCGTAAGTGATGCAGTAGTTACGGCGTAAGTATCAGCGGCGTGGAACCTCTTATGACCTAATGGAGTTACGTCGTAACCTTTGGGAAGAGTTACGCCGTAACCTCTTGATAAGTTTGACTTCCGGGTTACGCAATAGTTACGGCGTAATGTGAGAGACGATTTACGCCGTAACTTCTTCAAAATAGGCATACTGTGATAAATCTTTAGTAATGTTTCCATTTCCGCGTCTCTTTAGCTCCAATGCTCGTAATTTACCTGAAGTGAAAAACAATGGAAAACAAGCGTAAATCCATATAAATAACGAGCATTATCGGGGGAAATTGACACTTAATATTCAGGACTATTTGATGTTATCAGTATGGTTAAAGATAAACGATGATAAAACAATCTTCAAAATGCCGAGAACCATTAAGAATTTTAAAAATTAGACCAAGAGGCAGTTGAGCCACGCCCAACCATTACTCAATATCAGTGACGAAGACAGGGCAAAAGGTCTTGACCAAACTTTACCGTAAAATCAAGAGTTTCTACTCTGGTTTGTTTAGAATTAGGCGATGATTACAAGCGTGATGAGAATCGATCGGTGAATTCATGGAGATTGCCACATCCACGATTTAACAAACCAGCACTTTTAGCCCCACGGCTCTGAGTCTAACTTAAAGACTCGTAAATAAAGAAAAGTGCTCTTTCGGGAGACAGCCCGAATTATCCATTTCTTTTGTTTTATTTCCATTTCTATGGGGTTTTATGTTTTTAACCATTTCGTAGGAAACTTGGAGTGGTTGTCTTTGCAAAGATGTCGATCTAACCATAGTTACTACAGAATCATCTCGAGTGGTTACCAGTAACCAACCCCTTGTACCAAATTCGGATGCATTACCAATTACGGCGTAATTCCATCTCAATGATTACGCCGTAGCTACATTCTTACAGCGTATGCCAGGTTTTTCCTAGTTACAGCGTAACTCATTCTAAGAGTTATGACGTAACTATCCTCTGCTTTACCTCTTTCATTTTAAACACAATAATCTTGTATTAGTATTTTAAATGAACTTTATGGGTGTGTTCCCTATAAACCCTCACGAGACTTCACTCGTCCACTTGGGACACCAAGTGGTTTAAAAAGCTTGTTGCATATGCTAAATGCAACCGTGATTCCTACGAAAGTGAGTTAGGTTTTTTTTTTTTCATTTTTCATTTTTGTTTTAGAATTATGCTTGTCGGTAGTGTGATTTCGTGGATTGAAGTTTGCTCATGGATGCTTATACAAGGCACGACTCTTTTTGTGGGCCTTCTTTCTTTTGGAGCAAATTTCGTGG
Organism: Chrysanthemum lavandulifolium; assembly: GCA_022545495.1. NCBI lineage: Eukaryota > Viridiplantae > Streptophyta > Magnoliopsida > Asterales > Asteraceae > Chrysanthemum > Chrysanthemum lavandulifolium. The sequence goes on from CM040244.1 coordinate 106,689,124, forward strand.
AAGCTCTCACTCTAATTCTACTTTCTCTTCACCTTTATTTAACGCTTAGTACAAAAAGGACTTTGTACAATTCAAATGGGGGGACGGGAGTAGAATTATCTCTTAAACTTTATTTTGCCCTTGTTTTTCTAGTTTATTTTGAAAAATTATGCTTTAAAATTTTGACATGTTTTTCTTAACCTAACTAGATTAGACCTTAGCTGAGCACATACAACCCTTGATATTATATGGTGAGATTAGCCTTATCCGTTTCCAATATTTTACCCTAAATCCACCAAATTATGAGTGTGCCCCGTAGCTTGTAAACTTTATAACTTGGCCTTTGCATCATTTCGAGACCATAGACGAGGTATGTTGAGTTAGCTCGAGGTATTTGGACTTTTCAGTTTAAGAAAGAAATATTATAGGATTATCACCAAAATAGCCTACCATTGTGTGTCTATCGATTAGTCACCTCGACTTCTCGACCCCCATGTGAAACCCTTTTTGTTGCACTCACCTTTAGTGCAAGATACCCCTAGATACACCCTTCTGGGCCATTCCTTTCATTTTGTTAATCCAATATACTGTTTCGATACACCTATACACCTTAGCCTACCTTGTAGTCTTTATTTGTGATTGGGAAGTCATTATTTGCCTAAGTTCAAGGTTCAAGTGGAAAGGTTTGGAAATCACGCTTTCGTCGACGACATATTCTTAAAGATCATTGAAGACCCCCCAAATTCCCATTGTTCGTCTCAAGTGGGGGGATATTATGTTTAGTTATTAGAGTTATGTTGAAAAAAAATTATGTTATTTACTTTATTGTAAAGTTCAATGTTATAAGCACTATGTTATAGCTTTATATAGACTTAGTATCGAGGAGGCCATCTCGGTCACATTCGAAGATTGGAGTTGGTTAGTGAGCCAACTGTTGGAGAAAAGGTAGTATGCCCATCATGACGCCCCCTAATGACACATCTACCTAGTACATCATGATCCGCTTTCTTGAGTTCAAAACTTGAACTTTGGGCGGACTGATAAGTGGTGATGACTTGGTTATAGATTTAGACTATCTGCTTGATTTTTATTTTACACCATTTATATATCCCATGTCTTATCCTACCCTTTAGTCATGAAGCGTGTCTAGGTATTGCAGCGAGCAATCTTTGGTGTCTTGGCCATGGATTTGGTCATGTATCATTGATTTTGTCCACTTCGCCGTGACATGTTAGTAATGACGAGTCACCCCTTAACCTTTGTCGTGTCTACCCATATTGCCTTCGAAAATTTTTTAGCCCTTAACTCTAGTGGTAGAGATTTGTGTAACCACCAAGCTTATGATAGAATACATGTTATGACTGTACAATTGAGTGATCATCCCGAAATTGACACTTAGAATAGTTGAGAGATTTGAGGGTTTCGTTCCCATTTTGTGAGGTGTTCGGCTTTGTTTTATTCTAACATAAGGGATTTGTAAACTTATATTTTCAAGGTTATGGGAGATATCTTTTTAGGAATCTTTCTAATAAGGTCTACTTAAGGGCAAGTAGAGTTCAAGTGGGGGGATATTTGATAACATCAAATAATCCTGAATATTAAGTGTCAATTTCCCCCGATAATGCTTGTAATTTATATCAATTATATGGATTTAAGCTTGTTTTCCATTATTTCCACTTTCTCGTGAATTACGAGCATTGGAGCTAAAGAGACGCGGAATTGGAGAATTATCAAAGATCTATCAGAGTATGCTCACTTTGAAGAAGTTACGACGTAACTCATCTCTCACATTACGCCGTAACTAAAGCGTGACTCAGAAAGCCAACTCATCAGAAGATTACGGCGTAACTATCCCAAAAGATTACGACGTAACTATATTAGGTAAAATGAGGTTATGCGGCACTGATAAGTACTCCGTAACTCTTGCTTAAACTATGGCGTAACCAAGAATTATTGAAGATATAGCGTAACTACTTCTAAGGTTACGCCGTAACCAGCAGATCTAGTGCAAATTAGGAAGAAATAGAGGATTACAGCGTAACTATTCTATTGGTTACGCCGTAACCCAGATCTGGCCTATAAATACCCCACGATTTCCAAAGATTTGAAAGCATCCCATTTCACACACCACAACCAAAGAACGTGGGAAGAAGCTGGAGGCGGTCTAGAGGAGCATCTGAGCTATCTCCAAGGGAGAAATCACTCCCTACGATAAGCATTAGCATTTTATCTTTTCTTTACTTTCGATTCATGTATTTCATAACATTAATTATTGAATTGATTTGTATGGTTAATATGAGCGGCTAAGCACCTCTTGGTGCTGGCCTAGTTATGATTCCTTAATTGTTTTGTTTGCGTTTATATTACTTCCATATAATTATTTCTAAGTGTATCCATGCATAGTTTATTGGTAGCTACCCTTGTTTCGGTAGTTTTGAATGGCGGTAGAGGCTAGTTTCTTAGGAGATATGTCCTACTTACCCTAAGTGAGTAGACTGAGACGGGAAGGGTAAGATATGACCAACTGACTACCCTTTCTACTTGTGCGATTTGACCAACTGATCACCTACCATTTGGATGAACTTAAGAATTAAGGGGTGAGTGTTTAAGTTGCTAACGCCCGGGCACTCACTATTATAAGTCTAGCATGTAGTGGTACTTAATGACTCGGCTAGGGGACCAGAACAATCGGACTTATGAGGGACACATGACTTCTCCGGTGGTGGCATCTTTGCCGATAGGTTAGGGCGAATTGACCAAATGATGTCCTTTTGACTTTGACCCCACCTGAAGTAATTAGAAGTAATTAGACGTAGGCATTACTAGTTAGGATGATTAACTAGGTTAGCACCACTCTCCTCTATTGATTACACCTTTACCTTTATCTGCTTTTATCTGCTTCAATTAGTTAATTCCCTATCGAAATCATCTTAAAATCTGTGACACCTAGACTTAGTAATAATCCAACACACATAGCTCTTGGGACGACCTCGGTTTTACCAAATACTACACTACACGCGACCGGGTACACTGCTCGTTAGTGCATTAGGGTAGACCATAGGTATAACGAGACATTATAAATATTAAAACATGGTCAGTAAAACCTGCTTCATCTCACTAGCGATCTCGGAATGCATCACAAAACAAGTTCTAAAATCTATTATACTATCGGTACACTCTCGAAGTATTAAAGGTGAATGCTTTAACTCCTACAAATCTAGGGGCGAACCTCACATTTTTGGGTGGAATTTGAGTGGTAAAGGGTTTTTGTGCTAGTCATATAACTTCCTATCCATGAGACGCTTTATTAAGACTAAAGACCCACTCCTACATGTCATGAAAAAATTTAAATTTGGTGCTAAAATTACCCTAACCGATATTTCTCATGGTTTATTACACAAATGAAATTGGACAAGACTAATAATCAAGGATAAGCATAGTTTTAAAGTTCCCATTTTATTCTCCCTCCCTACACTTAAACTGAACATCGTCCCCAATGTTCTCCGAAAGTATCAAAGTTATGATAATGGAAGGTAATTAAAAGAGAAAGAAACTAATACTCCCCTGATTAGCTCGGTAGGATCCGTGTGAAGTAGTGGTTAAATTCTTCTCCAAGAAGAATGTATGCGTGAAAAGCTCCATCCAATCTTATGTTTCTTCTTCTTGACAAATAAAACCTGCACACTTAAGAAAATAGACGAAACCTTTGCGTAAAATTGGTGGTAAAACTATATATGACTCTACTAAACTATGATATAATGCTTATGGAATGGATGTTTGCAGATTTTCTAGAAAATTAAGACCTAGAAAATTCCAAAAATTTATAAGTAGAGAGAAAGTAAGATAAGTGGTTTCGCTCCTCGACGCCGTCAGTTATCCCTGACGTAAACTGGTCCATCTGCGCTCGAAAAAATTACATCTTTAGAATCGGAAAATTCCTACAAAACATCCATTATGACTCGATACAAGCATTTGACTATAACGAACACACATATATATCTTTTGAAAACGTGTGTAATCCTCCCTACACTTATCCTTTTTGTAAAATACCTTTATATATATTTAAGACGAGGTTAAAGAAAAAATAAAGCATTTTCACAAATTCAAACATGAGAATAAACAATCAATGAAAAGATATATGACACATAAACAAATAATCCAACCAAACAAGTAATGGATATACCACACCACAAACAAATTTATATATATATATCAAATTGTTCCAAGATCACCACATCATCATCAAGTCAAGATAGTCTAAAGTTATTACATGCCCAAATAAAATTGTATCAATCAACAATCAACCATAATTATCCATAAACAATCCACAAATAAACACATGAATCACTGGGGAGGGGGTCCATAACGGTAGTCATAACCAGGGGGAGGTGGCCCAGATATCCATAAGGCGGGTAATCCTCCTCCTGCCCAGGGAATGGGTCAATCTGCAGGTGTGGGTCAAGATGATCGCGCATGGACAAATGATGCATATGTCTGACGGTATGATCATATGTCCAGCTGGCCCTTTGATCCTGCTGCGCCATCCACGTGTCCATACGGCCCATCCACGCTCCCTAGTGGGCCTGCTAGTCTTCACTGGACATATACCTATAGGCGTCAGCGGGAGCCTCCTGCTCCATCCTCCTGCTGGTATGCTGGCATTGGCTGCTCGTCATCATCATCATCATCATCCTGAACTGCGGGATGAGCACGGAACCATGCGTAGCCCCTACCATAATCCATGATGACCAACATGGCCTTTAGGGACTTAGCTCTAACGACCTTCAGTTCTGCTACAAGATTGAGGTATGTAGGTAACCCCCGACCAGAATGCCAAAGGATTGAGCCAACCGGGTGACAAACATACCACCATGCACCCTATCCTCATACCTCATACCACTAGCAGTCCTCAAGTAATCAGCCAACCAGAATTGGATGTTACAGTGCACACCCTCAGCCAACATGCACGATGACCCGTGCCCTGGCGCCCCGTTATGGTGAAGGTGATGCAATGGTGTACGAGCCTTATTCGCGGATCAGGGTACTCCCAGTAACATACTCCCCGTTGGCTATTGTGTTCCAAAACTAAATCCCCCATATGTCCTCCCTATTGATAAAACTCCCAAGTTAGCTCTAAACACATTGTTAGGAATTAGAAAATTCCATAGTAAAGAGTCGGTTACCCCAAGTGTTATCTAGCATAAGTTAGCTCATAGACAAATCGTTAGTTACGTTATTTATTGTTTTATTAGTTAGTTTTTAGTCTAGTTTAGCATAGTGCAACACCGTGGAGGAAGGACGGGTCTTTACCCACTGTATCCCTGATCCACAGGCCGATAGGAGTTCGTGTAGTGTGTAAGTATAAATACCCCTTCCATCCATGGAAGGGGTGGTGCTTTCAATCTAATATTCATACTTTTGTGTAAACCTCTAGCAAGAACACCCCCTCTCTCTACTTTCTCTCTCTAAAATGGAAAACATGTATTTTGATCATCCAAGACCACCCGAATCATCAACACAATAAAAATAACGATCCTACAATTGGTACCAGAGCCAGGTTATTGTGTTGTGTTGATTTAGGTCGTTTTTCTCATGATTGTTGAGCGGTTTTTTTTATGCGTTAGAGATGCTGGTTTTTGGTGTGTTGTTGTTTTTTTGTGGTTTTGATTCATGGTTTTTGAATATACTGTTATTGTCAAAATCTCATGGTCCATCATTTTCTTATTCTGTCGTCTCAATATTGTGTCAAAACTGGTCATTATAAAGCAGTCTTTGTGTCAATATTACAAACACTTGTCTCAATATTGTGTCAAACAGTCTCCTGGTCAAACTGGTTAATCAAGTGGGTCAATCTTGTCTATATTCATGGTCAAAACAAGGTCTAAAAGATGCATTTTTAATGTTCTTTTCTGGGTTTAGATGAATATGGTCGGAATTTGACTGGAAAACTCATCGGAAAAATGTCAAAAGTCTAGCTAGCGACTTGTGCCTTACTGTAGCGACTTGTATATGAGGTGGCGACTTGACATGAGTATTTACTCATGCCAGCGACTTGGTCTAGCGACTTAGTGCTAGCGACTTGGTCTAGCGACTTAGTGCTAGCGACTTGGTCTAGCGACTTAGTGCTAGCGACTTGGTCTAGCGACTTAGTGCTAGCGACTTGGTCTAGCGACTTAGTGCTAGCGACTTGACTCCATAGCACGGTAGCGACTTGACAGTGACAGAAATGAAGAATGAGAAGACTAACCAACGACCACAAAACAAATACCAATCCATGAACCTCGGTTTCAATCGTATCTTCATCATCCAAAGTTTTTAAAATGAAAACATGACACCTTGATTCAAACAAACCCAAATCCATCTACCACAACAACATATCTCAAACTAACTTTACTCATACATCTCATCAATCATATCGACAAACAAAAATAAACATATCTCGTAAACGGTTCAATTACCTCAAAAATCTTTCAAGATTTTTGTTGTTGTTAAACCTTGTCCATCATTGATCATTAGAAGCCAAGCCTATTAATATCCGAACTATTAAAGAAAGAACAAAACGGTCCATTTCATTCTTTCTTACGGTTTGTTTGAATGAATATCAACCTCAGCTTTCTATTGTCGTGAAATACAAGACTATCAAGAGTCATTTCCACGAAATAGAATAACATCACTGATCGAAAAAAATTGTTCTAAGATAGCCTCGGTTTTTGTTTATGTCCGAACATGAAGAGTGAAACACTTCTTCAAAACTATTTTCTTTGGTTCGTTCAACTCGTATTACAGACTAAAAACAACATCATTTAAACCTACCCGAGACCATTTTTGAAAATGATCTTGAAGTCCTTTTCACTGACTTGTTGCTTCGGATTCAAGAGTACATGAAGACAAGGTTCGGTTAAATTATTTGATTCATGTAGTGGTTCGGTTTAGGATAAACTGATATATGAGATCATATTTGATGAAGAGATCTAAGTTGGGAGGTTGAAAAAGATGGAGCGTTTTCTCAGATCTGTTGGTGGGAGAATAAGTTAAGAGGGAGGCATTTTTTTTTATGAGATTAGGTTTAGAAGTTGTGAGAAATATTAGGGTTTGTCTAATATTTATACCGGTTGCTACTCATGGATCGGGTATTTCTATTTTACTTGGGCTTTGGCATCCTTGCAAAGGAAGTGGGTCGTGAGCCTCTGGACTATTTGGGCTGATCTCATGAATGGATGTTATAATAGCACGGATACATGAACTTACTTGGAGATATCTGAAATTTTGTTCACAAAATTTGGGATACGTACTATTAGTGTGATCCAAACTTTTTTATGCAAATTCTTTGGATAACAATTTTTATATGAGTCGGTCAAAAGCGGTAATTTGGTATGGTATAATTTTTCAAGTATGATACACATTCACGGCTTGAGCTAATTATAATGACGTCAAGGTTCTTGACCGGTATTAATTTGGTAAATGATGTGTCAGTTCAAACAGTTTTATGTGAACATTAGACTTGGATGATTGGATTTGCTTTTCATAAACCCGCCTTGACTTTTGCAAGTAACCTGTTTTGGCCATGCACATGATTGGGTCGAATGGGATTCTCATGAACTGGACGTTATGTGAGTTGATTTATGATGTGATTTGAGTCATGCGCGGTATATATTGATCATGAGATTTGTTGAAGTGATTTGATGATGTGACTCATTGGGTTATGAGGTTTGGTACTTTGGTTTATACGTTTTCATGAAGAATATTATGATACGGCTTGAATTGGTTATTGAACAAAGTTGACCACGTGGTTGTTTGAGTTCGATATTTCTTATGTGGATTTGAAGTGACGTTTTCCGGGCACGTTTACTTATTTCGTCTTCTTTCTTTCTACCATTCCGCGAAGATGACTTGTTTGGGCTTCGTTGAGTGTGATAAAGACTTGGCCATTTAGTTACGTTTGTGATTCTTTCTCGCTAACCCACAACGTAGCTATCACTTGATGTCTCACCCATTGAGAATGTCAAGAGGTTTTGTACATTGGGTACACGTTTCTTTTTCACGAGGATTAGTACAAGCTTAAGTAACAAACTGGGAATTTTACTTGTTCAAATTTGGTATATTGGGTTTACTTCACCATATGGTCACAAAGAATTGCCGATGAATCGAGAATGATGTGTTTACCAAAGTGCTTCTTGGATGGTTGATGATGTTGTTGATGTTGGTTAATAAACCGTTGATGAACCGTGATGTTCCCCTAAACCGATATTCACCGAAACCAAATTTGTCATAACACATTCAAGTCGACATTATTTACGGTTTTGTCTTGATTTTGTAAAATCCCGCGAAGAACCTATTTCTCGGTTTAAATCATAGACTTGTAAAATCCCGTGACAATGGAAACATCCCGGTATTAGTAAAGTGCATTTCGGATCTATCTTACGGTTTATTCTTGGTTTTGTAAAATCCATGAAAGAATCTATTTTCGGTTTAAACCATAGAGTTGTAAAATCCGTAATGATAGAACCATCCCGGAGAAAAGGAAAGTGTATTTCGGGATCTTATCGATGTTGGTGCTACGGTTTACGCTTCAAAGAAGGGATAAAAGGGTGTACTTCATGAATTGGGTGTGTGTTTGGGTTGTCTTCATGGCGCTTGATTAGTACATGGTTTTACTGGGGTATGCTTACTTTACCATGGTTGGGATGAAACCATTATCATAGATCACTTAAAATGTCAAAGGAGGCTAGTTTTGAGCTTTTAATCGAAGATGTGACAACGGCGTTAATTCAAGATTATTTATTCGAGGTTGAAGTAAAATATCATGGGCGAGTGTACTTAGTATCCGAAGGTATCGGGGATGGTTGGATGAAGATTCTTCATGATCCTTGTTCGAGCTTATTATCAAAAATGAAGACTTGGAAATCTAGTTATTGTTGGGTGTATTTTACCTTTTCTTTTACCACTTGGGGGAATTGGGCTCATACCACTACAAAATAACTATCACTTTAAGGAGTTACATTGTAGTGCTCAGTGTCACATTCAATTGTGGATTTTCAAGAGGTAATGTACGTCTATTACTTGATGGTTGGTTGGTTGAAGAGTATAGAGTACTTAAGAGATTCAATGGAGCATGAATTCTCGGCACCGCTCTTTGTTACATATGTGCAAGTTTAAGTCACGAGTTGGGTTAGTTTACTTGTGGTCAAATTCATCATATTGGGTTTCTCCATCAAGATGTCACGACAAAGAGCCCATGAATGATAATGGGGTTGGTTACATGTTTTGCTAAGAGAGTCGAAAAGAGAGAGATTATGACGCGCTCACATCCTGCTCGTGCCTCGTACTCCAAAGAAAAGAAATGTACGTTTCAAGCGCATTATCTTCCGTGAGAAGAGAAATCTTCTTATGACGTATGAACACATCGGTTCATGCCTCGTTCTCCAAAGAAAAGAAGAGTGTATGTGTCGAGGCGCTTTATCTTCGAAGAAGAAAAATCTTCTAATTAATGACCATTCTCATCAACATGCTTCATGCTTTTTCCATGCGCTTGGTCATAAAGTGAACCGGCTACCATTGATTGTTTTCTTATTCCACTTGCTCAACTATAATGAAGATGGCGACATCATGTGCTAATTTTATGGGGAGAAGTGTGAATAGAATACTTTTGGATGATTTCACTTATTTAGTCAAGAATGGCATCTCCGTATGCAATTCTTGAGGGGAGAAAGTGTGAATTTTTGCATTGTTGATTGATATTTGAGAATACAAATGGTCATACGGCTCTAAACTCATGTAAGAACCGAGCTTCTTTATCGGGTCATCTTCACATGGAGTTTTTCTTCTAAGAGCCGTTGGTTGACATCTTCACTCGGATTGATGAGTTTATCGACAAAGTGCTTCCGGTTAATGCTTCACGATACATCAACATGATGATTTCGAACAATCTATCTCGTTCTTGTTTGATGTGATTGGTAGTTTGGTGTTACCATCTTGTGTGTTCGTTGCGGCCCGATTCTTCGATTTCCTTGATGAACATCTTTCTCGTCTTGTTTGATTGGGAGGATTTTAGTTAAGGGGATTTGCAAGATGTAAGTTAATTGGGATGCTTTTTGGTGGGATGCTTTTTTGGTGTGAGTTGAAGATGTTAACTATCTATTACCCAACCGCACAATCTTGAAGAAGGTCGAGTCTGACACTGTTTCTACATTTTACGCTACATGTTAGAAGACTAAAGACGAGTTGCATTTAACGATCTAAAGACTTCTTCTTAATTTGGGCATTTATCAAACAGATTGTCGGTTTAGGGAGAGCACTAATTGGGAGAAAGTTATAAGTCGATTCAATTCCCAATTAGACGTGCTCATATTCTTTAGCGATGACTACTCGAGACGCTGATATTGACTATTGTTGGACATTTGACACAAGGTGATTACTTGAGTTAATCATTTATCACTTATTTGAGATTGAAGTCGACTTTCACAAAGGCGTGTTCTTATTTGATAACTTGCTCGGGCTTAAGAATTTGAGTTGAAGACTTGGCTTATCTAGTTACCAGCAATGAAAGTGGATGGTTGAAGACCGTTAACTATCACTATTAGGAGTTACTTTGTTTTACTCTGTCACACGATATGACGAAAGTGGATAAACGCAAGAGGTGTTAATGTCTCATACTTTGTTTGGGTAGTGAGTACTTAGAGATTTGCTTGAAGCATAAATTCTCTACACCGTTCTTCCATCATTAGGTGCAAGCTTAAGATACAAATGTGGGAAGTTGACTTGTTTCAAGTATGGTATAGCGGGTTTTCTTCTTGATGGTCACTCAAATTGTCTACGAAGGGTTGATATAAATAGTCGAGAGAGTCTTGAGAAGTTGATTCTCACAAAGAATTCAAGTGTTCTTCTCAACAAATTTCTAGTATACGGGCTTTCAATGAGTTCTTGATTCTCAAGCATCAAAACCAGCAAGGGAAAGGAGACACGCATCTAAACGCGAGTAATCTTGATGAGCTTAATTCTTCTAAGTGATTGAAGATATCCGGGAAGACAAATGTTATTACCAGAGAAACTCAAGGTTTGACTCATGGCGAGTAAACTTGATGAACTTAACTCTTCTAAGTGATTGAAGATATTCGGAAAACAAATGTCATGACCGCAGAGAAACTCAAGGTTTTACTCATCAAGGCGCTTAGTGTTCTTATTCCAACTATGTGGGGAAGAGATGTTAGAAAGTTTCGAAGATAAAGAGGTACACAAGTACGACATATTCGGGAGATAAATGTGTAACATGAGGAGGTGTTATCGATTATTCTCTCGTTGGGAATGTGTGTACTTGATTCTTGGGCTTCATACACATTCATCGTGGACGAAAGATGTGAACATAGGGAGGTGTTCTTCATTACCCTCATGATGTGTATTCGGGAGAGTTCTTTGATATTGGTGTACCGGGTTCTTGAGCTTCATACACGTTCATCGGGGAAGAAAATGTGAACATGGGAAGGTGTTCTTCATTCCCTCATGAAGTGTATTCGGAGAGTTCTTGAGCATTATACTAAGAGATCGACTACATCAACTCAACTACTTGGGAAATGTTCTCTTGACACCTTTTGGAATGGATTGCGTCGTAATTCATTGGTTATGAAATTTGAGAAGATTATTTATGAGTGGGATGATACGTTGTTATTCTTCTTGATGATATAACCCGAATGGAGATCCTTGATTATCGCTCTTAAATGGAGCAATGGATTTTATGATAGTGGTGTGCTTATCTTTGCACCAGCTAAGGCAAGCTTGAAATAGAGCTTCAATCGCTCATCTTATGGATTTTCGGTTTGGGGGAAGTCGCAAAGTCTCTCTTTCGGATGGTTCAATTTCTTTCTTCAATGCAAGAGCCTCGGAAGCTTTGGTGGTGAATGTTTAAGAGATGATGACTTTATCTTCTACAACGAGGTCGCTCGATATTCTTATCTTGGTACTGTATCATCATCCTCTTAACTATATCATCTATTCTATCCTTGTATATATTTATTCAAAAACAAAATACAAAAATATAAAACCAACAAAACAAAATAGAAAAATATAAAACCAACAAAACCCATAAAATCGAAAATTTGAAAAAAATACCAAAAATATTGTTTTCTCATGACATGTCTTCGGTATCGATAACATCTACGGTCTTAGAAATGTCATTCAATAATGGCACGGGACCATAGATGAAGTTCGAGCAGGAGGTGTAAATATTCTGCTTCCAAAACATGTCTCAAAATATGGCTTCTGATTATTTCGATCAGAACCCGCTTCAAAACAATGGCTTACGATTACTTGATCAGAACCGGGCTTCAAAATGGCTTACTGATTACTTGAGTGTAACCGCGCTCAAAATATGGCTTACAAGCTTAATTGATCGTAACCCGCGCTCAAATGATGGCTTGCGATTATTTTGATCGTGACCGTGTTAAACTATGGCTTGCTATCATTTCGAGATAGCAACCCGCTCTTAAAAGGAAGGAAAGTGCTACGCTTAAACGTTTTCCACAAATTTCATGCACTTATCCTAAAACAAAATGAGGAAAGTATGTCAAGGATCATTGTTCCTACACATATGTTTTTCCGTCTATAATTCTTGAGAAAAATATTTGTTGTGCTCAAAATTGGTGGAAAATGAGTTGCTTTAAAACAATCGATTCGTAGTTTTTTAAAATTGAAAACTCAATCAATGACTTCAGCTTTTAAACTTTTCATAAAATGAGTCATGGATTGAGGGGATAATGTTTTTCAAATCTACATCATCTAACGGGCTTTCTTAATTATCCTAATATGCTTAATTAAAAATGATGTTAACCTATGTTGAAGGACTAGGTGCCTAGGATATGATTGCTAGGATTAGATGATTAGTGTTTGATGAACACATTATTCCTATACATTTATGTGATCTGATTGATATGTTGAATTGACTTTAATTAGTCGATTGCTGTTATGGGTGATGTCGACCACCATATATCTGTATGTGTGTTCACTAACGTATGCAGGTATATTGGGTATAAGAATGTTCCCGATCTGGATCCCACAATTGAAGATGATTGGATACCGAAAGGAAAAGGTAACTATTTCTTGGGTTGACAAATGAAGAAACGGAGCTTAATTGGACTTCAATGGAGAGTTGGCATAAATGCAACGTAAGAGGTTTCATCGCATCGCCAGATGGTTTTCTTCGATGTGATTGAAGAAACGGAGCTTAATTTGACCTCGGTTGGCATTCAAAATGCAACGTAAGAAGAAGTCTCACCGCATCGCAGACGGTTTCTTCCAAACCCTACAAAGAACAACAACAACTAAGCTTCTCAACCACCTAACGTATCTTTGTGCGGGATACCATGTTTAAACAATTTTAAAAAAAATTTGAATAAATTGTTTTGAAAATGGAAAATGTTGTTTTGAAAATATATTGACTAAATTTTGAAAATCACCGGACTTCATTTATCAAAACTTGAGTCACTCAATTATCGACTACGGTCATCGATTGAGGGAGAGTGATTTAAAATAAAATATTTTCAAACAATATTTCATCAAGTCCGCTTGTACGAAATTATGTGGTGATCTAAAGATTTAATGTTATGTCATGGTATGATTTTCTTTTGAATCAAGGTCTTTCAAAATGAAATTTTTCTGTTCTTGTTTGATTGTGAAATTGTTTTGTTTTACTTAAAAGATCTCTTAAAACTATCATACCGACACTAACAATCTTTAATGTCTTAAAATGGTCCTTATCGTCATCTTTCAAAATTGAATCTTGCCACGCCTTTCCCCAAATTTTTCTAAATAATTTAATCGATGGGATCACAAATCTCAAATGGTTTGAAATTTTGATCGGGTAGAGATCGTGATTTAAATCTCAAATCTGTTTTAAATGGAATTGGTTTTAGTCCTTTAAAGGCACTCCCGCCTCCATGTGTCAAACGATTTCAATATACATAATGCACATGTTGAGGAGGAGGGTTATCCAAAACATGATGAGTATTTAAACCAGCCACATATTCTCCCATGTTTTCTAAACCGTATTAAATCACTTGGGATCCAAAATCTCAAAGGGTTTGATATTTTGATCGGGGAGAATTTGTGATTTAATAATGAAATTTGATATAAGGTGATCATTTATTTAATTGTGCAGCTACTCTCTCGTATGTGTAAACGCTTTCGAATCTCGAAGCATATATTGAGAGGAGCATTTTAAAGATAATAAACTATCGAGGTGCAAATGCTTTTATGTGTTAACATAAAGTACCTTGATTGAGTTTTAAAATGGTTTCTGAATGGCGCTTGTGATTGTGGATGTGCTTCAAATTAACTCTTGCCTCTATGTGATAAAAATGATTTCTCTTATCCTATGCACATATTGAGGGGGAGAATTTTACCAAGAAAATCAAATGGCTTTTTCATATGACAATTGTGATCAAAGAAAATATTTCAAAGTCCTCTGCCTCCATGTGCCAAACAATTTCTAAATCACACGCATGTTGAGGGGAGGTTTCTAAATGATCAAAACTATTAAGGTACAAAATGCTTTAATCTCGTATCACAAGTACCTTGATTGTTTTCCAAATGATTTTCAATTGGTTTCAAGGAAGAATGAACTGTACCAAAAGACCGACCATTTTACTTTATGCATGGAGTTATAAGGATGGTGAGGTTAGGTATTTGTTCACGATCCGCTTGAATCGGAGGGATCTTCCTGAGGACAATCCACTAGATAGTGTAGAGTCCTTAGGAATATTGCAAAAGGAGAAAATGAGAATATGGGAAGAGTGCGGTCGAGACGAGCTAATCTTGGAATAAACCCAACAAGTTTCTAGTTATGAAGTCTCGGTAAGCTTGAAGGGGTTGAAGAATGAAAAAACTGAATGTGAAAAGGGGTGAAAAGAAATAGCCCTCCATCAATTCAACCTTAGGGCGAGAACGGGTTCAATACATGTGCTCTTGGTTGTTACTAAGGTAACACCGGTATTGAAGACAAGGCGTCATGGACCCGGTGACGATCCGCACTAAACTTCCCAAGCCACTCAAGTTCCTCTTAAAAGGGCTTGTTTCATTCTCACGGGGAACCGACATAATCTATCGACTCTCCTAGAGATTGTTGATATTGAAGAAGGAGACCTCTCCTAGTCTCCGACACAGAACCAAATGTGCACAATTGAGTCTAGAGCCAAGAGATCATCCACAATATCTCGTTAGGACACTAAATTCATGAAGACTTGCTGTTTCACACAATGTGGAAAGTAAGTATATATTAAGAGTCCTACGCATTATCCTTGTGGTATTGCCGTAACATCCGAGTGATATGTAAAGTATTCACAATGAAGATGGAAATCCTTCAGAGCCAACATCAAACATGCTCTTGGTGGGTGACATGTGAGATCTTCTCGTAAGATCAAGCTTGTGACAACCTGGATAGAAACGATGGGCGATTCTTTCTTGAATCAACCTTGGTCCGAGAATGGAATTGACGAATACTTTTGTAAAACCGCTCGATGTGCAAACCTTCTTTCTCTAGCTCGTCGAATGTGTATTCATTTCAAATTCAAAAAGTATCTCGATTGAAAAATACTTTTAGAAAAACCGTTCGATGTGCGAATCTCTCTTTTCGCTAGCACGTCGAATGTGTACTCATTCTCTAATACAAAAAGTATTTTGATTGAAAATTGATCCTTCTCATAAAACCTTCGTCGTATTTCAAAACTCTTTCTTCAAGCAATATGCGATTGTTTTTCAAATCATTTTTCATCAATCGGTGAATCTCAATTATTTGGTTCACTCACTCCGTGTTGTCTTCTTTGAGACGTTCCGGTTTGAGAACAGTTAGAACAGTGCGAAACCTGTCAAGGAGATTCTTAGGAATCCCACCGATCACAGGCGATACTTGTATCGATCAAGCGGGAACCGTGGGCGTGTACCTCAATTCGACGAAAGTGATCAAAGACACTTTCGTGTGTTTTATTGCTAGCGTTGTTTGCGGTACATTTGACGGATTGCGGTGATCGAATTGAGGAGTCAATCCAAAGCCGCATGCTCACGGCATCCACACTTAATTTGAAGAAATCATGACGGTGCATATCTACATAACTCGGCTCGATATTTCATACTATGCTTATGCTTCACTGCG
This sequence comes from Chrysanthemum lavandulifolium, assembly GCA_022545495.1. Lineage (NCBI taxonomy): Eukaryota > Viridiplantae > Streptophyta > Magnoliopsida > Asterales > Asteraceae > Chrysanthemum > Chrysanthemum lavandulifolium. The sequence goes on from CM040244.1 coordinate 106,705,238, forward strand.
CAAATATCATGAACCGATGAAGGCTTCCGCTACTCGATGGAAAGATGTCATGATTCAAAAGTGTGAGCATGTCGGTCCGAAAGTCACAACTTCACATGATGGCAACACAATAAAGGGTGATCCGAGATTTATTGTGGTCGATGATCTCAAAGAAAGCTCAAGATCATCAAGATGTGGATCGATTAAAGACCTCCACCGAAAGTACAAATCTATCACGGACTTTGAAGAGTCATTGCTAAAGCACAAAGATTGCGGAATTGAAGAATTGAAGTCTACGAGCTCAAGAACAAAGTCAAGAATAGAATGCTAGGATTCGAAATGTAAAACATGGGGTGACCTCCTTGGGGAGATTGTTAGAATTAGAAAATTCCATAGTAAAGAGTCGGTCACCCCAAGTTTTATCTAGCATAAGTTAGCTCGTATACAAATCGTTAGTTACGTTATTTATTGTTTTATTAGTTAGTTTTTAGTCTAGTTTAGCATAGTGCAACACCGTGGAGGAAGGACGGGTCTTTACCCACTGTATCCCTGATCCACAGGCCGATAGGAGGTCGTGTAGTGTGTAAGTATAAATACCCCTTCCATCCATGGAAGGGGTGGTGCTTTCAATCTAATATTCATACTTTTGTGTAAACCTCTAGCAAGAACACCCTCTCTCTCTACTTTCTCTCTCTAAAATGGAAAACATGTATTTTGATCATCCAAGACCACCCAAATCATCAACACAATAAAAATAACGATCCTACACACATCACTCTCACTATTCCTTACTGAATACAACCCCACTCTCCATCTAAACTCTAGTACAGACATAGTCCTCCATTCTCCACCCAGCCTAAACCAAATCCCCTGAAACCCAATGTTATTCCGACACGAAATAACATCCATCGAATAAGATGCATGAAACTCATGCACCAACTCACCATACACGGGCTCACATATCCAAAACAACCTTTCCCACTGAGGATCAGTGAATTTATCCTTCCTAAAACTGTTCCAGAACTCCCTAGCCAGATCATGCTGCTCAAGAAATCCCCAATCCATAACAGCTCCTAAGTCAATGGATTGATGAAGCAAATCATTGTAGCGAGTTTGGTACTCTTCCTCAACAAACACCCCCATTCAAAGAATAAGAGTCGCTAATGTTCTCCTGGTACCGAAGATTGTCACTTTGTTCTTCTTTTCTCTTGCTCATTTTCAAACAGAAATCAAAAGATCGGGAACAAATGAGTAGCATTCAAGCTGTTAAAAATGACATCGAGAGGCTCGACGCGGTCATGCTAGAAGCCTGACGCCGTCCCACCAAGAAAAATTCAAATCCGACGTTTGCGAGGGAAAAATCCAGGTTTTTAACGATAACCCTTAACCCAAACACCCCTGCTACAGCAGCAATGGTGCATTGACTAGGTGGTTTAGTCCCTAAGCCGTCTAGGCTTCTCGCACAATCAAACTCACATGATAACACTACTATTCGCCTAATCTTAAGCCTAATTAACAAGATTCATTGGCGACATTTAGCATTAATCAAATCAATTGGGGGTTTTCGGATTGAAAGGGGAAATCAAAATTGAGCGCGGAATAGAGCAATTGACTAGACAAAGATCAATGTATATTATTTACCTTATGGAGATTGACGTGATAAAATGGTGAATTTGATGTGGAGAAACGTAGTAGTGTGGTGTGGGGCGATAGAATGTGTATGGTAGAGAATGAAAGAGATGGTTGGTGTTTTTATTCACCGATCCGCTTAGTGATTTGCGTCATTTTCGTGTGTGACGCCACACCCAAATTTTGAAAAGATCTTGTTTTATTAATCCGCCCGGATCAAAAATCTTGTTACTATTTTTGGCAAAGATTTTGTTTTTATTTTAAAATTCATTTCTTCAATCTACTTGCAATTTCCACAAAGGTGAGCAACGCACATGTCAAATCGTCTTTCAACTGGGATTCTAGAAATATTGAAATATCGGGGATGAGGATTCTTCGATCCGGTTTAAAACCAAAAGAACGTTTCCTTATGTTAGGAAAGTCAGGAAGCGATACGTGCACCCTTCCAATGAATATGTCCCTAGGAAACATGCAGGGAGCATTGAGGCAAGAATTCAAACAAGGATGTGATTCCTTGAGGGGGTTGCCTTGCTTAATGGAATTAGAGAGGGTCCGAGAATCATTCTAACGAGCTCCGGTATCGCATATACCTTTTCTATCTTTTTCGGTACATTATTCTTTGTGATTTCTTCACGGAGTTTCGCATGAAGTTGTCACCACCCAAGAAAGTGTCATGAGTTTTCCTCATTTGAGCTTGAGGCATTTTATTTCCTTTTCTTGCTTGTTGACAAATATCCTCAATTCATCTTCTTTGGATTTTCTTGGGAGCAAAATTCCTTGACCGCTTCACATGCTCATAATCACGGTGGTTACTTCCATCAACTCATTAACTTGTGCTTCCATACTCATAAACATTTGTTAGGAATTAGAAAATTCAATCGTTAAAGAGTCGGTCACCTCAAGTATATGTATTCGTAGAAAGCTCGAGTCGTAGTCAAGTTATGCTAGTAAGTAATTTGTTAAGTAACACCGTGGAGGACGGACGGTCTTTACCCACCGTATGCACGATCCACAACCCGTAGGTGGCGTTTATTTGTAAGATACTATAAATACCTCTACCTCCCAAGGTAGAGGGTTGGGCTCAATACCATTTTTCTTTGTTTCACATAGTTCCCAACTCTCTTCCCTTTCTCTCTAAAACATCTTGAACGCCTCATATGATTATGGTTTAATGTGTTTGTGAAATCCTATATCCTTAAATTGGTATCAAGAGCCATGGTTTGATCACCTCTCTTACATATCCTTGGATTTCTAGTGGTTTTAGATGGTTTTTGAGTTTGAGAAAATTTAGTGGTTTTTGCATCATTTGGATCATCTAGTGTTAAAGTTTGAATTTTGGGTGTACTTTTGTGTTTAGAATCATTGTAAGTGCTTGGTGTTGATTTAGTAAGCGTGAATCACTGTGGTTGAGCTTGTTTTGGATTGAAAAGTGTGTTTTTGAAGTTTTTCATGCTAGCGACTTGGTTCTCGTAGTGTATTTCATCATAGCGACTTGCTTAAGTAAAAGGTAGCGAGTTGTAGTGTTAATTGGTAGCGATTTGGTCCTAGCGACTTGTCTATTGAGACAAGCCGACAAACAGTACAACTTAGTGGATTCTCCACTACGGCTAGCGACTTGGTGAAGTTAGCGACTTGCTTTCAATTTTGTTAGCGACTTGTACTTAGTATTCTTAGCGACTTGGTGTTAGCGACTTGGACCTTAGCGAGTTGCTCTTTAGCGACTTGACTGTGTAGCGACTTGGTGCTTTAGCGGCTTGTGTCCAGCAACTTGGATCTTAGCGACTTGGTTCACAGGAAATTGGGATCTTAGCGAGTTGCTACTTAGCGACTTGGTGCTTAGCGACTTGGTTCAAGAATTCTTAGCGACTTGGTTGACTTTTGTTTGTAATACTGGTTTTCTTGATTTAGTAAAATCCGTGAAAGAATCTATTTCCCGTTTAATCATAGAGTTTTAAAATCCCATGTAACTGTTAACATGTCTACCAACGTACCTACAATCATCTCCATGTTCTCGAGGATGTTCAAGCGGTGGTTCGATACTCGCCCACCAATGCTTGGCAGAACCGACTACGACTCTTGGGCTCAACGAATCGATTGTCTTGCCTTGGAAAGGAAAATGGGGTCAACATTCTCAAATCCATTGATGAAGGATCTTATCAGTTGAGACTACAAGGGACTTAATTGATACAAATTGTAGATGGAACAATGATCTATGGATTAGACAAATCAAAGACGTATAATGATCTCAATGATAAGGAGAAAAGAGATTCGATGTCGATATCGTGGCCTCTAACATTATACTTCAAGGTCTTCCAAAAGATATCTACAAGCTTATCAATTACAACACCGAAGCCAAAGCGGTTTGGGATAATGTCAAGATGCTTCTCTCGTGTTCGAATTAACCAAGAAAGACAAGAGAATCACGATCGTATGATGAGTTTGAGCATTTCAAGATGAAACCAGATGAGAGTGTCTATGAGTACTACGTGAGATTCCATAAGCTTGTGAATGATATGAGGAACATCAAAATGACCATGCTAAACATTCAAATTGAATTCAAAGTTTGTAAACAACATGAATCCCGAGTGGCACAAATTTGTCACCTCTGTGAAGCTAACCAAAGGACTAAAGAATACAAACTATGAGCAATTGTATGCCTTCCTTCTTCGAATGAGAGGCATGCTATGTTTGAAAAAGAATTCGGATCGTTCAAAACCAATCAGGGAGAAACAAGCTCACCAAATGATTCTACAGCTTTCTACACCAATGTTGGTATTACCACCAAAGCATCTCAAGTGATACCCACGGGTAATGGTAATCATAAACTCATTCCCGATCCAATGTTCAAACAAGTTGATGCTGATGCAGCCATGGGACACTTCATTAATCAACTGGCTCTTATGGTTAAACAAAACTTGACTCTCAATCAACATTCCAATGGCCTTCACACTAACGGTGAGATCGAATCAGATCCAACCTTCACAATCATGCGATTGTCGAGATGGAAAATTTATGGTTCAACCGGTTCAAGGAAGGCAATATGAGCAGGAAGAGGTGGAGTAGGTGGAGGTTATATTGGAAATCGAATCAAGGAAGGAATGGAAATCGTGGTCAAGCAAAGCCAAGTAAGTGCTACAACCGTGGTGGTGAGGACATATTGCTAGGAACGCACATCTCCAAAACGTCCATGTAATGCGTAATACTTGAGACAAGATGTTGCTTGTGCAAGCTCAGGATAATGGAGCACTTTGGATGAAGAGGAGTTGTTGTTTCTGTCGAGGAAATGCCAAGACATATGATGCGAGATGTGGATGAGCTGACCAATTGGAAATAGGTCACAATCATCGAATGCCTTTCAAGTCGCCGATCGTGATGCATACGACTCGACGCCGATGATGAACCCTCTGCACAAACAATTTTCATGGCTAGCATTTCTCCAATGGTCTCTCCTAAGGTCTCATCATCACAACAAGTTGGTCCATCCAAAGAATCAATCATCTCAGGTATTAAAACTATATGATGATGTTGATGAGCAAAGATGCATAATAAAGTACAATCTCTTGAAACTAATGAATCAGATATTGATGATAAGGGTAATAGCAATACTGTCCCATATAATCAATATGTGAAGCAAAGTGAAAGTGAGGTTGTACCAAGTAATGCATCTTCCGGTCATTGATGACTATGTTTTTTATGAATACACTGCATGTGCTCCTGATGATTCTGTTATCTCTGAACTGAATGCCTATAAAGAACAAGTTGCTATTTATGAACAACGTGCTAAGTTTGAGTTGACCACCCGTGAGCATGAAATGGATGACCAAATGCGTACAATTATTAGAAAAAGTAACTTTAGAGAAGAAGTCTTAAAACAAGAGTTAAACTCCTTACAAGAAAAGCTTTCTAAATCTGCTAAGCAAAAACAAGAACTTCAAGAAAATGTTAAAATGCTTAAGCAAGAATTAAATGCTAAGGAATCAAAACTTTCGAATGATTTCTCCAATCTAAAAACCTTGAAAAACAAGCTTGAAAATAAGTTGTACGTACAAGGGAATACCATTCAGACTACTCACTTGATCACTAAGCATAGAGTCTTAAGCGATAAGCATAGCATTCCCCTTGTTGTGGAACCTAATCTTGAGGTTGTTAAAAAGGCTAGAGCTGCTCATAATGTAATCTATGATGGTAATGAGATTCTTAAACCTAGACAGAAACCTAGTTGCGTTGAGTGCACTGAGGAAGATAGAAAATTAGATGATGCATCTAGGGAGAAAATAAATAAAAAGCTAGAAGATCCTGAATGTAAAGAGAATAACATAACGATCAAACCCCATGATTACAAAAAGAAAAATTGGATTTCCTTGAACAAGCTTAAGCCTCAAACGTTGTTAACACCCGAACAAGTGTTCTGGAAAAAGGATTTAGTTAAGCAAAAGCAGATAATTTTGTTGTAACAAACCCTCCCCTTAGGAAAATACCTTCAGCGAATGTGTATCCTCCAAATACACCAATGCATTTAGTTCCTAGAATTATTGCCACTAAAAGCAAGACCTTAATCAGTCAATATGTTATTTTTCAATTATTTGTTGATTTTGAGAAAACTTGTAAGAAAAGGATCACACCATTGGGATAACTGAAGGGGAAAGGGGTTTAGAGCAAACTAAAGAATGCTATTTAACTGAGGTCATGCCTTTCTTTAAACAACTAAAAGATCAATTTGAGAGTCTTAAAAAGGGGATGGATTCAGATATTAAAGAAATGGAAAAGGAATTTGATGCAATGATAGTTGAGGTTAGTGACTATGAGCGAGAATTAAAATATAATGGATTGAGAGGAAGAACTTGCATACATTGAATGAGAATCTTATTTTTGAATGTATTACTCAAGATGTGTTTTACACTACTACGAATTGTTCCATTAATGCTTCTCAATTTTATGAATTATCTGTTGCTCTGAAAGTCTCCCATGATCGTGTCATTGAGCTTGAAAATATTAATTCTAAACTAAATGAGAAAATTGATCAGGATGATCACGATAATTTGGTAAAACATCTTTCTAAACTAGAAGTTGAACATTTTGATTTACAACTAAAATATCAACATCTTAAAGAAAATGTCAAAACCTCAAATATCAAGACATCCTCAGATGTTCCAGAGTTTGATGCAGGTTTTCAGATAAACAAACGTGACAAACAGATTCAAGCTCATTGTAACACGATCAGAAATTTGAAAGCCCAAATCTCTCAATTAAAGGGTGAAAAGAACAATGTGACTGGCTCCCAAATGCCTCCAACTTTAGATTCTCAATATTCTCAAACTTTTCATCTTCAAAACTTGGTTAATGCTTTACAAAAGGAAAACGAAAGTTTTCTAGAAGAAAATGAAAAAGTTAAACGACACTTTAAAGAGTTATATGAATCAATGAAAGTCACTCGTGACAAAAACAACGAAAAAATAACGTCTTTACAAAAAGAAATTGAGAATCTGAGGAGTCAGGAAAAAGGTAAACTGCCACTTGTCTTTAATGAGAATGTTGCATCTAAGTCATCCTCAGACTACAAATATATTGTGACTGTTAAATACATCCCCCCTCATCTTAGGAATAATGAACTTGTGTTTCATAACTATTGTGTTCACCTTAAGGATAGTCTAGAATGTCTCCGTGAGATTGTGGAAGAGGATTTCATAAATAAGCCTCTGGACAGAGAAATTAGGTTTGCTTGCATTCAGGCCAAACGATCTTAGGAGCTGCTAGAATGTTTAATTGCAACATGTCCTAAATCCTTAGGTACGAAAGTAAAAGATGTGATGCCTTGTTCTATGCCTAGTGCCAAGCATTCAAACCATTATATGCCCAGTGTTAGGAAAGTGAACACTAATGTGCCTTAAAGTAGTTCAGATCATTGCACGTCTAGTTCAGGAATGCAAAAAGTAGATCAACCAACTATTGTTCCCATAATTCCCTCTACAGGAGTAATCAGTGACATAAAAGCAAGCGGGTCAAAGCCTCCAAGCAATACCAAGCAAGATAGGACCTCGCAAGCTAAGAGTGTCCATTGGAAGAGAGTAGAAGATCACCCTAGGACTATTAAGTTTGAGTTGAATAAAACAAATATTGATTCTAGTATTAGCTATAAGCGTACTGTAATTAATTCAAATTCTGCTACTATTTGCAAACCATGTAATGACGATTGCCTGTTTTCTGTTACTAATCATGAATGTGGTGTGAATGTTTTGTCTAATGCTGTCAAATGCCCAGTTAAAATTGTTAATGTTAAAATTCAAGCTAAGAAGGCTAAACAGCAAAGGCGAAAGAAAGTTAGAAAACAGTGGAAACCCACAGGAATAATATTTAATAAAATAGGTTATCAATGGATACCTTCTGGCCGTAAGGTTAATGAGTTCTGGCCCCAATTTGCTAAAACAATGCCCACTAGAAAATGGATGCCACCGGTAGAACTATTCTCTTAAGAAGTGAACATACTTTGAATAGGTCAACATCGACATTAGCACCGCATCCATTTCGATGATTCCATTGTTTCTACTGATGTGGGTGTTCCACCATCACATTAACCAAGTGGAACCCATTATTGCATGGGGTTCCCAATTATCCGCTTATCCATTCTTGTCGTGTTCAACCGCAGATCGCTCAAATCGTTCGTGGTACACGGACTCAGCCGTTCCAAGCATATAACCGGAGACCGGTCGCGCTCATGAACTTCGTGAGTAAATTCATCGGGACCGTTAGATCCGGGAATGATCATTTCGGTGCAATTATGGGTTATGGAGATTATGTTGTCGGTGATAGTGTTATCTCCGGTATATTACGTAGAAGGTCTTGGTCATAACTTATTCTCCGTCGGTCAATTTTGTGACTCGATCTAGAAGTGGCCTTGAGAAAACATACTTGTTTCGTTAGAGAACTTGATGGTAAATAATTTTTAAGAGGAACACGTGGTTCAAATCTATACACCATCTCTATCGAAGATATGATGAAGTCTTCTCCAATTTGCTTGTTGTCAAAGGCTTCAAAACAAAGTCATGGTTATGGCATCGTCGGCTCAATCACTTGAACTTCGCACCATCAATGATCTCTCGTAAAGGACTTAGTTGTAGGTTTACCTAGACTAAAGTATGAAAAGGATCATCTTTGTTCAAAGATGCCAATTGGGAAAAAGCAAGAAGTATGCCCACAAACCCAAACCTACAAACTCGATTCTGATGGTTCTTCATATAATTCACATGGATTTATGTGGACCCATGAGAGTGCAAAATATATTTGGGAAGAAATATGTGTTAGTTGTGGTTAATGATTAACCTCGATTCACCGGGTTAAGTTCTTAAGGACAAAGGATGAAACTCCGAGATATCATCATGAAACTTATCAAACAGTTGAAGGTTCGACTTAACAAAACCGCTGAATCATCTCGAGCAGACAATGGAACCGAGTTTGTTAATAAACAACTTAGTGCGTTTTATGAAAGTGTTGGAATCGGTCATCAAAGAAGTGTTCCACGAACTCCTCAATGAACGGTGTAGTTGAAAGACGAAATCGAACTCTTGTGGAAGCCGCAAGAACAATCTTGATTTACTCAAAGGTTCCAATGTTTCTCTACGGTGAAGCTATTGCCACTGCATGCTACACTCAAAATTGATCCCTAATTCACACTGCTCATGGAAAAACTCCATATGAACTTGTCCACAATAGAAAACCTAATCTCTCATTCCTTCGTGTGTTTGGTGCATTGTGTTATCCAACTAATGAGGGCCAAGACTTAGGCAAACTTAAAGCTAAAGCGGACATTGGAGTATTTGTAGGATATGCACCAAACAAAAAGGGATACCGAATCTACAACAAAAGAACCCGAAATATTATGGAAACAATTCATGTTACGTTCGATGAGCTGACCGGTCCAATGGCTCCAGGACAACCCAGTTCTCGACCCGCATCTTCAAGTAGTCTCATCAGTTCTACTCTTGTATACGATTCTTCGCCAGCAACTCCTTATGTACCTCCTTCAGGAGATGACTTGAAGAAAGCTGTTTGATCCAATGTTTGATGAACACTATGAGCCAATCGCTAATGATCATCAATTCCATCATCATAGGTCGCTTCTATCCTGCCAATGAAGTTAACCCTTCGGCCTCTATGTCGCTAAGTCAAGAAGCACCTCAGCGATCACTCTATCTCATCATCAAATCATCAATCACCGAGTGTACATCATGGAAATGTTTCGCACCCGTATGGAGAGAATCCCTTGCTACTCTCGAAGATGCACCATTTGAAACATATTTGCTCCTAAATCATCATCGAACTATCTTCATCGGGAGAAATCGATTACGCTACTTGGTTCCTCAACAACAACCACACGAACACCATAGAAAATGGACACATGATCATCCATTGGACAACATCATTGGAAACCCTCTCGTCCAGTATCCACACGGAAACAACTTGCAACCGATGCCTTATGGTGCTTCTTCAACTCCGCATCTTGTCTAAGGTCGAACCAAAAGATGTTAAACCGCCATGAATGAAGACAGCTAGTTCAATGCCATGCAAGAAGAAATTCATGAGTTTGATCAACTTGATGAATGGGAATTAGTACCTGCTCCAGAGTGTGCTATGATCATTTGTCACAATTCTCAATTTCTGGTCATTTCTCAAACTCCATATTTATCATTTCATATCAAGTTATGCATGGTTTTGCATTTCACATTAAACATATAATTTCTTATTAAATAAACGTTATCGCGTAAACATTATTTTGAACAATTGATCCGATACTTCCAAAATTTATCACAATATATTTTTATACTCATACTAAGTTTATAAAAATATTATTATTAGTTTACCCGGTGTTTTAAATTTATTGCGTATATAAATTGTTATGTTTATATAAATTACGACGGTTTTCTTAAATTCAACCCGATAAATATTTAGTCACTCAAATCTTTCAAGAAATGTATTTTTATAATTTTTATGACTTCAATATATTTTATCTTGACCCGTTAAAATTTATTTCTAGTTAACGCTACCCCAAATACCTATTTTAAATTACAACTTACAAACTAATCTTACACCTTTATATACCTACTCAACAAAATACATCATTTCTTATTTCTTTTACTCATTGTCGACTAGAATTCATGACTCAACAAATTCTTGTACCAAATATCTAGATATTATTACATGTATATTATTATACTAACATTTACACACACATACACATATCTAAGGTGTAAAAGAAAATATTACTCTCTCTTTTTCATTCATTAGAACCGGCCAAGCTAGGACCAAAAGAAAGGATCATCTCAAGTTTTCAAGACAAGTTTAATTAAACTCTAGTATCATTTGTTGCATAGGTTTTGTAATACAAACCTCAAGTGATTAGGAAAACCCTTTTGTCCTTAAACCTCATCATATCACTAGTAAGCATTCATATTCATATTTTTATTTCACATTCATTTTTATGATCATATCATTTTATTTGAGAAACATGCAAGTCTCATGATGTTTATACCATTTTTAAGGTTTTTAAGGTTTTTAAGTGTTAAATATATATAATCCATCCTATAATTACTCCTTGTTATATATTAGTTTTGGTGATGTCTAGGAACCCATGACACCCTAAGAAGGTGTATGGTAGGATTAGAATAGCTTCGGAGTTGTTTTGAATGGGTTAGAATAGGTTTGGCGCGAGAAAAACTCATTTCGACACGTTTTGAAAAGGGTCTGTCCTTATTTTGAAATTCTGGAAAATCCGACAGTAGGTAAAAATATTTTGCCTAGATATTTAGAAAATATACTTTAAAACGAAACCGTGGCCGCTTGAACGGATTAAAACGGAGTTATAACGAAGAAGTTATGAATTTTTCAATTTGGCGACGAAAAATAAAAATTTCAGAAATTTCAGCATGAAAATGTCACTCTTTACGAGTCAAAAATGAGTCTTAAGCTTTATAAATTGTGTCAACTTATCAAAAATATATTAGTATACTTTGACACGAATCTAAGGATATAGAAAACGTAGAAAACGGACTTGTAACGAGTAAATTACACGCGATAAACCAAGTTGCCGTAACTTTATTCTATTAGCAACATTAATATATTTTCTATTAAACATATACTACGGCAACTAGGGGCCATGTTGAGGGCCGTTTTAACATTGATAGGATACTCTTTATAAAAGATGTCTTCTAGTAAAATCAAGTTCGCCAACCATATTTTCCAAAATATCCAACTGTTCGTCAAGCGGAGTTGTAATGAATAAAATATAGTCGCTCAAAGTTTACCGAAAACCACTCTTAAACACACAAGTACCATACTTAACCTCTATTTTTATTTATGTTCGAGACCTTTAGGATGGAAACTTAAATGCTTAAACTTTGAGATAATGATACAAACTTCCTAAAACCGTCGAGTTTGCTTCCTAACACTCGACGTGCACCATTTTACGACTAGCTTTTAGAGGCCGTTTTAGTCACTTTCATGGAAATTTCAATGACATTATTTTACTTATTTAAAAGTTATAATTTCACAATTAATCACTAAATGATTATCGAGGATATCATTTCAATTTAAATACATGTGAAGTAATTTAAAAATGGTCAAGACGTTAAAAGATTATATTTTCGACGAGAAGTATTGTTTTCAAAAATACATAAGTGGTATAAATATCATCCAATTGCGTGCATAACATTACATCATGACTTATTGCATATCATATCATTCATAATAGGTCGGTTTCGAGATTCACGCTACATTTCGTGTAACCACTTTTGTCATCGCATCTATTCATCAAGTGAGTAATCACATCCCCTTTTACCGCTTTACTATATTTTGGGGCTAAATGCATGAACCATTCTTGAGCTAAATTGATCACTACTTCTATTAACTTGTTTGACTAGAACTTGTGAACTTGAATCAAATCCTTGAACTTAATTATGAAATTATGCCTTACTTGAACTTATTGAACCATACATGTTATGACCTTGACCTAAAGTCTCCTATGTTCGAGCATCACTATAAAGTCTCCTATGTTCGAGCATCACTATAAAGACTCCTATGTTCGGAGTATATCTTTGGGAAGAGGCACCCAGTATATCTTTGGGAAGAGGCACCCAGTATATCTTTGGGAAGAGGCACCAGTATATCTTTGGGAAGAGGCACCCAACATAACTTTGGGTAGTGGCACCCAAAGATAATTTGGTTTCATCGAAGCATCATTACAAAGTCTCCCTTGATGGAGCGGTAAAGTCTCCCATGTCCGGAGCATCCTCGAATTATTATATCGTGGTACTATATTATGAACCATTATGATCACTTATACTTGACTATTTGATACGCTATATTTTGGCAAATGGGTTGTGAACACACAGGTTACAAGTTTTGTATGGGCGGAACTTGGGCGAGTGGATTTACAATGCCTTTGCTTTGTGGACTATTTCCGATAACCGAAACCTTGGACACTTTCTTACGAGTTTTCTTTTTGCTAAACGTGTATACTCACCAACTATTTTCATAGTTGACCCGTTTTCTCTCATGCATTTCGTGTGATCGTTAGTAAGCTTTTCTACCGTGTCTTGCATAATGAAGTTTTCACATGTCACTACAAATCGTTATGTAATAGAACGCAATATTTTGGGAACTAAACTTTGTAATATATTTGCCGATATCGGCTAAACTGGTATTGTAATGGTGTACTCTTTCTTTAAATATTAACGTTGGTATGTTCTATTATCTTGTGCTTATGTTCCTCCGTTACACCTCGTGTTTCCGCCTCGGCGGTGTGACATGATTGGTACCAGAGCCAAAGGTTATAGAGAATGCCGATTTTCAAAAATAAAATCACAACTATAACCAGGAAAAAAATTTATTAAACATTGAACATCATCCGAGTCATCTAGTTCTATCGTTGCATCGTTAATCATAAATTATACATAGCCCGATCAACTATGTCTAATTTATGAAGAACCATGCAATGATAAGAATGGTAATTTTAAATCATGTTTAGTCGAGTCTTTTGAGTCCGGTCACCGAAGTTGCATTGGTCGGTGGGTATGCATAGCATGTTTTACGTTCACGCTACGTTACCGTATCTTATTTATACCCTCTTTTCCATCTTTCGACTTATTAGACATAGCATGTCTCTGCTCTCGCCATATTTCGATCACTATAACACATTACCACCGCTCGCACCTCATCTCGACTTCGCTCAAATGTCGTTTACTCAACCCGATGTTTTGGTCCTTTGTAGGATCATGGGCGCAAGAAACACACGCCGGGGAGGTAACCACAACGGCAACCCAAACAACAATGACAATCCAAACAACAACGCTGCTGGAATAGCGGATCTACTCACTCAAATTATAACACATCTCGATGCTAGACGAACCAACGGAGAAGGTACTTCAAACGATGGTCAAGGATGCACTACAAAACTTTCATGACATGCAAGCCAATGGAATTTCATGGTATCGAGGGTGCCATTGAACCGCTAACTCGGTTCGAGAATGTTGAGTCGAAACTTAGTATCACGAAATGTCTTGAAGGAAACAAGGTTGAGTTCTCTTTGGTCTACTAGGTGGTCGAGCATTGACACGGTGGAACAACCAACTGCAGACTAGAGGAAGAGGGCTGCAAATGCGTTATCTTGGGAAGCATTTAAAAACTACTAACCGATGAGTACCGCAGAAAGATGAAGTGCGAAGTTGGGCGGAATTTTGGAATCACTTGATGGTTGGAGTAGAAGTCGACAAGTACACGATCCGCTTCCACGAGTTAACTAGGATGGTTCCTCACATGGTTTCCACCGTGAGAAGTTGATTGACCGATATATATGGGGATTGATACCGGAAATTGGGAGGGATGTCACTTCATCGAATCCAACCACTCGCAAGCCGTGGGTATGGCGATCGCTTGACAAATGATGTGATCAGTCCGGAGGACTAGCAAAGCGAATGACAATGGACGAAAGCGGCTGGAGGATCACCAGGAAGCCGAGACTAGGGTCGACAAGACAAGAGGCAGCGAATAACCGGGAACTATGGAGCGACTACTCGGGAGCGCAAAGATACGCAGTCCACATCCTTTGTGCACTCGATGTAACTATCACCACTCGGGAGATCGTCAAGGTGCGACAAATGTGGACGGATGGGCCACAGCAAAATTGCTCAAACAGATGGGAATCAAGGCATGAGAAAAGCATGTTACGAGTGTGGAAGTCTAGATCACTTTCGCAATACCGCCCAAAGTCGAAAAGAACTCCCAATCAAGGAGGTAATCGTCCAAACCGGCATTGGCAATAGAAGGCCCACAAGATCGAACATTGAAGTTCCCCGCACGTGGTCGAGCATTTTATCCGGGTACCGGGGAAGCCCGCAACGCGTAACGGGTACATTCTTTCGAACTGATCCGATACTTCCAAAATTTATCACAATATATTTTTAAATACTCATCATTTTTATATCGAGAATGCCAAAACATCCGAAAACACTCGTAAACACATCAAAATGATAAAAATATCACAAACAAGTGTTTTATATGTTTTAAATGCAAAACATCAAAATCGATGAAAACGTATCAAGTTTGCATAATTGGCGCTTTAGTCCCCAAGTTTGAAAATATGTCAAAATAGTCCCTGTAATTCAAAAACTTGTAAAATATCATTTTAGGTCCTTGAGATTCAAAAGTTGTCAAAATAAACCCTTCCAAGTTTAAAAATCACAAAATGACAACTTTAGTCCCCGAACTTTGAAAATTGTCAAAATAGTCCTTGGTTAATTTAAAAGTGAAAATTATCAAGTTTTAACCTTGTTCTATTAATCAATGACAAAATGGTCCTTATGATAAACTTTTGAGAATTTACAATATTGGTCCTCAAGTTTCCAAATTGGCGCTTTAGTCCTTTAACATTTCAAAATGGAAATTTACAACAAAGGTCCTTGTACTAATCACTTTTGGCAGGTTTGGTCCTTGTAAGAGCTTTGGAGAGTTGTTAATATTAGTCCTTGAAGGTTTGGCCAAATTACATTTTGGTCCTTATGGTTAACTAAGCTAAAACACCAAACGGATCCAATATAATAACAACCCAAGCCCAAATCCAGCTCAAACAAGACCGCCCAATTTTTAAAACGGATAAACCGCGCCACTGCTCATCTTCCACCCCACCCTCAGAATTCAAAACCAGAGGTGGTTTTACCACCTCCACCTCACCAATTCCACCTCACTCACCATTTCCACTCATCCCCTCCTCTCCTTAGCCCACCTTGCATTTAATGCATCCCCACCATTCAACACTCAACCTTTACCTCACAGACCTGTTTTTGCAGCTAATCCTCCAACTTGCCCACCAAATTGCTTCTTTTGTGTCCCTACACCTCCACAACACCCCAAGAATCTTTAATTAGATTCAAACTACCCATTTCACCAAATAGACTTTTACGCCAAAATCGCCATGTGGCATATCCGACTATCCGCTTAATTCAATGGTCGATTTGGTGGGATATCTTCGTGAGGTCGACAAGGAAGATATTTGAAGTCAATAAATAGAAAGGAACCAATGTAATTAAGTATCTAGAGTAATTTTAATTTCCATTGTCGCTTTAGCTTAAATTAAAATTTCAAGATTCTGCTTTAGCTTTCAAGCTTTGTTTTCTAAGTTACCGAAGTATTATAAAACTTTTACAAGTATCAATTTGAAGTTTCAAGTTATATTATCGCTTATGCATTTTCAAATTTCAAGAAAATTTCAATATGTTGAAATGTTGTTAGCAAGTGGTTAATTTGGACCGAGAAACTCATATAAGCTCCATATAAAGCTTATACAAGCTTTTAGATACTCTTTAAACCAGTTTAGTAGCCAAATCCAAAATTCACAAAATACTAATTAAATAGCTTAAAAATAAAAATCATGATTCAAGGTTCTAGCATATTGGAAAGGGATATATAATGGATGGTCTTGGGTGTAGTGCTTATTGGTAAGCTATAGGAGTTGTTACTTGGCCCTAAATCTCGGTCTTGTGCATTGAAGCCACTTGTAAGCCTTTTACCCATTTTGGAATTTAACTGTAAAACAGTTATAAGCTCTAATCTTTGTGTTTCCATGATCATTAGTTATAATTAAGTCTAATTAAGCTTTAAAACCAAGAGTTTGTTATTCTAAATCGGTTATTAAAATTTCATTTTCACGCTTAATTTTGCATAGTTGTAATTTCTCAATATTATGTTGTTAGTGATATGGTTTAGTGCTTATTCGCCTTAATAAGTGATAATATCAACTTTAAAATCATGTTCATGGTCCGAATCTTGGTTACTCTTTGAAAAACTCAAAATCATCATTATAAAGGTTGTTTGGTTTTACTCATTTCATCAGATTAAAGGTTGTGCAAGATCGTGTTCTTGGTTGTTATCGGCCTCACTAGGTCTAAATATCTCGATAACCAAAGAAAACTAGTTCTCATTTGTGAAAAGTCAAAATCACTTGTAATCTCATCTTACCTTATAATCTGTTGAGATTTAAAGTGTGAAACTCATCTTAGCGTTCATAACTTGTTACTTTAGCTTTATACATCCTTATTATAGCTTAACTTAACATAATCGGTGAGTAGCATTAATTCAAAACTCACAAAAGTCAACTGCTTAGTTTTCAATAAAAGTCAAATTTTCAGTATTAGCAGTTTTAGATAATTTAGAGTAACTTATATAGGACTTAATATTGAGTTTCATGACTTGAGCTTTTGGAATATAAAAATCTAGCTGCTCATCTCTAACCTAGTGTATTTTGTATTTTCTCAATAGCTTGTTTACTAGCTTAACTTTTAGCTTATTTCAAGTGCCATTTTCAAAAAGTGCCCTGCACCAAGGAATTTGTATTAACTGCTCTTTTTCATAGGTTTGTAGAGAGCTCAATTGTTGGTCAAAACTTGTGATATTTGGTTCTTTGGAAAGCCAATCAAGCCTTCTAGAGGTCCCAAGTTTACATCTTCATTTTCTAGCTTGTTTACCTAGCCTGCATAAGCTTATCATTTTGTACCAAAACTCAAGATTCACCGAGTTTTACTCGATGAATTGATGTGTTTTGAAAATCTTCTCCCAAGCTCATAAGAGCTTATGAAGGTCTGAGTTTTGGTTTATACACTCTCAACTAGGTCTAGTACAAGTTCCAAGTTCTACTTTTCAATTTTAGCTTATTTAGTGTACCGTGCAATAGCTTAAAGTAACATACCATTTTCTGCTTTCATTATCAAGATCAAACCTCAAACTGCTTTTAAACTTGTAATCGAGGTCATGGTTTGTTGTTTTGGTTGAAATAGAGTTTTATAGCTTAATATAGCATCCGTGAAGGTTTGGTAGTCTTTGGTCAACAATTGGCTTTTTCAAGTGCTTATTAAAAAGTTTACATAGCAAGAGCTTATTTCTCTAAACAAGACCATGTTTTTCTATTTTCATAGATTCAAGATATCAAAATAGACTTTTCCTGAAATTTTCATTATTTTTCATAACTGTTTTATTTTTCTTAATTAAAATGCTTTTAGGTATTTTAAATAGCTTTTAATACAAATAAATTATAAAAAGTCCAAAAAATGATTTTAAATTTTCTTAGGTTAAGATAAATACAAAAGTAATAAAAGTATTTTTCCATAATTTTCTTAGTTTAAAAAGTATTTTTTAGCATTTTAATTAGTTTTAAATAGTTTTAAATTAATAATAAATACATAATAAGTCTTAAAATATATTTTTAGTTTTAAAATAAGTTTTATCATATTTTAGATTTTTCTAAGTTATAATTTCATTTTTCTAGGTTAATTTTGTATTTTCTTGTATTTTAGTGCATTTTAAATACTTAATAAATAGTTTTTAATTAATAATAATTAAATAAATAGTTGTAAAATAATTTTATTTTTCTAATAATTTTCTTTTATTATTAGGATTCCAAAAGTATAATTTTTATCTTTTAGGCCTTTTATTTCTTTAAAACTCACTTTTATATTGTACGAGACATAAGTTTATTTTAAACGTAAGTTTTAAGTTGTAGTTTTAAACGCTCATCGCCTTTAAAAATAGTGATAGCGTTTATTTAATAGATTTTAACTTTTAATCTTTTAATTTGCATTTAAGTAGTTATTTGTTAATCTTTTCTTTTAGTATAATTTTCCATCGAAAACCCCATCGATTGCTATCCTTAGTGATCATTCTACCGTCGAGTTGTTTTAAACACCAATTCATCCTCCGTGGGACTTAACGACCCAGAATCCCTATATTCTCTCGATCTAAATTGCATTTGTGTTTGAGCAGCTTTTAAGTCTATTTGACTTGACTTGCTTAGCACCAATCAAATTTTGGCGCCACACGGGAGGTCAGAAGCGTGTTTCTAGCATTATCGCATCTGCACTTGCACATATACCACAGCTTGTAAAAGTTTTCAGTAAAGTTAATATAAACCAAAAGTTCATTAACACTTTTCCTAAAGTGTTAAAACCCAAAACAATATAAAACAACAAAACAATCGTAACGTCAGATTGTGTTTCTTTTAAGGTGATTCTTAAAGAAATACGATTTGGTTAAACGGACGATACCAAAAATATTTCCCAAAAGTTTTTAAACCCCATCAAGACAAATCATACCTACGCCTTTTCGGTGGTACTTAATATACATAAAATCAACCATCGCAAATCAAGGCAACAGACTACCTAACTGGGGTGCGACCATTAATAAGTTCCCGAACATCGATTTAAAACTTGCCTTTGTGTCACTTGTGATTTGGTGTCCCTTTTCAAAGAAGCCATTTCATCCGTGATTATTGGTTAAGTTCACTTGTGTTTTGCCTCATTTGTTTTGGAAATTGATTTTATACTTAGTGCATGCAAGACTGCTCTTCCAGCTTCTACAAGTCCACTTTCCGAACTTGGAAACATTCCTCGCAGACGTAGAGGACGTTCACTCCTTCACCGTGATCGAGGAACGCCTACCACCACCACCACCGTCGAAATGGCGTAAGACAAACCTATGAATGAGCTTCTCCAAGCACCCATCGAGGGTTACGGAGATGCCATTGTTGTCCCACCATTGTGGTCGATACCTTCGAACTCAAAACCGGGTTGCTTAACTGCAACCCAAAGCCAATTCTATGGTTTTGAGAGGATGATCCTCATGCACACATTCGATGGTTTAACAAGATAGCATCTACCATCAAGTACAAGAATGTCCCATCCGGCTATCAAGCTTCTTCGCTCCCATTTTCTGTAGGACAAGCCCGGAATGGCTTCGAGAAACAACCCCTCGCTCTATAGAGACATGGGAAGATCTAGTTACCAAGTTTGTTAACGAATTCTATCCTCCATCCCGAACCACAAGTCTTAAGAATGAGATAATGAAATTTTCTCGTAGATTTGATGAATCATTCGGGAGGCATGGGATCGTTATAAAGAATTGCTCCGCAAGTGTCCACATCATGGTTTTACCGAGTTAATGCAAATGGATACTTTCTATAATGGTCTCGAGACCGGTGACCAAGACTCTCAATGCCTCCGCGGAGGTAATTTCCTTAGCAAAACCACCAAAGAAGCCTTACAAATAATTGAAAACAAGTCCTGTGTCCGTTCTTTCCGCACTAAGACATATCAAAATCGCCTAATGTCGGACCTTCTACTTCATCTCCGTGAGTACATCTAGCACCGATGCTAAGATTGATAAACTCACAGATGTCGTCTCGAGCTTTGGTTCTTGCTAACCAAAAGAAAGTCACATTCACTCGACACCAACACATGGTGAAGTGAAGAAAGTTGAAGTTTGTGTCACTTGTGGTGGTCCTCATGCATACTACAACCGATCGCCACCGATGGTAGTCCGTTTGAAGCAAATGCTATAGCCGGTACTTCTAATCAAGGAGGTAATCAATACCGCCCTCGAATGAACCAAGCTACCGTGCTAGCAATTATCGTGCACCACCCGGTTTTAACCGTAATCCTAACCGAATCGAATCAACCTAGAATGAACCAAGGTTATCAAAACCAAGGTAATTTCTATCCCGACCCAATCAAGGTTTCCAACAACAAGGGAACCTTCATCAAAACAATTTCAATCGTGGAATCAATTTCATGGGAATGTGAATCCTAATCAAGGAATTTTCAACAACAAGGTCATAATCGTAATATCGACTCAAAATTTCCTCCTCATCCACCTCCCATCATTACTCCTCCAGACCATCATCCGATGAGTTATCAAGCGCTTTATGAAATCCCAAGATGAGATGAACAGATTGTTGGTCACCGATCACGATCCAAGAAGTCTTTAAATGATCGACCGAGCTCGGTACTTTACCGAGCAACACGATCGCTAACCCGAGGGGCGATGTTAAGGCGATCACGACCGTAAGTGGTGTTTCATACAATGGACCCGCTATTCCTACTACCTCTTCTTCTTCTTCTCTTCCAAAGGTAGTGGAAAGTGAACACCGACCACAATGGACCCACGACTCCAATGCCCCCCTCCCCGTGGCAATGAGTCAAGTTACCAAGGAAACAACGGACAAGGTGCATTATTCAAGTCCAAGTAATACCAAGACAAGTCCCGCCTTTGTAGTCCATCCTCAAGTTGTCCGAAACCCAAGTCTAATCCAGAGTTGTTTTGAACCACTGCTGTCTCTGCTGAAAATATCAAATCCAAATCTTCTATTCCATATCCATCACGCTTGAATGAGCAAAGCTCGTGAAAAGGCTAGTCATCAAATGGATAAATTTTTCCAAATTTTCCAAGAGTTACATTTTGACATAAGCTTTATGGATGCTATCATGTCGATGCCCAAGTTTGCATCAACTCTCAAACACATGTTAAGCAATAAGGAAAAGTCGTTTGAAATGGCTAAGACTCCTCTTAACGAGAACCGCCTGCAGCTATTCAAAAAGCTTCCGAAAAGCTTGGAGATCCCGGGAAATTTCTCTTACCTTGTGTATTCCTGTGAATGGTTGAATGCTTTGCCCTAGCAGATCTTGGTGCAAGCATAAACCCGATGCCATATTCAAGATGGAAGAAACTTTCTTCCGAACTTACTCCTACATGCATGACTCTCGAGCTTGCAGATCGACAATATCCCGTCCTCTTGGCATTGCAGAGGACGATTTGTGAAAGTAGGAAAGTTCCATTTCCCACCGACTTCGTGGTTGTTGATTTTGATGCCGATCATCGGGTTCCTCTCATTGTTGGTCGAGGATTCCCGAGAACGGGCCGTGCTCTCATAGATGTATTTGAGCAAGAAATCACATTACGTGTTGGAAATGAAGTCGTCACTTTTAACCTTGATCGACTTCGAGGTACTCCGCAAATTATGATTCGAATCGGTTAACCGAATAGATATCATTGATGTTGCTTCAAGAGTACTGCAAGAAGTTCTTGGTTATGATCATAATTCTTCGAGTGATAATATCACTCATTCATCTCAACCCATCATCGCCAATTCTACTCCTTCTATCACCCCATTTGAGGAAAGTGACTTCATCTTAGAAGAGATTGAAGCCTACTTATCCAAATGATTCTGCTCCATGGGAAATTGATCACGCCCAATTGACATTGAGGAGACATACTTCTCATTGAGAAGTTGCTTAATGATGATCCATCATCGCCCTCACTCTAGTGATTCAATTCTCAAGAGATTAATCAAAATGAGATTAACTGAGGAGATTTTCTTCTTGAGAAATTGTTAAATCATGACATTTCTTTTCCTCTCCTTCCATCAAACTTCATAACAAGGAAGTCAAGTCGGTTGAGAAAATCAAGAATTTCCGAGGTTGAGCTTAAGGACTTACCACCTCATCTCGAGTATGCATTTCTTGAAGGTGATGATAAATTACCACCATTATTGCTAGAGATTTGAGTAAAGATGAAAAGTCGCCTCATAAAAATCTTGAAGTCACACAAGCAAGCAATTGCTTGGAAACTCTCCGACATAAAGGGTATCAACCCCGAGTTTTGTACTCATAAAATCTTGATGGAGGATGACTTTAAGCTGCTAGCTCAACATCGAGAAGAGTAAATCCAAAATCCATGATGTTATCAAACAGAGGTTATCAAACTTCTTGATGCAGATTGATTTACCCGATCTCGATAGTCCTTGGTTAGCCCAATTCATTGTGTTCCTAAAAGGGTGGCATAATCATATCACAATGAAGATAACGAGTTAATTCCAACTCGTCTCGTTACGGATGGCGGTGTGCATCGACTATCGTAAGTTGAATGACGCCACCGAAAAGACCATTTTCCTCCGCCTTTATGGACCAAATGCTTGAGAGATTAGCGTGGAATGAATACTATTGTTTCCTTGATGGTTTCTGGGTACTTTCAGATTCCCATTGATCCAAAGGATCAAGATAAAACCACATTCACCGCCCATACGGAACTTTTGCCTATAGGCGATGCCTTTGGCTTATGTAATGCTCCCGCACGCTCCAACGATGTATGATGGCCATTTTCCACGACATGATCGGGAAACAATGGAGGTGTTTATGGATGACTTCTCGGTCATTGGGGATTCGTTTCAAACTTGTCTCTCTCATTTAGATAAAATGCTTCAAAGGTGTGAAGACACCAATCTTTGTCTAAACGGGAGAAAAGTCACTTTATGGTCAAAGAAGGCATTGTCCTTGGCCATAAGATTTCAAAGAACGGATTGAGGTTGATAGAGCAAAAGTTGATGTTATTGCTAAATTACCTCATCCTACTACCGCAAGGGTATTAGGAGTTTTTAGGTCATGCCGGTTTCTATCGAGATTCATTCAAGATTTTTCTAAAATCGCCCGCCTATGACCCATCTTCTTGAAAAGGATGCTCCTTTATCTTCTCACCCGAGTGCATCGTAGCTTTTGAAACATTGAAGAAAAAGCCATCAAGCACCCATTCTCGCTGCTCCCGATCGATTTACCTTTTGAACTAATGTGCGATGCAAGTGATTTTGCTATCGGCGCAGCCTTAGGGCAACGAAGAAATAAGCATTTTCATTTATTCACTACGCAAGTAAGACTATGACCAAGCTCAACTCATTACACCACCACGTAAAAAGAGCTATTAGTCGTGGTGTATGCTTTTGAAAAGTTTCGCCATACTTAATCTTGACCAAATGTGGTGTATACGGATCACTCGGCTCTAAAATATCTCTTTGCAAAACAAGATGCAAAGCCGAGATTGCTCGCTGGGTTCTCCTCCTTCAAGAATTTGATATCATTATACGTGATAAAAAGGAGCCGAGAACTTGGTCGCAGATCATCGTCTGCATTAGAAAACCCTCACCAAGATGTTTTCGAGAAAAGGATATAAATGAAACATTTCTCTCGAGACACTCAATGCGGTTTCTTTTCGTGGAAACTCTTCACCCCATGGTTTGTCGACTTTGCAAATTACCATGGTAACTTCATTGTGAAAGGGATGTCGACCCAGCAGAAGAATAAATTCTTCAAGGATGTTAAACACTATTTCGGGACGACCCTTTCTTATTCAAAATCTGTGCGGATCAAGTCATCCGACGGTGTGTTTATGGACAAGAAGCTCTTGACATTCTCAAAGCTTGCCATGCGGACCCACCGGGGCCATCATAGTCCAAATTACACCGCCAAAAGGTGTTTGATTCCGGTTCTATTGGCCCACAATCTATAAAGATGCCCACGATTATGTCAAAACTTGTGACGCTTGTCGTCATTATGGAAATATATCTCAAAGGAATGAAATGCCACAAAATGCCATTCAAGTTTGTGAGATATTTGACATATGGGGTATTGATTTTATGGGGCCATTTCCATCTTCTCGTGGTAACAAGTACATACCGTGGTCGTTGATTATTTGTCAAATGGGTTGAAGCAAAAGCTTTACCTACAAATGATGCCCGAGTAGTTGTGAAATTTTGAAAGCTCTCTTTGCCGATTTGGAACTCCTCGTGCAATAATCGTGATCGTGGTACACATTTTGTAATGACCAATTTGATCGTGTCATGCAAAAGTATGGTGTTACCCACCGCTCTATCATCGCATACCACCCCAAACAAGTGGGCGGTGGAAGTTTCAAATCGTGGTATTAAAAGAATACTTGAAAGGACAAGAGGTGAAAATCGTGCATCCCGGTCGGATAAACCGGATGACGACTGGGCTTTTCGTGACAGCTTACAAAACACCAATTGGGTGTACTCCTTACAAGCTAGTGTACGGAAAAGCCCGTCATCTTCCGATTGAACTAGAGCACAAGGCTTATCGGGCCTTAAAACATGCAAACTTCGATATACGACATACCGGTGATCACGTAAAAGTTCAAATGAATGAACTAAATGAACTTCGTGATCAAGCTTATGAGAACTCTTTAATTTACAAGCAAAGACAAAGAAGATTCATGACTCTAAAATCAAGAACCGCTTTCAACGTTGGTGATCGAGTCCTTCTTTTCAACTCTAGATTGAAGATTTTCTGAAAGCTTAAGTCCCTACTGGTCCGTCCATTCACTATCGCTAAGGTTTATCCTTATGGCACCATTGAGTTATCTCAACCCGATGGTCCTAATTTTAAAGTGAATGGTCATCGATTAAAGCATTACTTTGGAGAGGACATTCCATCTGTGGTTGTCCCGGATCTACAAACATTCCCCATGAACCAATGAATGCGGGGATCGAGTCAAGCTAATGACTCGGGAATCAAAAATAGTAGCACACACAATATGGGTTTTCACCCATGTTTCTGTTTTCTTTCCCCCTTTCTATCACCCTAGTGTGGGGGAGTTTTTCCCACACTGATTGTATATTCTTAAAAAAAAAAAAAAAAAAAAAAAAAAAAAAAAAAATGTGTATATATCAAAAATAAAATAATGGCCGTAGTATTTCCTTTTATGTTCTTTGTTTCGCATAACCGCGGACTTTGAATATTGAGGGCAATATTCATTTCTTAGTGTGGGGAATTTCACGAATTTCATGTAATTATTTCACCCAATTCCTGCTTTTGGCCAAAATTTTTTTTTTTGGAGTAAGTGTTTTCACTTACTCAAAGAAATGGTAATCATCCGCCATGTCTAACCCACATTAGGATTGGCTAATCCAGAGCAAACGGCTCTTGGTAAAGATATCTCAAACCGCTTATGGCTTGCATTTGCCCAAAATTGTATGGTGTTCAACTCACCATATCTTTAAACTAGTGAAAAGTTGGCTAGCCCGCAAGTTTATGGCTTGTGGTAAAGGCGATTGAAAATCCATAATTGGTAATCGGCTCACCAAAGATAATATTTATAATTTATCTAAGAGTTGGCTAGTCCGTATGGTACGGCTTCCGTAAAGACAAATCAAACCGTTGAAAGTCGGTGGTTTGCTCAAAATCACATGGTTATCTGTGTACCATGGTTCTTACTTGAATCGAAACATTTGGCTACCCGTAAGTAATGGCTTTTGGTAAAGAGATAAAATCCATTAAATTTTTCAAATCATTGCTAGGGACTAGCAATATCTTAGTGTGGGGATGATGAGTGTCTAAATACTCATCATTTTTATATCGATAATGCCAAAACATCCGAAAACACCTTAAACACATCAAAATGATAAAAATATCACAAACAAGTGTTTTATATGTTTTAAATGCAAAACATCAAAATCGATGAAAACGATCAAGTTTGCATAATTGGCGCTTTAGTCCCCAAGTTTGAAAATATGTCAAAAATAGTCCCCTGTAATTCAAAAACTTGTAAAATATCATTTTAGGTCCTTGAGATTCAAAAGTTGTCAAAATAAACCCTTCCAAGTTTAAAATCACAAAATGACAACTTTAGTCCCCGAACTTTGAAAATTGTCAAAATAGTCCTTGGTTAATTTAAAAGTGAAAATTATCAAGTTTTAACCTTGTTCTATTAATCAATGACAAAATGGTCCTTATGATAAACTTTTTGAGAATTTACAATATTGGTCCCTCAAGTTTCCAAATTGGCGCTTTAGTCCTTTAACATTTCAAAATGGAAATTTACAACAAAGGTCCTTGTACTAATCACTTTTGGTGTTTGGTCCTTGTAAGAGCTTTGGAGAGTTGTTAATATTAGTCCTGAAGGTTTCAAATTACATTTTTGGTCCTTATGGTTAACTAAGCTAAAACACCAAACGGATCCAATATAATAACAACCCAAGCCCAAATCCAGCTCAAACAAGATTCGCCCAATTTTTAAAACGGATAAACCGCGCCACTGCTCATCTTCCACCCCACCCTCAGAATTCAAAACCGAGGTGGTTTTACCACCTCCACCTCACCAATTCCACCTCACTCACCATTTCCACCATCCCCTCCTCTCCTTAGCCCACCTTGCATTTAATGCATCCCCACCATTCAACACTCAACCTTTACCTCACAGACCTGCTTTTTGCGCTAATCCTCCAACTTGCCCACCAAATTGCTTTTTTGTGTCCCCTACACCTCCACAACACCCCAAGAATCTTTAATTAGATTCAAACTACCCATTTCACCAAATAGACTTTTACGCCAAAATCGCCATGTGGCATATCCGACTATCCGCTTAATTCAATGGTCGATTTGGTGGGATATCTTCGAGGTCGACAAGGAAGATATTTGAAGTCAATAAATAGAAAGGAACCAATGTAATTAAGTATCTAGAGTAATTTTAATTTCCATTGTCGCTTTAGCTTAAATTAAAATTTCAAGATTCTGCTTTAGCTTTCAAGCTTTGTTTTCTAAGTTACCAAGGTATTATAAAACTTTTACAAGTATCAATTTGAAGTTTCAAGTTATATTATCGCTTTATGCATTTTCAAATTTCAAGAAAATTTCAATATGTTGAAATGTTGTTAGCAAGTGGTTAATTTGGACCGAGAAACTCATATAAGCTCCATATAAAGCTTATACAAGCTTTTAGATACTCTTTAAACCAGTTTAGTAGCCAAATCCAAAAATTCACAAAAATACTAATTAAATAGCTTAAAAAATAAAAAATCATGATTCAAGGTTCTAGCATATTGGAGCAGGATATATAATGGATGGTCTTGGGTGTAGTGCTTATTGGTAAGCTATAGGAGTTGTTACTTGGCCCTAAATCTCAGTCTTGTGCATTGAAGCCACTTGTAAGCCTTTTTACCCATTTTGGAATTTAACTGTGTAAAACAGTTATAAGCTCTAATCTTTGTGTTTCCATGATCATTAGTTATAATTAAGTCTAATTAAGCTTTAAAACCAGTAGTTTGTTATTCTAAATCGGTTATTAAAATTTCATTTTCACGCTTAATTTTGCATAGTTGTAATTTCTCAATATTATGTTGTTAGTGATATGGTTTAGTGCTTATTCGCCTTAATAAGTGATAATATCAACTTTAAAATCATGTTCATGGTCCGAATCTTGGTTACTCTTTGAAAACTCAAAATCATTATAAAGGTTGTTTGGTTTTACTCATTTCATCAGATTAAAGGTTGTGCAAGATCGTGTTCTTGGTTGTTATCGGCCTCACTAGGTCTAAATATCTCGATAACCAAAGAAAACTAGTTCTCATTTGTGAAAAGTCAAAATCACTTGTAATCTCATCTTACCTTATAATCATGAGATTTAAAGTGTGAAACTCATCTTAGCAGTTCATAACTTGTTACTTTAGCTTTATACATCCTTATTATAGCTTAACTTAACATAATCAGTGAGTAGCATTAATTCAAAACTCACAAAAGTCAACCTGTTTAGTTTTCAATAAAAGTCAAATTTTCAGTATTAGCAGTTTTAGATAATTTAGAGTAACTTATATAGGACTTAATATTGAGTTTCATGACTTGAGCTTTTGGAATATAAAAATCTAGTCGCTCATCTCTAACCTAGTGTATTTTGTATTTTCTCAATAGCTTGTTTACTAGCTTAACTTTTAGCTTATTTCAAGTGCTATTTTCAAAAGTGCCTGCACCAAGGAATTTGATTAATCGCTCTTTTTCATAGGTTTGTAGAGAGCTCAATTGTTGGTCAAAACTTGTGATATTTGGTTCTTTGGAAAGCCAATCAAGCCTTCTAGAGGTCCCAAGTTTACATCTTCATTTTCTAGCTTGTTTACCTAGCTCGCATAAGCTTATCATTTTGTACCAAAACTCAAAGATTCACCGAGTTTTACCGATGAATTGATGTGTTTTGAAAAATCTTCTCCCAAGCTCATAAGAGCTTATGAAGGTCTGAGTTTTGGTTTATACACTCTCAACTAGGTCTAGTACAAGTTCCAAGTTCTACTTTTCAATTTTAGCTTATTTAGTGTAATCGTGCAATAGCTTAAAGTAACATACCATTTTCTGCTTTCATTATCAAGATCAAACCTCAAATCTGTTTTAAACTTGTAATCGAGGTCATGGTTTGTTGTTTTTGGTTGAAATAGAGTTTTATAGCTTAATATAGCATCTGTGAAGGTTTGGTAGTCTTTGGTCAACAATTGGCTTTTTCAAGTGCTTATTAAAAAGCAGTTTACATAGCAGTAGCTTATTTCTCTAAACAAGACCATGTTTTTCTATTTTTCATAGATTCAAGATATCAAAATAGACTTTTCCTGAAATTTTCATTATTTTTCATAACTGCTTGTTATTTTTCTTAATTAAAAAGCTTTTAGGTATTTTAAATAGCTTTTAATACAAATAAATTATAAAAAGTCCAAAAAATGATTTTAAATTTTCTTAGGTTAAGATAAATACAAAAGTAATAAAAGTATTTTTCCATAATTTTCTTAGTTTAAAAGTATTTTTAGCATTTTAATTAGTTTTAAATAGTTTTAAATTAATAATAAATACATAATAAGTCTTAAAAATATATTTTTAGTTTTAAAATAAGTTTTATCATATTTTAGATTTTTCTAAGTTATAATTTCATTTTTCTAGGTTAATTTTGTATTTTCTTGTATTTTAGTGCATTTTAAATACTTAATAAATAGTTTTTAATTAATAATAATTAAATAAATAGTTGTAAAATAATTTTATTTTTCTAATAATTTTCTTTTATTATTAGGATTCCAAAAGTATAATTTTATCTTTTAGGCCTTTTATTTCTTTAAAACTCACTTTTATATTGTACGTAGACATAAGTTTATTTTAAACGTAAGTTTTAAGTTGTAGTTTTTAAACGCTCATCGCCTTTTAAAAATAGTGATAGCGTTTATTTAATAGATTTTAACTTTTAATCTTTTTAATTTGCATTTAAGTCGTCGTTATTTGTTAATCTTTTCTTTTAGTATAATTTTCCATCGAAAACCCTACCGATTGCTATCCTTAGTGATCATTCTACCGTCTCGAGTTGTTTTAAACACCAATTCATCCTCCGTGGGACTTAACGACCCAGAATCCCTCCGATCTAAATTGCCTCTTTTAAGTCGATCTTAAATTGCATTATGTGTAAATTCAACCCGATCTTTCAAGAAATGTATTTTATAAGTCAATATATTTTATCTTGACCGTTAAAATTTATTTCTAGTTAAGCACCCCAAATACCTATTTTGTATCATTTGTTGCATAGGTTTTGTAATACAAACCTCAAGTGATTAGGAAAACCCTTTTGTCCTTAAACCTCATCATATCACTAGTAAGCATTCATATTCATATTTTATTTCACATTCATTTTATGGTCATATCATTTTATTTGAGAAACATGCAAGTCTCATGATGTTTATACCATTTTAAGGTTTTTAAGGTTTTTAAGTGTTAAATATATATAATCCATCCTATAATTACTCCTTGTTATATATTAGTTTTGGTGATGTCTAGGAACCCATGACACCCTAAGAAGGTGTATGGTAGGATTAGAATAGCTCGAGTTGTTTTGAATGGGTTAGAATAGGTTTGGCGCGAGAAAAACTCATTTCGACACGTTTTGAAAAGGGTCTGTCCTTATTTTGAAATTCTGGAAAATCCGACAGTAGGTAAAAATATTTTGCCTAGATATTTAGAAAATATACTTTAAAACAAAACCGTGGCCGCTTGAACGGATTAAAACGGAGTTATAACGAAGAAGTTATGAATTTTTCAATTTGGCGACGAAAAATATAAATTTTAAATTTCAAGATGAAAATGTCACTCTTACGAGTCAAAATGAGTCTTAAGCTTTATAAATTGTGTCGACTTATCAAAATATATTAGTATACTTTGACACTAATCTAAGGATATAGAAAACGAGAAAACGGACTTGTAACGAGTAAATTACACGCGATAAACCAAGTTGCCATAACTTTATTCTATTAGCAACATTAATATATTTTCTATTAAACATATACTACGGCAACTAGGGGCCATGTTGAGGGCCGTTTTTAACATTGATAGGATACTCTTTATAAAAAGATGTCTTCTAGTAAAATCAAGTTCGCCAACCATATTTTCCAAAATATCCAACTGTTCGTCAAGCGGAGTTGTAATGAATAAAATATAGTCGCTCAAAGTTTACCGAAAACCACTCTTAAACACACAAGTACCATACTTAACCTCTATTTTTCTTTATGTTCGAGACCTTTAGGATGGAAACTTAAATGCTTAAACTTTGAGATAATGATACAAACTTCCTAAAACAAATGAGTTTGCTTCCTAACACTCGACGTGCACCATTTTACGACTAGCTTTTAGAGGCGCTTTTAGTCACTTTCATGGAAATTTCAATGACATTATTTTACGATTTAAAATTTATAATTTCACAATTAATCACTAAATGATTATCGAGGATATCATTTCAATGTAAATACATGTGAAGTAATTTAAAATGGTCAAGACGTTAAAAGATTTATTTTTCGACGAAGTATTGTTTTCAAAAATACATAAGTGGTATAAATATCATCCGAATTGCGTGCATAACATTACATCATGACTTATTGCATATCATATCATTCATAATAGGTCGGCTTTGAGATTCACGCTACATTTCGTGTAACCACTTTTGTCATCGCATCTATTCATCAAGTGAGTAATCACATCCCCTTTTACCGCTTTTACTATATTTTGGGGCGAAATGCATGAACCATTCTTGAGCTAAATTGATCACTACTTCTATTAACTTGTTTGACTAGAACTTGTGAACTTGAATCAAATCCTTGAACTTAATTATGAAATTATGCTTTACCCGAACTTATTGATCCATACATGTTATGACCTTGACCTAAAGTCTCCTATGTTCGAGCATCACTATAAAGTCTCCTATGTTCGAGCATCACTATAAAGACTCCTATGTTCGAGTATATCTTTGGGAAGAGGCACCAAGATATCTTTGGGAAGAGCCACCCAAGATATCTTTGGGAAGAGGCACCCAATATATCTTTGGGAAGAGGCACCCAACATAACTTTGGGTAGTGGCACCCAGCATAATTTGGTTTCATCAGAAGCATCATTACAAAGTCTCCCTTGATGGAGCAGTGCAAAGTCTCCCATGTCCGGAGCATCCCTGAATTATTATATGCGTGGTACTATATTATGAACCATTATGATCACTTATACTTGACTATTTGATACGCTATATTTTGGCAGTGGGTTGTGAACACACAGGTTGCAAGTTTTGTATGGGCGGAACTTGGAACTGAGTGGATTTACAATGCCTTTGCTTTGTGGACTATTTCCGATAACCGAAACCTTGGACACTTTCTTACGAGTTTTCTTTTTGCTAAACGTGTATACTCACCAACTATTTTCATAGTTGACCCGTTTTTCTCTCATGCATTTCAGGTGATCGTTAGTAAGCTTTTCTACCAGGTCTTGCATAATGAAGTTTTCACATGTCACTACAAATCGTTATGTAATAGAACGCAATATTTTGGGAACTAAACTTTGTAATATATTTGCCGATATCGGCTAAACTGGTATTGTAATGGTGTACTCTTTCTTTTAAATATTAACGTTGGTATGTTCTATTATCTTGTGCTTATGTTCCCTTCCGTTACACCTCGTGTTTCCGCCTCCAGCGAGGGTGTGACATCATTGCTCTTAAGTGGATCTTCAAAGTGAAACTTGATGAGCAATGTGATGTTTTAAAGAACAAGGCTCGATTGGTTGCAAAAGGATACCGTCAAGAGGAGGGTATTGAATTTGAAGAGTCATTTGCTCCAGTTGCTCGTATCGAGGCGATCAGAATCTTCTTGGCTAATGCTGCAAGTAAGAACATGGTGGTTTATCATATGGATGTAAAGACGGCGTTCCTTAACAGAGATCTTAAAGAAGCCGTATACGTCAGCCAACCTGAAGGTTTTGTGAATCCAGAACATCCTACTCACGTCTATCGTTAGAAGAAGGCTCTTTATGGTTTAAAGCAAGCTCCAAGGGCATGGTATGATACACTATCAAAGTTTCTTCTATCTACCGGATTCAAGAAAGGAGCAGATTGATCCGACATTGTTCACCGTAAAGTCGTGCAAACATTTAATTCACGCTCAAATATATGTTGATGATATTATTTTTGCCTTGACCGACCCTAATGAATGTGATCATTTTTCAAATGAAATGGGTTCCAAATTTCAAATGTCAATGATGGGACAAATGTCATTTTTCTTGGGATTACAAATTTCACAAAATCCAAGGCATTTTTATAAAGCAATCTAAGTATGCAAATGAGATTTTAAAGAAATTTGGATTTGATTCTAGCGACCTGCTGACACTCCCATAATAGAGGCGTATTAAACCGGATGAGGACCACTCAGGATCATGGTAGACCAAACGAAATATCGTAGTATGATTGGATCCCGATGTACCTCACACCACGAGAGACCGTGACATTCTGCTCGTTGTTTGCATGTGTGCTAGATATCGTGCTAAGCCTACCATAAAGCACCTTGAAGCGGTTAAACGGGTCTTTTGGTATCTCCAAGGTACCATCAATATGGGA
Organism: Chrysanthemum lavandulifolium; assembly: GCA_022545495.1. Classification (NCBI taxonomy): domain Eukaryota; kingdom Viridiplantae; phylum Streptophyta; class Magnoliopsida; order Asterales; family Asteraceae; genus Chrysanthemum; species Chrysanthemum lavandulifolium. The sequence continues at coordinate 106,738,658 of CM040244.1, forward strand.
CTTTGGCACCAAGGACACCGTATGTCACTAACGACCTATGCAGATCCGATCATGCGGGATGTCAAGATACACATCAAGCACGTCCGAGGTGCTCAATTTTGAGTGATAAGCTTGTGATCCGGTCTTCAAAGAAGCAAATGAGTACTTTATTTCCGCTACTAGGATTTGAATACATATCCATGTCATCTTGTTGTGCTCAAATCCTATGGATGAGATCCCAATTATCTCGACTATGGCTTTGAATTCAACAAAATCCTCTCAGACAGTGATAATAAAAGTGTTATTGCTCTCTCATGCAACAATGTACAACACTCAAGAGCAAAGCACATCGACATTCAACATCATTTCATCGTGGAGCAAGTTGAAAACGTGTGGTGGAACATTATTTTGTGAGGATGAATTCGGTTAGCAGACATCTTCATCAAAGCTCTTCCTAGAGAACATTTTGAGTTTATCCTCCCACGACTTGGTCTAAAGAGTCTTCATAGGAAATACTTAAACGCCTTCAAGAGGAAGAAGAGGAGTAAAAGGTCTTTCTTCATCCAACTCTTTGTATATATTTATTCAAAACCAAAATACAAAATTATAAAACCATCAAAAGCAAAGAAAAATATAAAACTTTCAAAATTCTATAAAAGTTAGAAAATCTTGAAATATTCCAAAAATATTGTTATTTTGTCATGTTTTTCCTTTTCGATTTCATCTATGGACTTTGTGTTGACATTCAAAGAATGTCACGGGTCTTTAGATGTTCATCGAATGTACATAGTTCTCGCTTTTAAAAATAAATAAATAAATAATTTTAAAAAATGAGGCGGAGAAAATGGTGGTTTATTGTCATTTGTGCAAGAACTGCTTTTTAAAGTAAAGGATGAGCCATGCTTTATCTTATTTTTCAAATCTCATTCTCGATTCTTAAAACAAATGTTTGTCATCAAAAGGACAAATGTTTCAAAAATATTTGCCATCTAATGAAAACTAAATTGCTTTGAAAATACCTCGTACTCTATTATTCGTGTAAATCATTTGTGCTTATCATCTGTCAAAATCTCTATCTCTCAATCAACAACTTGTGTCATTGATTGAGGGGGAGAATGATTTTATTCGAATTAAAAAGGTTATTTTGATAGAAAGGTCATTTTTCAAACAATTGGCACGTAAATGAGCAAGGGTTATTCTTGGAATATCAAAAGGAACAATGCTTTATACAGTTGATTCAAAACCTTTGGTAATGTTATGTTTTCAAAAGATACTCTTGCATGTTTAAACAATGGAGTTTAAAGTCTGAAAATCTGATCCTTATCAGTTAAAATATTCTTTTCAAAAGCAAGTCACTATTCTCCTCAAAAAGCTTTCAAAATTTAATTTAAATCAATAGAGATCACAACTCTCAAAGGATTTGGAAAGTGTGATCGGGGTAGAATTTGTGATTTAAATTGGATTTAAACGGATAACTTGATAATTGGTTTTATAAGTGTTTAGCAAGCTTTCCTTCCAACATGTGCCAAACGATTTCAAATTTTCCATGCACATGTTGAGGGGGAGCATCTTTTTAAACCACAATGAATTGAAACATGATTGATTTGTCTCTACGTGCAGGTTCCCTCTAGTATGTGCAAAACTCTTTCAAATCTCGAGGCACATATTGAGGGGGAGCAAACTTTTGAAAACCTCATCCTTCCTCAATATGCTTTATCTACTTGATTTAATCAGGGAAGTGATGATGATATCTTTTAGAAAATGGTAATCAAAGAAGTTAATTCTTCCTCTTGCCTCGGTGTGCTCAAACGATTTCAAATACATGATGCACATGTTGAGGGGGAGCTCTTTTTCTAAAAATATCAAAAACAATTCAAGTAGAAAATGCTTTGATAATATATCATAAGTATCTAGATTGATTTTCAAATGGTTTTCGATTGGTTCCAATGGCAGATGAACGATACCAAATAGACCGACCAAATTTACTTTATGCATGGTGATATAAGGATGATAAGGTTAGGTATTTGTTCCATGATCCACCGTAGCCGGAGGATCTACCTGAGGACAATCCACTAGATAGTGTAGAAGTCCTTAGGTAAGATGAAAAAGGAGAAATGCGAGATATGTGAAGAGTGCGGACCGAGACAGTAGCTAGTAATCGAATAAACCCAACAAGGTTCTAGTTATGAAGTCTCGTAAGCACTAAAGGGTTGAAGAATGAAAAGAATTGAATGTGAAAAGGGTGAAAATAAATAGCCCTCCATTTATTCAACCTTAGGGCGTAAACCGGTTCAATTCATATGCTACTAATGGTTACCGAGGTAACATCGGTATTGAAGACAAAACGTCATGGACCCAAAGGACGCATCGCACTACATCTTCCCAAGCTACTCAAGTTCCTCTTAAAGGGCTTGTTTCATTCTGCACGGGAACCTACATTATCTATCGACTTTCTTGAGGTTGTTGATATTGAAGAAGGAGACCTCTCCCTAGTCTCCTAATAGGAACCAAATATGCACAATTGAATCTAGAGCCACGAGATCGTCATATAAATCTCTTTAGGACATCATGTCAATGAAGACTCTCTATTTCACACAATGTGGAAGAGAGATTATATCTTATGAGTCCCACGATTATCCTTGTGGTATTGCGTAACATCCGAGTGATATGCAAACATATTCATAATGAAGATGGAAAGCCTTCGAGCCAACATCAAACAAGCTCTGGTGGGTGGCATGTAAGATCTATCCTATAGATCAAACATGTGACAACCGAATAAACAATGGGGCGATTCAATATTTTGAATCAATCACGGTTCGAGTTATGGATTGATTTGATACCTTTGAAAACCATCGTTGTGCTTAAAAGCTCTTTCGTTAGCACATCGATCGTGTACTAATATTTCAAAATTAAAGGTGTTTATGATTGATAATTGATTTTCATTAAAACCTTCGTTGTATTGCAAAAACAATTTCTATTGAGCGATACACGATTGTTTTTCAAATCTCTTTTCATCAATCGGTGAATCTAAATTACATTGGTTCACTCACTCAGTATTGTCTTCTTTGAGATGTTCCGGTTTGAGAACAAATTTAGAGCAACCGCGAAACCCCATCAAGGAAATTCTTGAATTATACCCGATCACAGCGCATACTTGTATCGATCAACGGGAACCGTGAGTCGTGTACCTCAATTCAATGAAAGTGATCAAAGATACTTTTGTGCACTTTATTGCTAATCGCTGTGTATGCAGTCGCCCGACGCTTGTTTAAAATGATTAGAATTAAGCGGTCAATCCATAGCCACATGCTCACACTACATATTCATCTCAAAAGAAATCATGATAAGTGCTTCAACAACTCGATACTTTCACTCCATGCTTCGCTATGTCACGCAAATATCATGAACCAAAGAAAGCTTCCGCTACTCGATGAGAATATATCATGATCCGAATGTGAGCATGTCGGTCCAAATGTCACAACATCACATAATACCAACACCACAAAGGAAGAGTCGAGATTTATGTTAGTGATGATCTCAATGTTGGCTCAAAACTCATCATCACGTGGATCGCTTAAAGACATCCACTTGATATTATCCAAACATGCGGAACATGAAGAATCATTGACTACGTACATCGAGCAAAGAACTTAATCAAGAATCCTAGAACAATCTAATGTAATATCTGCTTGTATTCATTGTAAATTGAGGTGACCTCCTTAGGGGAGATTGTTAGGAATTAGAAAATTCAATCGTTAAAGAGTCGGTCACCTCAAGTATATGTATTTGATAGAAAGCTCGTAGTCGTAGTCAAGTTATGCTAGTAAGAAGTTTGTTAAGTAACACCGTGGAGGACTGACGGACTTTACCCACTGTATGCCCGATCCACACTCGTAGGTGGCGCTTATTTGTAAGATACTATAAATACCCTCTACCTCCCAAGGTAGAGAGTTGAGCTCAATACCATTTTTCTTTGTTTCACATAGTTCCCAACTCTCTTCCCTTTCTCTCTCTAGAACTTTCTCTCTCTAAAACATCTTGAACGCCTCATATGATTATGGTTTAATGTGTTTGTGAAATCCTATATCCTTCAACATTTGTGCACGAGAATCTAACACATTTCCATGGATTATTGGAATTTCCCATCCTTCTTCTTCATATTGTGCTAAGTCTTCGATGACTTCCCAACATGCTTCAACATTGAGGTTACTTAGCCTTCCACGGCGGCGAATCAATGGTTTGTCGGATGGAGGACCGACATGATCGTAAAAGATTTGGACTTGAAGCCAAAGATCAATGCCGTGATGAGGGACTTTATGGAGAAAGTCCTAGAATCGAGTCCATGCTTCAGAGAGATTCACCTTGACGTTGTTGGAACATCAAGATTTCATTCCTAAGCTTAGTAGTTCTCCCGGTGGGAAAATTTGGGCAAGGAAACGAGTGATGAGATCATCCCAACTTGAGATGGAGCCGGCGGGAAGTCGCTCAAGCCAATTACTAGCTTGGTCCCATAGAGAGAATTGGAAGAGACGCAAGCTCGTGGTCTCCCGAGTAGTAGCATCAAGGTCGATGGAATTGACGATTTTAAGGAAATCCTTAAGATGCTGATTAGGATCTTTGGAACGAAGTCCATGGAATGCACATCCGTTTTGCACCAACCGGATGGTGTCGGATCGCAGGGCCGTAGTTTGAGCTTGATCGGGGAGCTCAATGGTGTTCCTATAGCCTAGGTTGCTTGGTCTAGAGTATTCACCAAGAGTGCGGCCTCTTGGCCGGTCATTTGGTGGTGGGTTGATGAGTGGTGGTTGATTATCACCTTCCATGATGAAAAGTGATAGGATTACGAACAAAGGTCATGAAGAAGGGGGATAGACTACGAGGAAGCTAAAAAGGAGAAAAAAAAATCTCACTTGATAGGAATCAAGCAAGGGAACCTAAACGAGATAGACTCCTACCTAGCTATTCTATTTCCCAGCAGCGGCGCTAAAAACTTGATACGCGTACAACGGGCGTTCGGGGTCAAAGGAAACTTCCTTTTCTTCGAGCAAGTTTTTCAACCACCCAGGCAAATGAACCTAATCGTTGTAGTGTAGTATTAGGGTAAGCCTCGGGATTGATATCATTCTCTAGGGAATAGGAATGCTAGTGAGAAATTACTACGCTAAGGTTGGGGTTGAGAAGATTATTTTTTATCTTTTTATATTTTTTAGAAAATAAAAGGTACGATCTCGGGGTATTGGATTTGGGGTGGTACTTCTACCGATTACTCTACTATTCTAATTATCTAAGCTAAGGGTAGTCTATGTCTATTGAAGTGTGCTCGTATGATGATTAAAATGTGTCTACATAGATACTATTACTCCTATTTATCTTTTATTGATGGTTGAATTGTCACGCCTTATTCTTAACGCGTTGTGTTTTCTAAGGTCGTAGGGTGTGCTTTTATCCCTAACTCTTGAAGCTACCTAAGGTTAATGACTACGAAATCTCTAGGATTCATAAATTTAACACTAAGGTTATCTTTGGATATTTAGCCTACAGTTCCACTAGTAACTATAAGCTAAGGTTCAACAAAGATTAATCAAGCATTAAAAATACAACGATGACTTTAAGCACTCCTAAGCCAATTACAATTAAGATAAGAGATAACCAATCAATATTCAATAACTAGGTTTCATAGATCTAAGCAAACACACAAGTAAATTAGCCGGACATGTTAAACATGCAAGCATACACACATTCAATCGAAGACATAATGAAATCATGGGAATAAATAACTTATCTCGATGTAAAATAGGGTATTAAACCCTAAAATATTGTCCTAGACGCACTATAATCGCTTTTAGGTTTTACTCCACAAGTCTACCTTTTAAAATTCTTAAAATTCAATTTATATATAGAGTTACAAGCGCGACGGCCACCTTTAATTGTGACGTCGCCGATCGCCTCCTTAGGGCTTCGCTTGCCAAGTCAACTTTGGGACTGGCCACGTTGTGGTTGTGACGTCGTGGGTCTTCAACATGACGCCAGATTAGTCCGGATCTAGGCCGCCCGAGGAGAAAAATCTTCGTGATGCCCTACTCTTCAAAGCTCGACGTCGTGTGCAAAATAGCAAATTCACTCATGATCCGTCACAAATATAGGGGACGGCGCGCTTTGTTTCTGGACGCGTCGGTGCATTTCAAAGCATTGAGTGTCTTGATCTTGACTTTAGCCATTTTCTTCACATATTCACGCCTTTTCGTCCAAATAAGCTGCATTCCTGCATTTTGCCTTCAAGAGACCTAAAAAGTGAAAAGGAACGAATTTAAGCAGTAATGGATATAAAAGTGGGTGATTAAGGGCTTAAATAACCCTTAAAAGTGTATGTTTTAAATCCTTATCACGTCCCATATGGTTGCTGTAAACAAACAGAGGGACTCAGTGTCTCCAAACCCTTCTCCCAAAAAGAGAAAAGGGGAAGTCTCAGACTGGGACTAAAACCAAACCCAAGTCTCAAGGCCCTGAGGTTTTTGGAGCACAGCCTAAAAGGCATAAAAAGCCCTAGACTGACAAGACACATAAGGGAGACCAAGCAACAACCACCCCGGTGACAACGAAGGATACTGATACATCACAGTCAGTGCCCTTTGTCCCACTGACTACTCCCCAAGATCAAAAGGGAAACACACAATCCGCTGGTAGGGGAGCGCCTTCCACAAAGTCCGATGAGGACACTCGCAAATCATAGCTTTTTTCCGAGGGCACAACTACTGATCCCAAAGACTTGGGGGGAAACAAACAACCCACTAATAGGAATCTCACTGCCACTGCTTCTAAGGATGGCACTGGGAAACTCCCACCAGTGCTTGAAGGAGCACCGAGGGACAAAAACTCGGAGGGAAAGAAACAACCCGCCGATATGGAACTCACAACCAATCCTCACTCCGGAGAAGACACTGGGAAACACCCACTAGTTTCGAGGGGTCCTTGGGGACAAAGACTCGGGGGACAAAACCACCCATCGATATGGAACCCATAACCCCATCGGTCTTCTAACAGCTTCGAGGTTAATGAGATATTATTTTCTAATGAAGAGATTGCTGCTGACAGTGAGGAAGAGATCTTTTATGCTGGTGAAGAAATGGACGTTGATATTCAACCACAAGAACAAGAGCATCAGCTTGATCCAAAGGAGCCTGAGGAGTCACCCTTTCAGCCTGATGATGACTCCTCTGACTCTTCAGACTCTTCCATCTCTTCCTGCCCTGAGGAACTCAAGAAATATGACGACGTTCTTCCCCTGACTGAAAGGCAGCTAGTGATGTGGTTAAAAAAGGCTATCGTAAAGCTATATTCTATAGTGGACCGATAGTCTTTGGGATCAACATATGAAGCGGTACCGCAAGCTACGCCGATCTCAAGGTCAAGTGGTTTCAATTTTGAAGATAATGATGAGCATAGGGATCTCATTTATGACCATCTTCACAAGCTGGATGATCACCTGAAGAAATTTCTCAAAACTTTTCAGGATGCTCATACCAAGCTAGACGAATTCAGGGAATCGGTCAAGGAAGAACCTGCACTCAACTCCAAAGTGCTTGAGGCTACAGAAACATACATGAAGAACTCTTCTAGTCTCACTGAACTGATCACTATGCTGAATAATTCAAACGTTTAGGGTCTTACCACTTCAATCCAGGCTCTTCAGTCCACCCTGGGATCATTAGATACAAAGGTTGTTGATCTGGCTAAAACATCTTCTTATATGACCTAGAATCTCGGGCCTAGAATGACTGCTCTTGAACTATCTCAGGCCACACTAGGAGAACAGGTCACCAGCCTTCAAAAAGACACATCAGACATCAATTCCATGGTCTCGGAGATTTATTAGGCCTTCAAAGGTCAAGTTGCTCCCTCTCCCTCAGTGTCTCAACTAACTCTTGCTCTCACTAACGCACTAGCAACAGTTGAGGGGGAGAGATCCGCTGAAGAGACTCCCTCTCATACTAAGGGGGAGCCAACTCAACCTGTATCTCTTCCATCCCACCATTAGGAAAATCAGTCACAACAACACTATCAGTAACAACAACACCCCCAGTGATGTCAATATCAACATCATCAGTCCAAAATAAAGGCGAAGGAATCATGACCACGCTCGAGCCTGTCAAAATTCTCTATGAAATACAAGGCAAAAAGTACATGCTCACTCTTGAAACAGCTAACTGCCTATCTTGAGAAGGAAGACAGACTCAAGAAGCAGTCTGAGGAGGAGAAAAGAAGCAAATATACCTCGGTTAAGGTGGTCCATGAAGAAGCCGAAAAGTTGGGGATCGATCCTAAGACACTTGAAAAAGGACAAGTCGGTCTAAAGTTCAAGGCACTCGGGATCTTTGAAATGACCGCCTAAGAAAGAGACGGATGAAAAGAACAAGAAGGCTCTTGAAATAAGGCAAGCAAGGATCGATCACTATAACTGGACTATGACAAGCAGGAGGGCCCCTGAGAAAATCAGTGATGTATACATCATCCCCAAATCTAAACCACTTGCAATGAATGTCTACAGGGGGGATGACAAAAGGGACTTTGAGAAAATCGGTGACATCACTGAAACATCTATCTTTTGATCTTTTGTACTAGTGTTAGGAACTTGTAATCCTTATTAATAAACGATGTATGTTTTTTTTAAGATCATTGTTCCTTATTATGTTTGCTAGTACATTCAGTGTAAAGAGAAGCCTTTTCTCACTTACACTAATCAAAACACTTAGGCTATTTGTATATCTAAATAGGGAGACCGTTAGGTTCAAGAATACCTAAAGCCCTTAATTCCAGGATTTGAATAGAAAGTACCCTAAGTGTTTAGAACCTTGAACACTAACAAGTCACTGATCATATAGCTACTCAGTGAGCTATCTTCAGGATACTCGGTACGAGGCTAAGAAGTAAAGTCTCTCCACTCAGTGAGGCGAAACTCAAGGGGTGAAGACTGAGTCAAGAAGAAGATGGTGGATTCAGTGAGTGATGACAATAACTCACTGAATCCCAAAACTCCTCACCAACTATTATCACTGAAGACAAGATAGAAGTTCAAGACTGAAGAATGAGCGGGACAAGGCGGGATAAGTTTGAACAGATAAGACGAAGTCCTTATCAACCCAAAGTCAAAACTTTCCCTGAAACACTAACATCCAGGATCAGTGTCATCACTGTCAAGAAGAAAGCATCGTTGTCACTTACTCAATATAGCAATTAGAATGCAGACAAAATACATCAAGATTTTGTCTTCTCAGAACTCGTTAGTTTGTCCTCTATGATAGAGTTAAAAACACACTTGTATAAATAGGCATAAGGTAGGAGTGAAAGATTTTAATCTTGTGCATTAATTGTGAAAAACACACAAGCAATCTTTCACTCCTCCAAATACAACTATGTCCCTGAGATAGCTCAGTGGTACCTGAGTAGTTGTGCTTAGACTTAGCCTAAGCTTCGTGAGGAGTTACACCATACTTGTCATTCAATCCCAAGTGTTGTTCCGCAAGAACTTGGGTAGTATATTATTTTTGACTCATTATTAATAAAGGATATAAACGTTGAAAAATATAATTGTGTTTAAGTTTTCTTATCTTGTTTAATTGTGATTTTTCAAATACTTTTCTTCAGTCATGTATCACACTTAGTGCAAAATTGTCTTTTTACTAATTGTGAAACGGGAACAACAGGATCGATTTGTACAGGTCAGCTGCAACTAGATACTCAAAGCAGTTATTTTAGGACTTAATGTGCCTATTACAAGTTGCCTCGCATATCTGCTTACCATTTGCTTATACATTATGCCGTAAAACTATCATTGTAGATGAAACTACTGATTTAGCATAGACACTCGAAATAGGATACAATCAGGTTAGTTGTGCGGGCGAACAACATGTTTTATTTATTTATTGTGAGAAATGATGCCAGTTACAGCTGCTCCTAAATGAAGCCGTTTTGATTTTTTTTTCCTTTCTTTCTTTCTTTGGTTTATTTTAAACGACGATAATACATGTTTGGGTATAACTTTGGATGAAAATGTCATTGTTTCTCTTTATAGCTTGGCTTATACATGTCTTAAATACATAGCCACGTGTCTAAGATACATACACCTCAAGAACACGTGTGCAACCGGATTTTTTTTTTTTTTTTTTTTTTTTTGTGTGAGAGAGAGAGAGAGGGGGGGTGATTGTGAGACTATTTGTGTCATATTGTGTGTTTCGTGGTAGTAGTCAATGTCTGAGAATAAGCGCATCTTGACGGGCCATTCATATTAATGCATCATTGGTGTATACACACTCTTACATATATGAGCCTCCATTTTTTTACCACTTTATAAGTTGTGGTCGTAGTCATAAGTGATTTTTTTTATGTACTATTAAAATAGTTTTCTTAAAGATTTTTTATGTATGAAAGGTAATGTAAGAGGCTCTGATCATAGACTTTAAATGTTTTTTGGACTTTAGGAAAAAGTGAGATTTATGCATTCTGGCGAGGCAACTTTTGACTTTGCAGCCATGCTGGATTGCACATCACTATGTTGCAAATGATAGTTGGGGTGCTGAAAAATGCATTCTAACAAGACTCTGGAGTGAAATGATAGGCATCTGGTGCAGAAAAGAGGGCTGAAGAAGAAGAGGAAGTTCGTACGAATGTTAGTTCAAAAGGAAAAAGATACTGGTGAATCTGAGGTTTCGGATACCGAGTTAGAGGATGAGTGTTAGGGTTTGCTGTGAAACTTTACTTTAAAGGCTGCTGGAAAATGTTTGATATGGATGTTGTTGTATTTACGGGTCTTTGGATCTGTTTGGAACAATTTCATGGTACAATTCATTGTACGCGATAAATGTAAGACATTGTAAAACAATATGTTAAATGTAGAGTGGGGATTCGTTTTTTAACACTATGTATAGCACTTTGATAATAGAATTATTGTAACGTCCGACAAAATGCGAGGATGCAAAAACAAATATTATGACCATCAAATTAAGATACCATAAATTGCCTTTGCCACAACGCTACGTATACTGAAACTAACTTAAACTTAAATGGTTCAGCCGCAACGCGCAACAGCCTAATTATCCGTTAAATATATTAGCGAAAAGTGTAAGAACTTAAGGGTTGATATTAGAAAGAAACATGGATTTAGTAATTGCTACAAAAGTGTCATAACATGGAAATAAGTAGCATCTCGGGTGACACAGATGCATATTTCTCTTTTGAAACATCTACTATTATTTAGTTGCATCAAGAAATCAGAGTATTGAAAGTTTGGCAATCGTGGAAAGCAAAATTTTGGTATGTCCCTAGCTTACAAACATTTTGTGTAGGATCATGTATCGGGTTCGCCTAAAATATAGGGGTTGCGCTACACCAATGCGACACTTATTTAAAGCTAGCCTTATTGAGTAAGTATGTAAATGTAGCTACCACAATGAGAATATATATGCTGTAAACCCATTCTATCTTCCATACGGAATATCTATGGTGGAATGTTATACCTTCATATCCTTTATATTCAACTCCCCATTCTTAAAATGATAATACTATAACTAGCTAGTTCTTATAAAGTTAACAATTGCATATATATATATATATATATATATATATATATATATATATATATATATATATATATATATATATATATATATATATATATATATATATATATATATATATATATATATATATATATATGTATATATATATATATGTATATATATATATATAGAGAGGCAACTTTATTTTCGAGCACACTTTAAGTCATGAGAATCATGAGAACCATCTTTTACAACTAATAATACACAATGTACATGATTTAATGCTCCATAATATTTTGTTATTTTTATTTAATTCAAAAAGGTATAATAGTAAAAGACATTTTCTTATTATTTTTGCTTTTTTTTTTAAATTCCCGTTTTTTATAAATCTTAAAATAAGTTTTATTTATTTTTTATTTTTTTCATCCTAAAACATTTTCAAATAGTCATGGTGCATACATGTTTTTTATACCTAATCGTTATTTTTTTGAAATCTCAATGAGCATGCATGTTTTTTGTGCATAAATGTTTTTTTCTCCCAAATAGTTAAGGTGCATACATGTTTTCAATTAGTCAAAGTGCATAAATGTTTTTTTAGTTAACACTTTTTTTTATCAACCTACCAATATTTTTACATGATCAATTTTTTTTTTAATGTTTGAAACACAAATTAAAGAACATAAATCATTATAAAAAGAAAAACAAGATTGATATACTTAAATGTTACATTTCACTTTATTACAAGTACAAAAACACATGCAATAATCATATATCTTCAAAAGTAGCAAGTTATCTTCATTTATAATCGTGTTCATCCACTTCCCGGTCTTAAATGATATCATCATCTTCATCAATCAATCTGAAGCAAGCATACAGGAAAACAATTAAACCACAAACAAAAAAGAAACGAAAATTAATCACAACAACTAGCATAACACATATGCACAATCTTGTCTATATTAAATTAATGATGTAAACATATTTTTAATCATAAACACAAAACATATATGTTTTATAATAAAAAAAACAAAACATATATGTTTTTATGTTGGATCATAAAGACACCAACTTAATCAATAACATAACTAAAAAACTTAATTACCAGTTTCGAACATGTCTTTAGTTCTCTAGTATTTACATTGGCTTCTAGTAGTCATGGGTAGGGGTGTCATATTTCCCGACCCGACCCGGACCCGAACCCGACGAAGGATATTCGGTCGGGTTACTCGAGTCCAAAATCAGTCGGTCAATCGGGTCAACCGATTAACCCGAGTACTAACTAGGGTCGGGTATCGGGTTCAAAATTTTTGAAAATTCGGGTTGGCCGACCCACTAACCCGACTTAAATTTTTTTTTTTTTTTTTAACTTTTCCCAATCTTTATTTAATTGAAAGGCCCAAATTCTTGCATGAACATATATTGCTTCATATATTTGGTTTTATATTCATTTTCATTTTATATAATCAATTCGAGTTGAAACAAAATGCGTTACAAAAGAAATGTGTAAATCCAACTATAAAATGCGTTTATTAGTGCGTTCTTCTCTTGGTATGAATATAATAACCTTTTAAAAGCAAATGAGCATTATATTCATAACGTTTGGTTACTAAATTTAAGAAATTAAATTCTAGAATTATATAAATGGACTTGACCCGAACCCGACTTGACCCGACCAACCCGACCAACCCGAATTCAAATAGGGTCGGGTTGGGTATATTATTTTACAGCTTGACCGACTTGACCCGACCAGTGACCCAACCCCCGACCCGGGCCGAATGACACCCCTAGTCATGGGGCCACTAATTCTTTGCAAACATCATAAAGACACCAACTTAAATAATAACATAACTAAAAAACTTGATTGTTAATTTTGCTAAAAATACTTTGATATTTACAAATATCATCAGTTTATCAAACTTGCAAATTAATCAATAAATGGTAAGAAACAAGTAACCAACCTTAGGTTCACTTTTATGGTCATTCATCTCACGCTGCCCCTTAAAACATAAAAAAGACAAAAGATACATTACAAAAAACATATGTGTTTTATAATCCAAAAGACAAATGATTTTTGCGAAAAACAAACAACATAGAATATAATTATAAGATCTACGAAGCATAGAAGATCAATGATTTTTGAACACATATTTAATTCATATACAAGATCTACGAAGCATAGATCAAAAACAGATGTAGATCAAAACACAACAACATCAAGAGACACTCCATAATTATAAGATTAGAAGCCATATTCATGGATCCATAATTATATATTGAAACGAAAAAACAAATACAACCTACCTTAGATCTATAAAAGATCTTGAAGCCAACTCGAACGAAAAGGAAAACTGAAACCTGGTCAGTAACTTGTTTTCGGCTTAAGAAAAAAGCGAGCAACAAGTGTGTATTTGTTATTACGTGTTTGAAGAATCAAACACGAAAATGGGTGGTGGATTTTGAAGAGATGGAGGCGGAGAGTTAAGGAAAGGAGAGTTTCTTTTTTTTTTTTTTTTAGGTTAAAGCAAATCTCAATCCACAATAGTATGGACGGTTTTAAAAAATGTAAATGTGATATCCCTTAATTACCCTTACACTAATTACAACAACCAACATGACCTTTTGGATATTTACATAAGCGGCACATTCGGTTTGACCATTGATCAACTAATCCAATGGCTAAAAAAGAGTTCATGATTACCGCGTTTAAAGTGGGTTACGAAAATAAAGTTTATATATATATATATATATATATATATATATATATATATATATATATATATATATATGATTTAAGATCATTTGAGGGAAAAAATTATTTACATACCAAGGGATTAATCTCCTTATTCATTTTATTTGATATAATAGATGAGGTAATCCCAACAATTTAAAAAACTCACTTTCATCCTCTTTTCAAACATTAATAACTTTCAAAACCGTTAATCGTTAGCGAAAAAAAAATATCATTCTGACGACGTTTAATTATCTTTCATAAATAAGACTTTGATATCTTTCGACAAAAAAAATTGTATTTTCACCTTTTTTTTTTTTTTTTTTTTATTCTTGAAATTTGCATTAAAAATCATATATCTTAAATACTAATTTGAATATCACATGTGATATTAGTGTTATATCATATATGATATGTAATATCACGTGTGATATTAGTGTAAAATCACGTATGATATCTAATCATATCACATGTGATATCACATATCATATATGATTTCGTATATGATTTTTAAACGCAATTTCAAGTAACGTAAAAAAGGCGAAAAAAGCATTGAAAAATGAATTTTTCTTTTTGAAAGTATATCGAAAGTCTTGGTTATGAAATATAATTAATCTTTCTTGACTGACATATAAATATTTTCACCTAACGATTAATGGTTTAAGAGATATTTAAATTATAAAAATATGTGAAATAATAAAATGATTTTAATCTCAGTCATTAATTTTTTTTAAATAGATGGTAAAGATGAATCCGTTGATATATAAAAAAAAATTTATATGGAAGCTTCCCTTTTAACTTGGTGCTTGAAATAAGTCAATTAGGTCCTACTTTTAAAATTAAACAAAGAACGAATATCAATGGTGCTTTGTCGGTGGAGCATTGGGGACCATGAAAATCATTTGTAATTTACTTTATACCCTCTTAGTGAGATTACAGATGTACGAAGTATAAAATTTAGATGTAATTCATCAAATGTTTCAAAGATATAAGTAGGGTTCTTTTATACACAAGGGGCGTTTGGTTGAAATGATTTGGAGGATATTGAGGCGTTTGTATTTTAATTCTTGATGTCTCCGTTTGGTAAGCTGAATGAGGCGTTTGAAGTAATTTATAATTAAATCGCCAAAATGAAGAAATTAGAATCATAAAAGTGAAATTTTAATTCTTAAAAAAAAAATTATAAACTTTTTCTTATTGTTTTTCTATAAACTTTTAAATAGAATATTTATGATTTTTTTATAAACTTTTTTATAAATTTTTATAAACTTTTTTATAAATTTTTATAAACTTTTTATATACTTTTTATAAACTTTATAAACTTTTTTTATAATTTTTTTTATAAATTTCTTATAAATTTTTATAAATTTTTTATAAACTTTATAAAATTTTATAAACCTTTTTCTATATCTTGTCTTACATTGCACGGATCATGGATCCTCTCATTTGGATCCTATTTAGTGTAAACCAGGGATCGGCATAACTTGAGAAAAATCACTCAAACATTCCTTGATAACTAAGGTTTGGAATTCTAAACAACCTAATGTTTTGGTGTTTAAGGTTTTAAAACTTGTGATTTGAGGTTTTGAAGATTTAGTACTATTCTATTAGGCGAGGTTCCCTTTTTAAAGATTAGTCATAATTCTTGGGAACCTTTTCAAACATTATAATAAAATCCCATTTTATTATAACATAAGAAATTTCACATGAAAATTTATAGACATAGATGAAGTGTCAATAAATTCTTTGTGATTAATAATGATAATGGTTCTCAAATAACCAAAATGTCATTATTACGAAATCATAATGTAGTTTCTACAAATAAGTCGAAGAATGCTATTTTTGATAATGACTTAAATATAGAAAACTATTAGAACAATTACTAATCAATCATGCAACTATGATTTCAATAATAAAATTAAAAGTAAGTGATTAGTAATCATACCTTGGCTAAATATTCTTTTTGCGAAAGGAAATATTTAGATAAGTTCTTTATGTTCTTCTTGGTAGCTCCAAACTCAAGTATGGATAATGCTTTTTTTTTTTAAATGTTAGAGCATTCTATCATTGTCCAACAATAAACAAAATAGTGATTTTTAAAATATGACAAAATAATCCTTGTTTGTAGTTTTCAAACATACATGGATCGTATCAAGTTTTTAAAGTACAACATCTTCTAAGAAACTTGGTAGCGAAGCTCGATGCCAATTGTGGAAAACTAGAAGGGGTTGAATAGTTTTACCAATTTAAAACTTCCTTTTAAATATTTAGATCGACTTATGTCAATCTATTTGGTTGTTTATGTTGGGCGTTGATAGATAGATATATAAGCGTGTAATGAAGATAAAGAGTAAGTAGCACATCACCACGACACAAGTATTTATAGTGGTTCGGCTACAAAGACACCTTCCTTGCCTACTCCACTCCCGAGTCACTACTCGAGAGTTCGTAAGCCTACACCAATCTCCTTATAGGCGGAAGCCTTCACAACGTCGCTTAACCTTTTTAGGTACAAAGCTAAATACCGAGTTCTTTCACACAAGGCGAACCACGCCCTAACATAGCGTCATACCCTTTATACGGTGCTAGGCTAACCACCGGTTCTTTCACACCTAGGAGAACTAATTCTATCACAACGTCGCCTACCCTTTATTAGGTACTAGGCTAAGCACTAGTTCCATTATGGAGGAACTACTACCCTTCACGACATAACACCTATTATCGAGGAGATCTCTCCTTGTTACAACACCATCAAGGATATCACCATCCTTGTGAATAAATAAACACTTATATGTATAACGATGCACCTCATCGATTATCGACCTAAGCATTCTTCCCAAATGCTACTTGATTTGATTCTTGGCATCCTTCACTAATGCCTTTGACACAGCGCTTGGCATCCTTCACTAATGCCTTCGTCTTGACACCTAAGCATTCTTCACTAATGCTTTGACTCGGATGATGAGCACCTTTCACTAATGCTTTCATCTTGACACTTTCGGCATTCTTCACTAATGCCTTCAACCCAACATCTATGGAGAAAGGAAGAACTATCAACAAGAGAACCTTCGTTGTCTTGATGATGACGGCATGGCAACTCATGGACTTGAGCTTGCGTCTTCAAGATGTGGTGATCTTTCCTAAGAGGATCCTACAAGATCACACAAAAACAAAAGAGAAAAGCTACATAGATCTCTTGGATCCGAGGTTAGAGGTTAGAATACTTGGGGAAGTATGTGTGTAAAGGGATGAATAGAAAGGAAGAAATGGCTCTCATTTATAGAAAATTTCTCTGTTTCCCGGATCACGGATCCTTCCACTGGGATCCGGCTAGCACAAGCTAGGGATCCGTGGAGCAGCTCCTCTTTGCCCATGGGTATTTTTGGTTATGGGTCATGGGTCATGGGTTATGGGTTGATCCATGGTTTCTATCTAGATACAATGTACCTTAAGGATACATTGAACTTGTGTAAGTGGTATATAAAACCATGGGTTATGGGTCAAAACCATTTGCTAGTTTTTATCTATTTAGTATATACTTGCTTTTACCCATTTTAGTATATACTTGTTTTTACCATTTTAGTATACTTAATATAAGTATGTATTAACCCAATATGTAAACACTAGTTGTTGTACATATGTATCTAACTCATAAATTACTTAAACTTGTTAAGCCAATATGTAAACACTAGTTGTTGTACATATGTATCTAAAACATAAAATCACTTCATCTTGTTATAGTGTTTTATGTGAAAGCGTAAGTGTGTTAGAAAACTATTAGTTCAAACCATTTACGTATTTTATTTGTTTCGTTAATATGATTTTACTTTTGTTATCGACAAAACATTAGAAGATCGTAAAATATAAATAAGCGTTTTCTGACTTATTTGTATTAACAATCTCCCCTTTTGTTGATGACAAAACATAAAATTATTTTAAGGAAAAGCTAAAATTAAATAACGTTTGAATTTGTAGTTTTACTTTCTTCTCCCCTTTTGTCGAAACAAATGTGTTAAAAAGAAACTAACACAATTTTTATAAGAAAAATTATGAAAGATGTGAGAGCAAGTGGCGGGAATGGTACTCGTCTTAACTCCCCACGAGTCCATCCCTTTGAAAAAAGGCGTCAAGGACATAGTGTAAAATAAGCTACTTGTGTTTGCAATTAAGTTTGCAAATGGTTCGTCTAAGTAATGACGTGCTCCCCTCGAATATTGCAAAGTTGCAATGGGGTATCATGAAGTGTAATCAAAATTGGATTAAGTTGCAAATGATTTTGCAATATTGTTTGTATAAAACTCCCCTAGCTTTTATGGTGTCAAAATCTTCATGTGTTATTTTGAAAATCTACAAAACAAAGGTTAGAAAAACAAGAGTATAGTGCATAAATTTTACATAAGCGAGACTCAAGTTAGTAGAAATTTGTGCTCTGTACCCACGGATCCCACGGTTCCCTTCTTGGAGGGATCCGTCTAGAGCAAAATGGAGGATCCGGTACATGTCATTGACGGTTTCTTCATTAATGAAGATGTGTCGAAGTAATGCTACTATGATGATGATATATATGAGCAATACAGATCACAACGCACAACACATAGCAAATAGATGTTCATTCAATAAAACAAAGAGATACACAACTAAATCTCTAAAACTAAGAGAATGAACTTTAGCCATATAAGTACTACTAATACTAATCTCATTTCGGGATTTAGAATGTGACAATGTGCTTAAATCTAGGGATGGGTGGACTTGTTGAATTGATCCAACTAGGGGTGTCAATCGGGTCAACCCGACCCGATAAGCCTCTATCGGGTCGGGTTGAATCGGGTTTGACCTTTAGAAATATAACCCGCAACCCGACCCTATAAGCAATCGGGTTATCGGGTTCGGGTCTTATCGGGTCGGGTCGGGTTGTACACCAATAACAAGCCTATAGGCTATCGGGTTTATTGGGTTGACCCGACCACTATAATCTTATCGGGTTTATCGGGTTGACCGATAAACCCGATAAACAAGATTGGACCGAATCAACCCGACCCTATAAGGCCTTATCGGGTTGGTCGGGTTGGTCGGTCGGTCGACCCATTTGACACCCTAGATCCAACTTTGCAAGAAGATGATTGAACATGAAATGTATCTCATTTCGTACTTCTTGAACAAGTCCTTGAGTTTTTAGACAATTTGGGCAAGTATTCTCTTGGTTTGGCCAAGGATGTTTTGAGGGGGCTCAATGTGTGTTTGAGGGTCTTTATATTGAGAAGTAGGGAGAGGTTCTAAGAATGAGGGTGGTAATGGAACTTCTTCCATATGATCAAGGTTGTTCTTTGTCTCCCATGAAGGGCTAGTTGGTGTTGTAGGTGGTTCCCGATTCAATGAAAAAGTTGGTGAATGGGAGGTTCTTGGTGATGAATGAAACAATGAGTATATGTTTGGATGCGGAAGAGGCTCATTCAATGAGTGTAGTCCATTCTCAATGAATGAAGGTTTTGATGGCTTGCTAGAACTATCCATGTTGGGTTTGGAACTAGATGATCCCTTTTCTAGTTGGAAAGATTTGATGCTAATCCTTGCGGTTCTCTTAGCTTTTGTTGGATGGGTTAGATGAGGTTGGATTCTAGAGTCATTATCTCTAATAGGAGATGTTTCGGTGGATGAAATTTCATGAATCATTTGTCCCTTTCTTTTGGATGATCCTATGTTAGAGGAGTTGTTGCTAAGGGCTTTAGTCATGGTGATGAAGGTGCTAATGTGAGCCTCTAATTTCTGATTTTTGAGATGTGATTTAAGAGTGGTGACTTAGTCCTAAGGTTTGTTTGGTTATAAAGGAAAATTTGAAATAGGAAATTAAATCCTTGACCACTTAGAGGATTAAGCATGCTCTTGAGATTTTGATCACCTCTAGGAGGGTAATTAATGACTACTTAAAGGTGGTTAGAGAAAAGGTAACTTGAATTTGAATTAAGGAGGCTAATCCTTATTCTTTACGTATGTCATGGATCCGCGGATCCTCCGATGAGGATCCGCTGGTTATAGACCATGGATCCGACTATCGAACGAGTTCTAAGTGAAGTCATCATGCCTTTGTAAGGTTTTAAGTGATGGATTTCGAGGTTTTGACTTAACTTTGAAGTTTATAGTTGTTGGATATCTCAAATCCTCAACCATAACAATTAATGGTGCTTAATGATGGTTAGACTAAGAACACTTACCTTGGATAATCTAACTATTTATTTGTCAAGGTTTCCTTTCAATATGTTGTGAGAAAAATGATGATACTAAGTCCTAAAAGTCAGATGATGTCCTAGAATAGATTTACTAAAATCTATAAAAATAAAAAGAATTAAAAAGAAACTTATTTTTGTCTCTAATTTTGATTAAAAAAATGATTGAGATCAATTTGCTGAAATTGACAAATATATCTAACTAAGTGCTATCAATCGTGATAGATAATGTGTGAGTGTTGGAGCGGAAATATGGTGAGTTTTGACTAGTTGAAAAATCAAGGATATTTCTAGGATGTATCCAGATAAGCCATGGATGAGAGTGAGGTTTTCAACTATAAGAGAAAGACTTAGTTGGATCTAGTATCTTGTGTTAGACTTGTTTGAGGTGATCTAGTAGACTATTTAGAAGTACCTAAATCGTATTGTATATCAAATACCACGGATCCCACGGTTCCCTTACGGGAGGGATCCGTCTAGTATCAAATCTTTGGGATCCGCCTCTGCGGATCGAAGGCTTTAAAGAAATGTGCAATTTGCACTTCTTAGTAAATGCTTCTCCTAGTTGTTTCTATGGGGACTAAATACAAGAACACAACTAATATAATTAATAATCAAAGTAGGAAGAACTAAAATTACTAAAATGAGTGGCGACGACCACTCAAGAGGTCGTAAAATCTCATTTTCCAAACACCAGTTAGGATGTTTAGTGCCAATTTATGGCAATACCTACATACTACAAGTAGTTTAAAGTGTTTACAAACCATTGTTTGAGATTGCTAAACATACACTAGATTCCTAAGGTCTTACCTTTCTTTTCCTCCTTCACTTCTTCACCGTCCTCCACTCTTTATCGAACTATCTTCACTTCTTCTTCTCTCGAAATTGGCGAATCATTTGAAGATTCCCTTGGTTTGTTGCCATTCGGTGTTTCATTAGGGATGTTTGGCAATTGGTTAATGTAGTCCAAGGGGTCAAGATCGATATTATCAAGTGGGTTGCTCTACTCACTTCCTCCTTCTCCTTGCCTTTCCCTTTCGTCCAGGAATCAGTGGGTGGGTGTGGCCTCTTGCCTTCCACCATAAACCTTGTTGTTCTACCCTCGATTAATGGTACCATAACCTTATTGCGAAGCTATGATCCAAGGATTGTGGAGAGGATCTAATGCAAAGATGAATTTTGCAAGGCGGGTTAGAAGCATTGCATATGGAAGCACCATCTTGTCCATGCTTCTTACACTTGCCATTCTCTTGATCATGTAGTAGGCAATGTTGAAGCGGGTCTCGATCACAAGGCAATAGATCATGAAGCTTAGACATGCGTTAGGGTGATCCTTGTTTCTACTAGACACACCACATTCTCCCTTATCACATTTTCCCATTTTCTATATAATGCAAACATCTTGAAGCTCCATTTGAAAAGGATCCTATAGATCACTTTCGACTTTCTAGTCACCTTTGAAGGGATGCTCTTGGCATAAACACGGTGTCCACTACCGTGGTTGCTTCGGGATTATAGTGTGATAAATGTCGTGATGATCAACCATAGAGTGTAGCTCCCGCAGCGACCATTCATTTGAATACATACAAACACCATCGGATGGAACCCTATTATTCTTCCAAACTCCTCAAGTGAAAGATTGTACTCATGTCCATTTATGGTGAATTCAATTGAGATGGATCCATCATCATTTCTAATTATACCCATAGTCTTGTAGAACTCGAGCATAAAGACCGGGCAAATTTGCTCGTTTATATCCAATAAACAATCAAACCCAATAGTTTCAAATACTCCCCTTATGTCGGTATTTGCAAGGAATGATGGATCAACAACTCTACCTTCATGAAAGAGTCTCTTTTCAAGCAACTTAAAGACTTTCCTATCGTCCGGACTTAAGCCATTTTCCTATGATACATGGGTATGTAGTGGGCGGTGTCTTGGTAGTCTTGTTGCTTGTTGCTAGGCATGATATTCTAAACAATACAACCCAATGTGGTGTTAATGATGAATAGTAGCTTAGAGGTTTGATCACAATTTGCTCTCATCATCTTTGTTGAGTTCAAGAAATGTGTTTAATTTGTATTAACAATGTTAATTCTTTGATTTAGATTATCTTATAAAACAATGTGGTGACAAATTATAATAAACCCATTTGAACCCAACTCTTAAAGATGAAGAAATTGTAATCCTAAGAATCAAGGAATTAAGATAACAATGTAGTGAAGATTATACTTACACAAGTGATTGTTAGACTTGAGAAGAATGATCAATTTGCTCCTATGAACGGTAACTAGGTTTTGTTCGTGATTCTTTGAGGTGGGTATTATTGGAACATCCACGGTGATCATTTTGATCATATCGTCTTCTGTTGCACGGATCGCGGATCCCTCTCATTTGGGATCCGGCTAGTGTAAACCGAGGGATCCGGCATAACAGCAAAAATCAGCTCAAACATTCCTTGATAACGAAGGTTTGGGAATTCTAAACAACCTAATGTTTTGGTGTTTAAGGTTTTAAAACTTGTGATTTGAGGTTTTTAAAGATTTAGTACTATTCCTATTAGACGTGGTTCCCTTTTTAAGGATTAGTCATAATTCTTGGGAACCTTTTCAAACATTATAATAAAATCCCATTTTATTATAACATAAGAAATTTCACATGAAAATTTATAGACATAGATGAAGTGTCAATAAATTCTTTGTGATTAATAATGATAATGGTTCTCAAATAACCAAAATGTCATTATTACGAAATCATAATGTAGTTTCTACAAATAAGTCGAAGAATGCTATTTTGATAATGACTTAAATATAGAAAACTATTAGAACAATTACTAATCAATCATGCAACTATGATTTCAATAATAAAATTAAAAGTAAGTGATTAGTAATCATACATTGGCTAAATATTCTTTTGCGAAGAAATATTTAGATAAGTTCTTTATGCTCTTCTTGGTAGCTCCAAACTCAAGTATGGATAATGCTTTTTAAAAAAAATGTTAGAGCATTCTATCATTGTCCAACAATAAACAAAATAGTGATTTTTAAAATATGACAAAATAATCCTTCTTTGTAGTTTTCAAACATACATGGATCGTATCAAGTTTTTAAAGTACAACATACTCTAAGAAACTTGGTAACGAAGCTCTGATGCCAATTGTGGAAAACTAGAAGGGGAGGTTGAATAGTTTTACCAATTTAAAACTTCCTTTTAAATATTTAGATCGACTTATGTCAATCTATTTGGTTGTTTATGTTGGACGTTGATAGATAGATATATAAACGTGTAATGAAAGATAAAAGTAAGTAGCGCATCACCATAACACAAGTATTTATAGTGGTTCGCTACAAGGACACCTTCCTTGCCTACTCCACTCCCGAGTCACCTACTCGAGGTTCGTAAGCACTACACCAATCTCCTTATGGCGGAGAAGCCTTCACAACGTCGCTTAACCTTTTCGGTACAAAGCTAAATACCAGTTCTTTCACAAAGGCGAACCACGCCTAACACAACGTCGCCTACCCTTTATCTGATTGCTAGGCTAACCACCGAGTTCTTCACACCTTAGGAGAACTAATTCTATCACAACGTCGCCTACCCTTTATTAGGTACTAGGCTAAGCACCTAGTTCCATTATGGAGGAACTACTACCCTTCAGACCTGACACCTATTATCAAGGAGATCTCTCCTTGTTACAACACCATCGAGGATATCACCATCCTTGTGAATAAATAAACACTTATATGTATAACGATGCACTCATCGATTATCGACCTAAGCATTCTTCCCAAATGCTGCTTGATTTGATTCTTGGCATCCTTCACTAATGCCTTTGACACAACGCTTGACATCCTTCACTAATGCCTTCGTGTCTTGACACCTTAAGCATTCTTCACTAATTCTTTGACTCGGATGATGAGCACCTTTCACTAATGCTTTCATCTTGACACTTTCGGCATTCTTCACTAATGCCTTCAACCCAACATCTATGGAGAAAGGAAGAACTAGCAACAAGAGAACATTCATTGTCTTGATGATGACGAAGCATGGCAACTCATGGACTTGAGCTTGCGCGTCTTCAAGATGTGGTGATCTTTCCTTTAAGAGGAACCTACAAGATCACACAAAACAAAGAGAAAAGCTACATAGATCTCTTGGATCCGAGGTTAGAGGGTTAGAATACTTGGGGAAGTATGTGTGTAAAGGGATGAATAGAAAGGAAGAAATGGCTCTCATTTATAGAGAAAATTCTCTCTTGTTTCCCGGATCCCACGGATCCCTTCCACTGGGATCAAGCTAGCCAAAGCTAGGGATCCGTGGAGCCTCCTCTTTGCCCATGGGTATTTTTGGTTATGGGTCATGGGTTATGGGTTGATCCATGGTTTTCTATCTGAATACAATGTACCTTAAGGATACATTGAACTTGTGTAAGTGGTATATATAAACCATGGGTTATGGGTCAAAACCATTTGCTAGTTTTATCTATTTAGTATATACTTGCTTTTACCCATTTAGTATATACTTGTTTTACCCATTTAGTATACTTAATATAAGTATGTATTAACCCAATATGTAAACACTAGTTGTTGTACATATGTATCTAACTCATAGAATTACTTAAACTTGTTAGCCAATATGTAAACTTTAGTTGTTGTGCGTATGTATCTAAAACATAAAATCACTTCATCTTGTTATAGTGTTTATGTGAAAAGCGTAAGTGTGTAGAAAACTATTAGTTCAAACCATTTACGTATTTTATTTGTTTCGTTAATATGATTTTACTTTTGTTATCGACAAAACATTAGAAGATCGTAAAATATAAATAAAGCGTTTTTACGACTTATTTGTATTAACAAGGTGTATCACTAATCCAAACTCATGTATCATTTGGTTATTAGTTGCTAAAATGTTAATTTGTATTAAAGTATTATTTTATGTGTATTATTGCTAAAATTGTTATTCATAAATGTTTTAGTGGTTTTTAGACTGATCTTATTTTTACAACTTTAAGTTTGATCGCGTTAACTCTCCCTATATTATATATATATATATATATATATATATATATATATATAAATTTATAAAAAGTATAGCGGAATAGCAGCATTCCATGACAGCCAGCGGATCATCTCGTTTCATCTATACTACATATGAAGTATGCATATTTTTTATTAAAACTTAAAATAAGTAATGGTTTAATTCTCAAATACTTTTTCAAACTTAAATTCCTTTATAAAAATTTAAACAATGGCTTTTTAGTAAAATATTTGTTAAAAAAACTTGAATTCCAATATAAAAATTCAAACAATGGTTTTTCAGTAAAACATTTGCATTAAAATTCCCACCTAAATTTTTAAAAATTGCATGATAACTTTTGACAATTTTTTAGAAATTTGTTTTATGAAATCTCAACACTAATAATTTCTAAAAGTTTATCCACAAACTCTATTATATAAAATATCATATTACATTTTTTTTTTTTTTATTCTGGTTGTTCATAGTTGATGAAAATGAATAACCACACAATTATAAAATATTGTCAACGTAAACTCTCGTTGCTATGCACGAGAGTTCGTCAAGTATTACCATATATTGTTAAGACATATGAAGCCCCTATAAACTTCAATTTGTGGCATCCAATTATTCTTCCATGGTTCATAGTTGAGCCGGAAGAAAATTCGATTATTACATTGCTTTCGCTTTGCAATGAATGTTACATTTAGTTTTAGGTTCAAAAGTATGCAGTGTTGTCAATTCATTGTCAACTAAACATAGATTCAATTCTAGTAAGGGTGTTGATCACACCAATTTTTATACATCACCATGATTGTGCATTCTTGTAACATGCGATGTGCATTCTGATGATATACGATCTGGTGTATATATAAGAAAAATGGTGTGAGTATCAGCCTAAATGAAGTTCCACGAGGGATCCTAACAGTTATGTCGAGTCCAACATAGTTCAAGGGTTAAAAGTAACGATACCGGGTGATTATAATCCATGCCCAAAGCTATATTATTTTATCACTATCAAATTTGATGTAATATAATTACGAAACAAACAATAATTTTCAGCCTATAAAAGTTCTAACGTTTTATCTAACCCCAAACCGAGAAAGATTACATCACATTCACAACGTCGATATTATATAGTTTCTTTTAAACGCGTTAACTTCAATCATTAACCACAATCAATATTTGTTCAAGTCTTTGACTTGGATCAATTGGAATCTCTTGACAACTATAGCCATTACACAATCATTGTTGAGATAATTGGCAACGTACAAATGGATGAGTAACATGTTATCTTCGTCATTAAGATTTATAGTTATTGGTTATTGCGTGTGTATTGAGATCAACAAGACATTTCGAAAAGACTTCAATAACTCATCCAGGAATATAGGGCGAATGTCGCAATCTAATGCCCACATGTCGAGCTTTCGATTGGCTTGTCAACCTTATGAAAACACTCACTACCACAACTTTTTAATGCTTCTTCTATGCCACAATAATTGCTTAAAATGACTAGTTACCTCAAATACCGTTAACCTGTCACAAAGAATTTAAAGAATCATTTTCAGTGAAATTTGAAAGTCACAATTAGCGAACTTCTATGCAAACTGATTATTTAGGCATTTTTTTCACGTAGTTTGTTATATTAGTTTTATTGTTGTTGTTGGGTAAGATATAACACATGCGGTTTGTTGTTTTGTGCCTTTTCATAAACGCGTAGAGAAGAATAGACAAGGAAAAAACGTAACACTTTTGTCAATCCGATGCCGCTGTGGTACGATATGAGAATAACAATAATAAATGATTTAAAAATTATTTGAGGAAAGATTATTTACATACTAAAGGATCAATTTTCAACTTTTTATTTTTATTTTATCTAAATCTCAATAATTAAAAAAACTCACTTTCATCATTTTTTTTTCAAATATTAATATATTTCAAACCGTTAATCGTTAAGCGAAAAAATATATATATCGTTCGACGACTGTCGTCATGATGATATATATATACTTTAAGAAACCGAAAATGCGGTTCGGTTTGGTTTAAATCAAAACCAAACCCAAAAGCCGAATCAAACCAAACCGGTAATATCTAATTAATATAATATGATTAAATAACTAAATAAATTAAATTTATAAATTCATATTCATTTTGTGAGTGGATTTATTATATATTTATCTTAACGTTTATATTTATATGGGTGTTTGTAAGTATCGCGTGTTTTGTGTGAATATATCAATAAGTATTCGATAATGATTATATTACGTGTATGCTCACTTGTATGTGTATGTCTCATTTATATGTTTGTAATTGTAGAATTATGCAATAAACATTATAATGCTTAGATTGAAAAAAAAGTAAAGAAGAATAACTAATTTTGTACGTAAAACAAGTTTGTTTGAATAATTTGGCCATACCCAAATATTAACGGTCAGAAACCGAAACCGATAACAAACTGAAAAAACCGAACCGCCAAAAACCGAACGGTTTCGGTTTTGGGTTCTACAAAAACCACATTGTGGTTCAGTTTCGATTTAAGCCAAACACCGAACCAAACCGAACCGTGCACACCCCTAACGACGAGCATTTAATTATCTTTCTATAGATAGGCACTTTGATGTATTATCGACAAATTATTTTTTTTTCGTATTCTTCACTTTTTTTTTTAAGTTTTTTCGTTTTTTTACGTTATTGAAATTTGCATTAAAAAATCATATATGATTAAACACTAATTTGAATATCACATGTGATATTAGTATTAAATCACATATGATATGTAATATCACAGTTGATATTAATATTAAATCATATATGATTTAACACTAATATCACATGTAATATTCAATTTAGTGTGTAATCATATATGATTTTTTCATACAAATTTCGATAACGTAAAAAACGAAACAAAATGAAAAACGTTAAAAACAATTTTTTTTCCGAAAGTATATCAAATGTTAGTCATAAAAGATAATTAAATCTTTCGTCATGACGGTGTAAATATTTTCGACAACGATTAACGGTTTAAGAGATATTTAAATTATAAAAAATATGTGAAATAATAAAATGTTTTTAATCTCAGCAATTGATTTCTTTTAGATGAAAGTTTGAGATGAGTCCCGTGAAATAATATGTATACATGGTAGTCACTCGTTGAAAATATAACAAATAGTGTGCAAGAGTTGAGATCAATATAGATGTTGATTTAAGATCATTTGAGGACAAAAAATTATTAACATACCAAAGGATTAATTTCCACCATCCATTTTTGTTTGATCTAATGAACGAGATTAATCCCAAAAATTTAAAAATCTCACTTTCATCATCTTTTTTCAAATATTAATAACTTTCAAACCGTTAATCGTTAAGCGGAAAAAAATATCAGTGCGACGAGCATTTAATTATCTTTCTAAGGATAGACACTTTGATATATACTTTAGACAAAAAAAATATATATAAAATAAAATAATCGTATTTTTCACGTTTTTTTTAAGTTTTTTCGTTTTTTTACGTTACTGAAATTTGCATTAAAAAATCATATATAATTAAACACTAATTTGAAATATCACATGTGATATTAGTGTTATATCGTATATGATACTAGTGTTATATCATACATGATACATGATATGTAATATTACATATGATATTAGTGTAATATC
This sequence comes from Chrysanthemum lavandulifolium, assembly GCA_022545495.1. Taxonomy (NCBI): domain Eukaryota; kingdom Viridiplantae; phylum Streptophyta; class Magnoliopsida; order Asterales; family Asteraceae; genus Chrysanthemum; species Chrysanthemum lavandulifolium. The sequence goes on from CM040244.1 coordinate 106,767,810, forward strand.
ACATATGATATTAGTGTAATATCACATATGATATACATATCATATCACATGTGATATTCAAATTAGTGTTTAATCATATATGATTTTTTCATGCAAATTTCAAGTAACGTAAAAAAAGTCGAAAAAGGTGAAAAAATGATTTTTTTTTTTTTTTTCGAAAGTATATCAAAGTCTTGCGTCTATGAAAGATAATTAAATGTTCTTGACGGTGTAAATATTTTCACTTAACGATTAACGGTTTAAGAGATATTTAAATTATAAAAATATATGAAATAATAAAATCTTAATCTCGTTCGTTGATTTATTTTTATATGGATGGTAGAGATGAGTCATTTGATATGTAAAATAACTCTCCTTATAGATCTCATATTTACCATAGTTTCAATAAATTAATTTTGGCCATCAATTTTTTATCAAATAAAAAAGCCATTTTCACATTTTTTTTAAATAACATATCTTGCAAACTGTAAATCTTTAAACTACAAAAAATGCATCATGCCGACGAGAATTAAATTATCTTTCTAAAGATATGCAGTTCTCTATATTTTCGACAAACTTTTTTTTTTCTTTTTATAAATTTCCGACCATAAAAATCACATATGAATTGTAAAATCATATATGATTTTCAAAAATCACATGTGATTTGTAAAAATCAAATCGTATATGATTTTTACAAATCACATATGATTTGTAAAAATCGAATCACATGTGATTTTCACAAATCACATATGATTTTTCTAGGCCGAAATTTTGAAAAAATAAATCGTTAAAAATATATAGAAGTGCATATCTATAGAAAGATTATTTAATTCTCGTCGCGATGATATGATTTTTTCGCGTAATGATTAACGGTTTGCGAGATATTTAATTTTTGAAAAAAGAGCGAACGTTTATTTATTTATTTATTTATTTTATTAGAAAAATGAATGATCATGATTGATTAATTGGATCTATGGTAAATTTAAGATCTATATTGAACTTTTGTCTAGTGTGCAATTATTGTTTTTGGCAAAGATGGCATTATCAAAAGTTTTATTTGCTCTAATGCCCAAATTTTCCCACCGAGTCTACACTTTCGATGTTGAAAGAACTTCCTCTGCGATTTGGCCAATGTACTAAACAGTTTTTGCAGTTTACTATTTAATAAACAAAGTATTTGAATATAATGTTCGATCTGAATCATCATGATCGCATGCGCAAGTTTTAAAATTTTCACAATTTCGGTCTGGGTATTGTCCTCGGCCAAATTAAAATATGTGAAACTAAAAGTTCTTTATAGGGACTGTGAGTAAGGTTGGCAAAAACCCGACAGCGAAAGGAAACCCGAGCTTATTGGGTAGGCGGGGCATGCTTATCGGGTTTTGGGGGCGGGTTTGAGGCCTTAAGGGATTCTTATCGGTTTGGGGTGGGGACAGGCACCTCCTCCCGCCAAACATATACATATACAATATCTATATACCTTAAATATTATGCTAGTATTTATGTACTAAATATAATTCTTTAATTTTGTTAATTTTATCTTTGTAATATTTCAAAGTGTGATCGTAAAATCTCTGTTTGTGTCGAATATTCTAAAAAGTTTTGATTTATTCTAATGCCTAATATATTATTAATGGATTCTCGATTCTTAAGTTATTAGTAAAATCATATTGTTAATAAGCGTAAAAATAAGAATAAAGCTGGAAAAGCGTGAGTATGATGAAGGATCGCTTAAAAAGAAAATCCGATAAAACCTTAATGGGGAATGGGGCGGGTTTGGGGGAGCATCTCGCCCCAATGGGACGCCCCGATAAGATCCCCAATGAGGATTGGGCGGGTTTGAGGATGATTTTTGTAATCGGGTTCGGGGATGGGGATGGCCGCCCCGCCCCAAACCCGCCCCATTGCCATTCCTAACTTTAAGTGTGAGTGCAGATTCAAAATTTTAGAATTGCATATGCGATTTGGAGTTTGGACAAGCCATCCACGTTGTTTGCAATTTACTCTACAGTTGAATCTAAAATTAAATTGGGCTTAACAGCTTGAATCCGGCTTATTCTAATGGGCGTATTACTTATATCCATTGAGTTAAATGTTATAACCCATTTCAGTTAAACAAGATTTTATAGTTGGTTATACGTCTTGATGTTTTAACAAAGTTGAACGTTTTAACACGATATAGTCAAGTCACAAGTTACAACACGATCTAAACTTGAACTGCAAGCTGAAACTAACCAAAACAAGTGACATGAGTCTGATCGGCTAGATAGCTCAGAGTTAAGGGGTGTAAGGGGAAGGAGTGGTACCATTTTCATCTAAGCAAATAAGTAAAGTTCAGTAAGAAATTGGATAGATAGAGAGTACGGGTTGTTCTTTTGTTTTGTTTCGTGTTGTCCTCTTTAACTCGTTGACTCAGTCGGCCTTACTTAGGCCTTAGGTAGAGTCCTGGTAAGGTAGAGAGGGATAGGATCTCTAGTCCGGTAACCTTGTAGTGGATGAACTTGCAATGGCTATAGGTTGCCTTATTCTGTATGTAGAGTCCTGGTTGCGGGCTCATTCCCATTCACAGGCACGACTTGAATGAAACTTTCATTGGGAAAGGGATAGATAAACAGAGTCGGGGTCATAGTACTGAGCCGGTTGACTCGATCACATAGTAGGTACCCTATTATAAGCTAGGCAGTGTTTCAAAAAAAACGTTTTTGGTGAACCGTTTACATCTGTGAGGTCACGGCGTCAAGCCTAGTAGCATTTCAATATACTACTGAATTGATGCAGGGAATCATAAATCAGGAAAGATTGGTTTTTCAGATTCTACAGATTCAACATATACTTATTTTTGGTGTCCGATTTTAATGAAAATTGCATAGGCGATGGAAAACGGGCTAATAAACGAAAACCATAGCGTAGTTATGTGGTGTGACGTTTTTCGGAGATTCTACAATGTTTAGAGCCTCAAAATACCCATTTGGGATTCAATTTATGGTTCTTTGAATTCGTTTTTGTGTGTATGGACATTTAATCGACCGTCATTTGCTATAAACGATGAGGACTGATTGATATTAATGGTCTTATACTTAAACAAAAAAATAACTCATTTTTATGAATAAGGTAATATATCCAAGTTTTACATGATTGAATGATTTGACAAAAATTTCGTACGTGAATTACAACTCGGCAAGACAATGAAGCTGTTGTTTCTGATATTGGTATCACACTGAGTTACAACTAGCTAGTAAGACTCAAATAAGCTTATGAGCACAAACACACATCTTTCTACTGAAAGCTTATATGAACTCTTATCAACCATCTTTTTTTACCACTGAAGCATCTTGATATATTTTGGTATAAATTAAAATTTTATCAAAACATTTCGATTTCAAGAACTGCTAATATTCTATTTTTTACATACACACATACATACATGTAAATATAAACGTGTCCTAAGCCCGCGGTTTTGTCACCAATATGTCATAAGTTAACCACGGGTTCAGCAATCTGGACTCTCTGTATAAGTTCCAACACACTTCTGGCCTTGCGCTTGGCTCTATCGGTTCCATTCTCTGACAATTCTCTCAACACCTCCTCACCTCCAACTTCTTTCATAATCTTTAAACACTCAATATCACCTGCGCACACCCACCACAAAATCGCCACACCATTTTCCCGGTTCCTTGGTGATCCAGTCCGAACCACCTCAACCAAAACTGGGATGGGGTCTGCTTGAGCAATTGCCACCTTCCCTTCACGATGACCAGCAATTATCGCCAAAATCGCTAAAGATTCGTCCATCATTCCACCACTAGCATCCTTAACCAATTTCATTAATGGAGTCACGACTCCTGCACGCACAGCCCTCACCTTGTTTCCTTGATAAATGCAAAGGTTAAAATGGCAGTAGCAGCGTCTTTTTCCTCTGGGAGTTCCGTTTTGTAGCAACTCAATAGCGGAGGTATGGCACCAGCAGCTCAATGGCGACTTTATTTTCATCAACTGCTGACAAGCTAAAGAGTTGCAGCTGCATTTTCTCGCGCCTCCATACTTCCATTCTTCAAGACCTCTACTATCTCGGGTATTGCTCCAACGCTCACAATGATTCCTTTATTGGCTTCATGTATTGACAAATTCAAAAGCGCAGTGACTGCATGTTCTTGTGTTCTGCTATCTCGTGAAGATAATAACTCTACTAAGAGTGGTATGGCACCAGAATCGGCGATGCATATCCTGTTATCAGTGTTTCTTTTTGCCAGTAATCGAAGTTCACCAACAGCTGCTCGTTGGTCGTCTGAGTTCCCATTTGTGAGTTTTTCAAGTAATGTGTGGATTGCGGTTTGGTCACATTCTGAACCGGTTTTCATGGTTTTGGAGGTTCCTTGTGATTTTCTCAGCTCTATGCCGTTGCTCTCGCACCATAAGGCGATTAGACTTTTTAATACGTAGTTGGGTGTTAAAGCCGTGTGTAGTAAAGTTTGCTGAGTTTTGGGGCAGGTTTTGTGTCCGGCATCTAGCCACTTTTGAATACAAGACCTTTCATACGTCTGCAATATAGTGAATGAATGATTGTAATTCAATTTGGGCCCATGTAGTAAAAGCATGATCCTAATTCAGTTAGATCCCATACATGCCAAAACAGCAAAAAGGCACCAAGGCTGTAGTGAAAAAATGGTTTCAGGTTTGGTCATAGAAGAGCCAGCTCTTTCACTTGAAAAGAGGGATTGATGTAGGCCCAACAGTTCCAACTAGGTCTGGTCTTTTTATTCTTTAATCAAACTAGTTACAAAAACTAAACCATCACCAAGGTGGCCTAGTGGTCAGGTGTTGTAATGTCCTCATAAGAGGTCTCAGGTTCGAACCTAACTAGGTAAACATTTTAGAATGGCCAGGGAAAGGGTTCGGAAACTGTCACGTGGATACCCTTGTTAGGCCACGTACATTTAAGTCAAAGACTTACCCTCCCCAGGTAACCTCAAAAGAGATAACCTCATCCATTTACCCGTTTAGTTTCCACAAATCAATAATTATATACTACATAGTAGTATATATAATGTTGCATAATGAGCTCAATGGACAGAACATTTGTGTCTAACCAATCATATAAGGTAATAACTGGGCATGGTCCAAGACCAGGCTTTCAACCAACCTAACTAGGATTTCGGTCAGGCCGAATGTCAGTCTTGAGTTTGATTCAAGCTAAGCAGGCCATAATCCAATTTCACCTGAGCAAATGTTCATTCATGTCGCATAAAGGTCTAAGCATTTTTCAAAAGGGCAATTTCATGTAGTTACATTTTACAATGTCAGAGTTCTATACCAAAATCATTTAATCTATAAATAACTTGTTTTTAAACACATGAAACATAAGAAAATGCCAGCTAACATACCTGACCAGTAGAGACAATCACAGGATCTTTCATCAATTCAAGCGATATGGGGCATCGAAAATCATCTGGAATAACAGGAGATTTATGCCTCATAAACCCCTTTGCACTATCAGAATTATCAAGTTGGGGATTTCCCAGCATCACAAAATCATTTATCTTCTTAAGAATAAACGACATTGTCTCAAAACTATTTTCAAGATCCCCGCCAGCTGATATGACCAAATCATGAATCGCAAGTGACTCCCTCCTTAGATCATTAATAGTCGTAAGATGCAGTTTTTCTGATAGTCTTTTAACCATTTCTGAGTCAGGGTCTTTTCCACTTTTCATCATGGCTAAATCAGTTTGAAGCGGTAAATCAGGAGACTCTACTTGCCCTTTCGCTCTTTTGAATTGTGAATGCACAAGCTGTATCTAAAAAATGATACGGAAAGTGGTTATGTGATATTGAATAACTATACTCAGAGGATAAGATATAACTAGTTAAGTCTATAATGGGTTGTACAAGATAGTTTTCGGATGTGCTTATGTTGCTTAAGTTGTGATAGCCGTAAAATCAGTTCCGCTATTTGGAAACACTAGAAACTCATTATCGATGACTTTAAAAAGCAACAATGATATAACTGCTTTCAAAATGCAATGCAAAAAACCACCAAAGAGTTCCCATATGGGTTAAGATTTATCTCATCATAATTACCTGCTCTTGAACTTCTTGAGGTATATCGAATCTATCATAATGAATTTTGCATAATGCCTCTTCAATCTGACTTGTTGCTGCATGAAACTTCTCAATGGTTTTATCAAGATGCAGCGCCTGTGACATTCAAAAATTCATATAGGTTAGCATAATTGATCACAAGTACAAATGTCTAAACTCAACAACTGTGTTAATCTGACTTTAAAAGTCAAACCAACCACTTTTGAATAGATCAATGTTAACACATAAGGAGCATCTAACTCCATCTATAGTATCTTTCCTTATTAGTTATAACCCCAAATTTTGATTTCTCTTTACAACGAAAGTTGAGAATTACTTGAGTTACAAGGATAAGAACAACATTTGATAATAATCACACTCCTATATTAGCATGCCAAAACATGAAATGATATGTTTTTGAAATGGACAAAACCAACGAATCAGCTTTAAGGATAGTATAACCAAAGGATCTTTAAAAACAACCAAGAACTGCAACAATCTCTAGTTCAAGTGGCGATTTGGGTGTTTGGCAAAAAGTTTGAAAGTGTGTAATTGATTATCGCTTTTCAAGTCGCAGAAATCAGTTCCTGGTGTTTGACTATGATGAAATTAATTCTGATTATCTAATTGATTAGGGGTCAAATAATTAGTTTTGGATAATCCGTACTGGAGTAGCCGCAACAAAACTAATTCTAGTAATCTAAATATATAGGGGGTAACTTTACTAGTAACTAGAAGATCATCAATAATCAAAATTTCTCCAACATCCGCACAAGTGATTTAAACAACAAAAGCAAATTCAAACACCATATCTCTCACCCGTTTTGTTATTATCTAATCCTAATAATCCCATATCACATTAACACTTCCAAATACAATACTAAACACCCCCTAATAACCAGAAAACCACATAAACCAACTAAAATCCTTAACACCATTAACCTCTGAAACAAGCCAAAACCCGTAACAACGTATAAAAGCCGAAAACTTCCACTTATATATCTCAGAAAAAAAAAAAAAAAAGATTAGTACTACCTGAAATGTTTTACTTCCTTCATTAACTGATTTAACAACCTCAAAACCAAAAGTCAAACTATTTTTCAAACACTTTAACCCTTGAACATCATAATCATCAAGCTTATGATCACTATCTTTCAGCTCCTCAAACAAAGGATTCAAAAGCTTTATTCTTCTCACAAGATTCACATACATCTCTCTTACAACATTTCTACACTCAGGTAAGCTTGAAAATTGTCTTACTAAGTCAACGAGTTGATTCAGTAACTCACTACTTTCTTGATTTGCCATTTGTGAGTGTTGTACGAAGAAAAAGTATAAAAAGGGGTTTGATTTTTATACTGTAATTATGGGAGAGTCAACAGTGGCGCCAAGAAGGAATTGGTCGCTAATACGGGCAAAACAATGTTTTTTTATTTCTATTTTTGTTACCACGTCATCTATTTATATACAGTATGTTGTTTTAATTTAGTGTTGTGGGGTGTTTGTTTGGCCTCGCTTATTTGGTTTTGGCCTTATATTTCGTAAGCTTATTTTTTGCTGTTTATTTTGAAGTTTTTTAGTTTGAAAATGACGTGTATGTTTAAAATTTAGACTTAAAAATGCGATTGGCGCATTTAAAAAAATCATTGGGGGAAATGATGAAAGAGAAAGCCGCAAAAAGTAAGCTTGTGATACATAAGCTCAAAACCAAATAAGGCATAAACCGACTATATAAGCCGAAACAAACACCCTCTTTTTATATTTTGAGTTGTCTTGGTCTGGTTTCCATTTTTTTTTTAAATATTTAATACCTTTAGTTGTGAGTGATATTAACATCGTATCTACTACTATCAGACCCGGTGTAATAGTAGAGATTACCTTCACGTTAACATTATATCCTTTCGTTTCTATTACTCCTTTCGTCCCGAAAAGAGTGTATTAAAAAATGGCAAATTATGATATGTGTAATTAATGCAATTTTTAAGTGATAAAAAGTCATATTTGCCCTCACACTTATTAAAGAAATTAAAATTGAGCAATTAATACAATTTTTTTTTTTTATTATTAAAATGGCAAAATAGGAAAAATAGTCATAATAAGGTGAACACTTTTATAAAATTAAACATTTTTTAAACAAACATAAATAGTAAGGTGAGCACTTTTATAAGGTAGAAGATGCTGCATGTGATGCGTATTGGTCTTGGATATATTTTATGTGAACAAATGTTTTTCAATTTTAAGTCTAATTGAGTAAGTTTCTCTCTTTCAATTTCAAACCTTCCCGACTCTTAAAGAAAACTCATAAAATATATCAAAATGGATGTTGAATTAAAAGCAAAATTTTAAAAATATGGTGAAATTAGATCATAAAAATTAAGCGGATTAAAAGATATTTAAATTTAAAAATAAAGGTGATTAATTAGTTAGGAAGTAGCGTTTGTCACAATTATTAATTCTTTATTTTAGTTTGTTAGAAATTTCATCCTTTTTGTTATTTTTAGTTAGAGAAGTGACACGTCATTCGATGATTAGATTCTTATCTTATTTTTTTTAATTCTTTCCATAATAAGCAAGTAAAAAGTGCGAATTTTAAGCTTCAATTTTAGAAGGCTAAATCGATTATAAAGTAGTATAGATTGATGGAGTATCACTTTTACTCTCGTAATGGTTACAACCTTCTGCACCATTTACGTATTCTCTATTAAAATATAGACGTATCTCACTTAAACATAGAAAAACTCTCACAACATTTGCACACGTAAATCATTTTTCTTTTGATTCGGTGGTTTACACAACCGAATGATGCAAATTTTGGTTGTTTTATGCCTTGTCAATGGACCTCCGTAGCAAGCATAACGCGTGACTAGTTAGTACAACCAGTCTTATAGCAAGAATGTTATATCTTGAATTTGAAAAAAAGATTAATGATTTTCAAATTACGTATCGACAACTTTTTTCAAAGGCTTAAGTTGGGTGGGAGATCGTGACCACATGCACATATTTTCGGTGTCGTTGACATTTTCAAAACTTCGGACCAATGAGCACGTGTTGCGATGATCTTTAACCAATAATTCTACCATATGACGTTTTCAAAGTCCTCTTGTCAACTAAGCATTTGCGGTGAAAGATTACCCCAATGGTAAGTATTGACCAACTAATCGCACGATTTAGGCGTCTTGCGTGGTTTAACTTCACCAAAAAAATATATATATAAAAAATAAAATAAATAAATTTTGTTAAAGGATCATTTGTATGTAAAAAGAAACTTTTTTAAAAGACGGTTCAAATTAAGTAAAATATGATTGTCTTTGTAAATACTTATGACTTTAATTTGCTAAAAAGTAGATCAAATGATACTTAAAATATTATGTTTTTATTGGAAATTGTTAAGCGTAGACTTAAAAGTTATGTTTAAGGTTTTCGGACATACATTAACTACTTGTACCTTGATAATAACTACTCACTCCCGAATTTAACTTGACTCGAATGACTCTATGTCTACCACATATATTTTGTTTCTTAAACGTATCTCTTAAAGCTATGCTTAACAAAACACTTTTTTAATTTAGTTTTGTATGTTTTAGCAAAGAAACCTATTCTCCATATTTAATTATGATAACTTAATAAATTGGTTAAATGAATGTCAAATCATATTTAGACGAAAGTTATAGTGTGTGGGAGTAAACAACACAAAAGCCTCAACTTGATGCAGTAATTTCAGACCCATTAAATATGAATCTAGTTAGTTAAATATCTAGTAGGGGATGAGAGTAGTTGAGTCTCTTCAAATATTATAAATGAGTCTAATTGATTATTTGATAGAAAGTGCAATTATATAATAATTACTCAGGTCTAGACGGGTTTAGCGGAACAAAGTTTTTTCTTTTTACTTTTTTTTTCTTCATTTTTTTCATATTTTACTAAAAATAATAAATAAAAATAAAATAAAAAATTGTAAACTGGATTAGAACCCATCTAGACCATTTAGACTCATACTTTTAGAAGACTATCTGTACAGCACCCATAAACCCAAACACATCTATACCCGTGACCCAAACCCAACCCACCTATTTTGCCACCTTTCACATTAAAACAAATCATTATTTATAAAACAGCACATAGATGATACATCCATCACTTGGACTGTACAAATCTTTTCCTTCATGGGAAATTCTCTCTTATTGGTGTGATTGGTTAGCTACCAATTTATCAATCAACAGGTAAAACATATTTCCAGAAAAGTGAAAGTTTTAAACCATTGCGCTATTATCGACTATACAACCATAGACCAATAAAATTAAACGCCATTTCATTTTCGTTTAGCTCACTCCCATTGAACTCGAAACTGAGCAAATTTCAGTCACTTGAATCATAAGGCGATACTTCTATAACTTAAAGCAATACCTTTGTTGTTCAAAAAGAAAAGATCGTAAAATCATGTATCATATGCAGGTACAAAATCACTGGTCAAATAATGTTAACTGTAAATTCACCAAATAAAGTGGCATTGTAAACTCACAAACTTGTAGGCAGGCGACCAATAAGATTTAACATGAAATACAAAGAACCCTCAACAAGCATAAACATAAAGAGTTGCAGAAACGATATGAAGCCAAATGCACCCTAGGTCATGGATCAGAGACGATGTTAATATAGGCACTGGTCATGATCTCTTGATGCCAGCTATGATCCCCAGTGGTCTTAGTACAAAGTGAAAAATGCAAACCTAAAGCAAGTAAACACATCAAATGAGTCAGCCCATGTTCCCCATGAAGGTTTCAGTTAAGGTATTGCCGTTGATTATCTTTGTTGTCCCTATGATAATGTCATATGCCATCCCTTCCTGCAAGTAACAAGATACATCAAGATTAAAATATCTAGGGTGAATAACATCATTAGAACAATTCAACTCATGAAGATTGTAATTCCAAGATATAAATTTAAACAGCCGTTAACTCTGCCTAACGTCATTTTGCCACTAAAACTGAAACTCTATAATTCAGGGTAGGCATAATCAGTTGGTATGTCATGAAAAGTCATAAAACATGGCTAAATGTGTAATGGGTGAACAAAAGAATACCAATGTGTAATATTTATGCATATAATCTTCTCAATCTCTTATCAGAAAAATAGATGATTAGGAAAACATAATATAGTTATCATAGATAGTAAACTAGCTAAATCTAAAAAATATATATATACACAGACAGGTCATCAGTTGATACAGTACCTGAGAGCTGAGGAATCGGAGTGCTGAAATCTCTGCAAATGTTACCCCTCCGACAAAGACAACTAGAACAAGAGAACGCCTCCGTCTTGAGGTCTGAAATATATTCAATTTTATATGAAAGATATTAGGATCACGTGATTTATTTGGTAATTAAGGATGAGGTATTACAGAGAACGTACTTGTCCATGTGTAAACCTCCTGGTAGTATATCGGATGATGGACTGTTCGCGTTCGCAAATGCACTCTGTTGCAATGTGGCCAAGCAAGTTGGATATTATAATATATATTATAAAACCAAAAGAAGGATAACAAATAAAGGCATATGTATATAAGTAGATACAGACAAGCTAAAAAACTACTAACCCTCTTTGACTCTGTATGTGTGCCAGGCAACAGCTTCAATATTTCTTCAAGAGGACGCCTGAAATATCATATGATACATGCTGATATAATTCAATGTTCAGAGATAAAAAGGTTAAAAAAGAAATTAGAAAATAAAATAAAAAAATAGACTGCCGGCGAATGTGCTACATATCTAAGGATAAAAAACCAGCCCATTAAACTTATACAACATATCTGCCACCATTTAAAATAGAAGTCGCTATTTAAACCCATTTACTTAAGCATGGGTCGAATTGGATTATGTTTAATCTCAATGGGTCAAATAAAATAGCAAGCTAAAAGGAAAAGCGAGTCACAAATGGTTTGGGAGTCACCCAACGCCATTTTTAGTGCATACAACCTCCTGAACCATTCTTATTCATAGATCGATTATTAACTTATTACTGTAATAATTTTCTGTAATCATAGCTGACACATAAATAAATCGATAAAGTTTTAAAAAGGAAAGAAAAAAAAGTGTTTGCGTGTAACCTAACCCGTACTAGTAATGACCATTGCACACCCAACCTATAGCCGAATCCATCCATATCAGCACTAATTTAAAGGAAACGTAGAGAAAAGAGTCAGACAATAGATTACGCTCACCATCCTGATCGAATTGCATGCTGAATCAGGCGAATACTAAGAGGAGCATATCCAGAGAAAACATATGAAACATCTTTGGGACTGCCATAAAAAAGAGGTACCATAGGTCAATTGCAATCAAATATTACACGAAGAACTAATCATCACTTCAAAATTTATATGTTTGGTATGACTGATTGGGGAAAACCACCAATTAATCTATAGTGACCAAATAAATAAATTACTTGGCAGTATCAGTATCCTCCACTATAAGTTGAAGAGCACGTTTGATGGTCAACCAGTTGCTTTTCCCCTCCTGCGCATGACACAAGTGTAAATTGAACTTGTCTATTTTGTTCAAATTAGAGTGGGTTCAGTAAGAAATGTGAACCTGCTTCTTAACCAGCCCAGCTTTTTCCAAATTATTAAGAGTAGCTATATGCTCAAATCCATAGCTGTGAAGAATCTCTCGCCTAAAACAGGATAGCAACAATATTAAAGGAAATTAATTATTTCGTCACATAGTGGAAGTGAAAAACAATAGAAGTTGGCAATTTTGACCCATTTACTAATGAAAGTCTATCCAGCTTATGTTTTATCACTAAATCTCTAATGGGCAAATGAGAAGAATAAAAAAAAAAATCGAATAAGGAACCTGATCAAACGGATTACAAGTTATGTTTATATTTATGGCGAACAAAATATTGGATTATTACTGAAAAATATAGTTATCACACTTAACACAAAAAGTGTGTGTGTGTGTGTTAAGTGTGATAACTATATTTGTCTTTCTGCTCTCTTTTCTTTTCACGCTCACATGCACACCCGCACTTGCCGGAGGTCACATTGGAAGCAGTCTCTCTACTCCGGGTTTATCACAGGGGTAGGGTAGGATCTGTCTACATTTTACCTCCCCATACCTGCCTTGGCGGGATTGGGTTTGTTGTTGTTGTTGTTGTACACTTAACACAAAAAGTATCTATACACAAAATATCTATAAAATTTTTACATATGTTTCAGATCTACTTGACCCGGCTCTTTCCAGACCATGTCAAGGAATTACCTGATAGACCGGTTACCCAAACGCCCACCCCCAGTTTGCCACCTCTAGACTTGAGAGTATTAATATGATGAATCTATATAATCTGTGCTATCCTTACCTTATATAGTCAAAGTTCCTTTTTGGTAAACCAGCATTAGTAACTGAAAGTAAGATAAGAAGCCGTAGGACACTGACAAGAGGCTCTTGCTTATGAATCATCTCTTCAATGTACTCGAAGCATCTGTAAACACAAAGTATAAAATTTTAATGGTCTGCCACACGATATTTGAATTTTCAACAGAAATAAATAATTATAAATGTTCGAGCAGAATAATTGTTATTTAATCTTACATATCATAGCTCTCGGCCTCCAAAATAGTCTGCTCCATGTCAAGTCGTCCAGCAAATGAAGGTTTTGAAGTAAGAGCAGATAAGTGCTGAGCAAGATTTATGTGCCTCTAAAAAACCAATAAACAGTATTACATCCTAGAAATTTATTCTAAACCACATGTGTTGGAAATAAGAGTCAGAGAAGGCACATACAGTCATTTCTGGCAATGAGTTCAGCTTTTTGACAAAGTCCTTCAATTCAGAAACTGTTTGATTCTGAGATCACACAAACCATTTAATTATCTGATTTGGATCTTATTTTGAGTATTTATAAGAACAAAAGAGTATTGACTTACAGTAGATTGCATCTCTGTATAGTCCTGCTTCATGGATGTTGCTTTTGACGTAGAACCTGCAATCATACTGCAGATGGCAACTAAGAGAGGACAGCTAAGCTCAATATTATTATAGTGTAGAAGAATATTTAGAGTTTTAGATCAACCTGGACAACAACTTCAAAGTTAAGATCCGCGTCTCCCTGAACAGCTTGTCACTGAATTTAGATCAAATAAAAAAAGGTATAAGCAACAGGAAAATGCGTCAAAAGCTACACTAAAGCTGGTAATAAAACAAAATCACCATTGAGCAAATACGGATAGGTGGTAACTGAGCAATATAAGAATAGAGTAGTGCATACGTTGAATTGAGAGGAACCTTCTTCTTTTTTCCATCTTTTTCGTTAGCGTCCATGATTGATGCATCTATCTCAACAGCCCCATTATTGATGTGTAAAAACTGGAAAATCAAAGATGGGTTTAAAGAGAATAGCAAAACTTGTACCGTTTGATTGTGCTTATAAGTAAAAAGTGCATGGTCCGTCAAATTTGACCCAAATGAGCCAGAAAAGAAGACATAATTAAATCATCTAATGAAAAAAGTTCATAATATGCTAGACTAGCAGTATTAAAGATAATTCTAAAAGATAGGAGGGATTTTAACAAATTACTTGCCTCATAAACACAGTAAATTTTGATCAATGTGTATGTGTGTGTGTGCGCGTGTGTATATATTTGAGTTTCCTAAAATATTAGAAATAAAGCAGTTCGGGCTTAAAATATTATATTGGCTCATGAAATGTGAAAGGCCATCCTGAAAAATGTTTTGGTATCATAGATATAATGTGAGCACTGTACTTCAGTCAGTACAAGACTATATTGCCTTTACCTCGTCCAGAAGCCCTTCATATGTCAATTGACAACACATAGGAGTAACCATATCCAACTGCAATGCAACAGCACAATAACATAAGCATTTAGCACACATGCATAAATTATGGTATGTCAGCAAGAAGATACTTCCTATTGTCCTGCATAATTCATGTAATTACATGCAATGTAAATGTGACCCTTGTTTTAATTCATAGTAGTGCTTCTGCAAGAAAAAAGATATAGAAAGGTCCATAGCTCTATTATTTTATGATGTTATTAGTTTTCAAATGCTACAGAGGCTATTGGATATACAGGGTCTTACTTCAACTGCAAAAGTTGTTGAATTTCTTAAACCTAGTCATTTCAACTAGTTTTGTGAACCTCGTCTATCCGACTATTTCAGCAAATGAATCCACACAGCTAATTAACAGACTTATCTCCTAAATGTCAATCGAGCACATCATAAATGCTGACAATCCACTATGCAAACACCTAGAGGAGCTACACATATAGGAGCTCATACAACTACAGAGGGCTTACAATTCTAATATTTAATGGCAATCTTATTCTGAAAAACCCTCAGAGAGATAATACTTTTCATATATCAAATGTGTTTTTATCTATCACAAAGTTTATAGACTTTTCCTAACGAAATAAATCAGACTACTCATATGTCTTTTACTATCAGTTGCATCTTTGTGAAATAAATCAGATTACTCAGATGTAATTTTTACAAGTTACATACAAAAGCATATGCCAGTAAGGGTAAGTGCTCCCAGAAATCAGATTTTACCTCTCTGTCAATAATTATAACGGTATTTATCTCAGGGACGTCCGTCTGCAGTTAGAAAGAAGGGTGAGGATGATTTGACATATATAATATCGTTGTATGATTACTACTAAAAACAAAAAAGTAAAAAGAAAATTCATGTATCATTTAAGGCTTCGTATAATGCAAAATTACATCAGTTGAGTTGACGGGCTCTTCATCTTGCATACGGTTAAGCATGTCAGCAACACGTACAGATGCTTTCCCTTTTGCCCTCACATTTGGTATCAGACCATAAGCAAACTGCAAGATACATGAGTCTCAAAGATTATATAACATCAATATAAAGAGAGAGAGAGATACTGTGAATTCAAATCAATTAAACCTCAAGCTTGTGAATTGCTTTGGCAATATGCCAAAGAGAGGTTGTATCCCCATCAGTAAGAAATTCCTGTTAAGATGCAAACCAAACACACAATATTAACGAATCATGATGACTAAAATTTAATTTTCGAATGTATTGATACATACCTTACAAGATGAATCGAGTTCGAATGATAATATATCCTCATCTACTGGTATAGCATACAACGGGAATTCCCCAATAGTTATTAGATTATGAACCTTTTCTTCCTCAAGAAGCTGCAAAGCAAATAATGCTTTTTGAGTATTCAATAAAAATGATCATACGATTAATTACTAGAGTTGAACAACTTTTTCAAAGAGCTTACTTTTTCACATGCAACAGCACGACGAGGAACAAAATAGAGAAAATACTCTCTTTGAAGCCCTTTTGAGGTATCACTGTGAATATGTGAAGATATCAACTTCATCAAATGAAGCTCAGTTTGTACAAGGTAGACCACTTTTGTACAGGTACTCTCGATTGGATCCTCATTAAGATGATGTAGTTCAGCCCCATGTTCCTGTGTGTTGCATAACATAAAGCATTGGCCGTTTACCGATAGCACATATGTTGATTACTATGGAGCTTTACGACTACTTTTCTATATTTTCAAGTGTTTTCATTTGCCTGGAGAACCCAAACTAAGGTTACGAGCAGAAATAACTTGGGTTTTAACCTACAAAGAATCGGGTTCATATAGTACAATGTAGCACAAAAAATTCTTATAAACTGCCAAATTCCATGTACTTATCAAATTTTAATCAACTCTTAAAAAACTTTGTACCTGTTTTTTTCTCGAATCCGATTGAAGTCTAAGCGAAATACTATAAGCTGAATAAGCATCAACACGGGTGATGAAAACTGCTTATCTTGTTATGTGTTTTGAATACATCAAATAACTCGTTCTGAGGATGTTAAGGAGTGCTTATCATTGCTTTTAATATATAAAGTTTCTTGTTTGGGGTCACTGCTTAAGATATTTGCAATAAGCGCTTAATCAACAGGAATCAAACACAATGCAGGAAATATTGTTTCTATTCGCTTATGCCATAACAAGTCGAAACTATATATCCGTAACCATATACACCAGAAAGTAAAATTTAACTTGCCTTAAGAACCGAAGTCAGAACGATCAACGACAACGGACCGCCAAGCTTCGGATCAAGTACCAAACACTTCTTCCCTCGTATCTAGAAAAATTCCATCAATTTTAGTAATTCAAATTAATAATAAAAGACATTTGAATCTCATAAAATGAGCTTACGTTTTTTAGGATTGATATGAGCTCCTTTTGGGACTGGTCTCTGTAATTAACATTAACAAAATTTATAAAAAATAAAAATAAATAAGTTATACCTAGAAATATAAAATTAAACAAGTAAATTAAAGTTAATAATAACTAACCTTATGGGAGTGAAATTGATAGGACCGTTTTGTAAATTGGGGATTTGAGACATGATTGATTGATTGTTTCCTCTGTCTCTGTGCGTCACCAGATCACTTGATTAATGAATTTTATGATGATGTATAATATTTAGGTTTTTTTTTATTGAAAAAAAATATATATTATTTTTTTGGAATTAAGAAAAAATAAAAATATACCCGCCATCCGTGGGACTCGAACCCACGACCACGTGGTTAAAAGCCACGCGCTCTACCAACTGAGCTAGAACGGCTTATATGACATCAAGTAAGTTTTGGGTTATTTGATTCATATATTGATAACTGATGGTCGCTGTCTCATTGATTAAGAAGACGTGGCTGAAATTGATGGTCGGGTCTATTACCTGCAGTTTCCTATAGTTATGAGCAGGGGTGTTATCGGGTTTGTCGGGTCGGGTTTTGATTTTTTCAAAGCTCACCCGCAACCCAACCTGATAAGTAATCGGGTTATCGAACCAGTGTTATCGGGTCGGGTTGGCGGGTAATATAATACCAATTACAGCAGCAGACCTGTAAAGCTTCAATCACATTGCAGACATGTGTGAAACGTACTAACAATCACATTGCACCTATAAAAAAGAAATTAGACAACTGTAATAGTAAAGTCATCAAACTAACACATTCAACTGTAATAGAAATTAGACATCTGTAATAGAAATTAGCAAACACACTCAAATTGTTTTTAAAAAGTCACAAGTAAACGTTTGAGATTTAAGATAACTGGGGTAACCAAACGTTTTATCATAACTGGGGTAACCAAACGTTTAAGTTACAGTAATTGGGCCTATAAAAACTAATATATATAAAATGGAAAATTGATTATCGGGTCTAATCGGGTTGACCCGATAACATTATTTTTTTAACCCTAACCCGACCCGATAACATTATCGGTTACTGTGTTCGAGGTAAAACAACCCGACAAGATTTTTGACCGATTTGACCCGGACCCGATAAGGCCTTATCGGGTTCGGGTTCGGTTCGGGTCAACCCGACCCTACTGAAACCCCTAGTTATGAGTAGAGGTGCACATTTCGGTTAACCGGTTTGGTTTGACGACTGGTCAAACCCGAACCGGTTTGGGTCAACGCCAAAAAAAACAGATTCGGGCGGTTAACCGGTTCGGTTCCGAACCGGATGCGAGGAGGGAAAAACCCAACCGGTCCAAACCGGTTTGGGTACGGTTTGGGACAAGTCTAGACCGGTTTTGACCGGTTCTAGTATTTTTTTTTTTTTTTTCGTTTTCCGTCGTTTGTCATCGTTTTCTTGTTTCGTGTATTAATAAACTAGAACTTTTATTTAATAGAGCGGAGAATCATGATACATCGCGCATTACACATAAACTTAAAACATAACACATAATAACATAAACATAAAACATCGATAACGATAAGCTACCAACGTCGACTCTGGGTCTCGAATCGGGCATCAGCTGCGCGTGCATGGCGGCAATTCTTCGTGTGTGAACCCTCGGCGCCACGTTGGAAGTGGGTTTGAAGAAACATAAACAATGCTTACATTGAGCCTTTCGCATGCCATCCGACATTTCGACGTGGTGGTAGTGAGCCCAAACATTTGGTGCGGGCCTGCGGTAAATAACGAACAATCACCGTGGCGGGGTGGCGGAGGTGGTGCGGGAACAACATCGACCATTAGTGAAATGCTTCCGATTTTTATTTTTAGAGTGTATTTTAATTGTATAAAAGTTGCAAAGAAATAAAACACAATCTATTTATTTATACTAGTCTTACAATGGCAAACTTGTAAATATAAAAAAAATTCAAATTTTGAAAATTTACCCGCCTTCCCGCTAAAAAAATTCAAATTTTAAAATTTTAAATTTTGAAAATTCGGACCGGTTTTACCGGTTTTAACCGGTTTGGGACCGGTTATTAACCGGTTAACCAGTTGAAAAAATTTATTTTTTTTGCCGCCCGTTTGAAAATTTCTAATTTTTAAAAATATGTAACCGGTTTAACCGGTTTGGGACCCGGTTAACCGGTTTTAATTTTGAAACAAAATTTTCCGCCAAGTGAAAATTTGAAACTTTAAAAATATATAACCGGTTTGGAACCGATTTTTAACCGGTTAACCGATTTTTTATTTTTTTTTTCGTTTTTCGTAGTTTAAAAATATATCATCCCCTAGCTTCTTGAGCAGCTGCATCTTGTCTTATTTCTTCATCGGAAAGCATCTCGATTTCACCCGCTTGTGCCTCTTCCTCGTAGACCTCCCCTTCGAAGTCTGCGGCATTTTCAAGATTAGCTTTATCTTGCACTCGCTTCATTGCGTCTAAGTGATCTTTCAAACCCATACACATCTCCAAAGAAGCCGGTGTGAGTCTTGATCTCAGATTTGATAAAACCCTTCCACTTGTTGAAAAAGCGGTTCGAAGCTACCAAGTAGCTTGTACACTTAGTACATCATGAGCCATTCGGGATAGAAGCGGAAACATTGTTTCCTTTGCTTTCAAACGCTAACACATCAAAGTTTTCAACTTGTTCGGGCGGAATATGTGAGATAAAATCGGTTGTGGTATATCTTTCATATTCCTTTGTTCGCAAGCGATCATTTTTGACCGTTTGTTGGGATTATCTCTTATCTTTTATGCAAAGAAAGTATCAGTTCCTAAAACCCCTTGATGATGATGAAGAAGACTCGGTCGCGGTGGGAGGTGGGTTACCATATTTTTCAAAATAATATTCCACAAACTTTTAAAAGAATGGCCAAAGGACTCTTTGCATCATCGACATAGTTCGGGTTTGACGTGAAACAACCCAAATCGATCACTGTCAGTCGATAAGCAACTCTACCCCGCTTAAATTATAACATGGATTTAATGCGGCCGACAAGTAATTAACGGTGGCAAAGTTTCAAAATATTTCAAAAGCTTATCTTTCATCCAGGAAACCATGCTTGTATAAACACCACCATGAAATTCAAATCACGGAAATTTGTGAAGACATCAAGTATAGTTGCTCGAGTACCAAATGAGCCGTTGGATAATAAACTCCCGACAATTTTTTTGTTGCGTTGTAAAAACTTCAAGTAATCGGGTTAGTTTTTCAATAGTATCCCAATGATCGGCATTAAATGGAGCACACTTACCCTTTCCCGACAATTTCTCATCATGAAAATATTGCAAAGTCACCTTTTGTTTTAAACTACTTATGAACATAAGATAAGTGGAGTTCCATCTTGTTTCAATATCCCAACTAGGTTGTAACCAAGGTTTCCCCGCATTTTCACACAACCGAATGTATGCATTATATCTTTTATTACCCTTTTTAAAAACATCGGTTAACATTCTTTTAAAACTTTCTTTCATTTCACTCAAATTCTCATCTTTTAATCCCGCTTGCATTCTCATCTTTTAATCCCGCTTGCACGGCCAAGTTAATGATGTGTGCAACACATCGACTATGAAAAAAATCGCCATTACAAGGTGGCTCGTATTCCATTTTTAGTCTACCCATTGCATTTGTGTTGTTACTAGCATTATCCAACGTTATTGAAAAAAAATTTCTGTCAAGTGAAATTTATGAAACACTTTTCTCAACAATTTGTATAAAGCATCTCCGGAGTGAGGAACGGAAAGTCTTCAAATGCTATGAATCGCTTCATCATTTGCCAACTTTGGGATCAACCCAATGTCTTGTAACACAAAGGTACGAAAATGGCAAATTATGAGGCGGCGCCCAAACATCGGTTGTTAAATTAACGAAGCATCTAAATTTAAAAAATTTTTAAATCTTGTTTAGCCGTTTTCACATTTTCATAGCATCGCGTTTAGAGTCATCGACTTACATGATGGCTGCGGTTGCATATATTTCGGTACACCTCCGTCGTCAAAGCGTTGTCAAAGTGGTTGAACGGCAAACCACGTTGAATCACCAAACCAGCAAATTCTTGACGGAGTAAATCATGATCGTATGCAAAAATAGTCCCGTCTCGAGCCATGGACGATTGACCGGCTTCCGGAACCGATTTGAGTGCCTTGCAATACTTTTGTTTGTTATGAGCCCTCAACGTCGAGTTGGAACCGGCAGACAATATACTCAAGCAAAGTTTACATTGAGCTTTTTTCTTACCTTCCGACATTAGGACGTAGTTGTAGTGTTCCCATGGATCTTTTACATGGTCGCATGGTAAAACTTTGATAACCGTCGCTGCACTTGTTGAACCAGCTTCGGTGTTGGTGGTGTTGTTGGTGTTTGAACTTTCCATTAGTGTTTAGTGAAATACTTTCGGTTTTGATTTTTTTGAGTGTTTTTTGATTGCTTGAAAGTGGTAATTAACCAAATACACAACACATCTATTTATACTAACATTTGTATGGAAAAATGGTAATTTTTGAATAATATTAAATAATATCCCCCCCCCCCCGCTCCTTCCCGCTCCTCTTTCAAATTCAAACTTTTAAAATTCAAAAAAATTGCAAAAACCCCGCTCCTTTTAAAAAAAAAGCGGTTCCTAACCGGTTAACCGAACCGGTTATGGTTTTCGGTTAATAAAAAGGTCTTCAAACCGGTGTTTTTCTCAAAAATGGAAACCGGTTCCTAACCTGCGGTTAGGATAAAAACCGGTTTTGACTGGTTGGGTTTTTTGGTTTGTTTTCGGCTACGGTTCGGTTAACCGGTTTTTTTGTGCACCTCTAGTTATGAGGCTTACTACAACAATTGTATTACTTTTAGTCTGGGACGGAATCAAGGTTTTTGTGATTGTAGTGTTACTTTTTAAAAAAGAAATATCAAGTTTTTTTAAATGCACTCGGTCTATCAAAATGCGTTTTTTATATATTATTTTGATTCATAAAAAAATTATGCACTCGATCATATTTGATTTTGGATTCGTCAGTTTTAGAAACGTCTCTCATCTCTTATAATCAAAAAAGCAAGCAGTTGTCATATAGCTATAAAGTATACTATTAGCTATTTTATATTTTACTTAGTTGTAAGGCTAGTTTTTATGATGTGGTGGATTACCTCTATCTTACGTCTCATGAGTGGAACATCATAAAAGGCACCTACCTTCACCTCCACCTCATCCACTCTTGCATCTTTAATGGTGGTGGTGACCACCTTTATCCAACCAAGAAATTGTGAGCCCCATTTATTTGGTTTGTAAGTGGTTTGTAAGTGTGTGGAGTATGTTTGTATAAACTAAAGATATTTTTATATTTTTTGTTTGGTGATTGGTTAAGTAGTCACTATAAGTGAGTTCGGTGGTGTCTTGAATGATGATGTGTCACTGATATACAAGTGGTGGTAATAATGACCATAATAACTAGTCTAAAATCACTTGGTTGATCAATTTAATTAAAGATCTTAGTCTCATAAACGTACAACACATTAAAAATAATTATCATCGTGTAAAAAATTATTAAAAGATGAAACACATAATCTTGCTTATGTTGACACCAAGAGCCACAATTAGTTGATATCTTCATTAAAGGCGTCACTATATATCAGCATCACAAGCTATTATTCAAACTAGGAGAGTATAACAAAAAGGCCAAGGTCAACGATATATAATGTAAAGTTCATACTTCATAGACTAAAGATGAACATCTCTATGTTAAGTCGTTAATTAGTTAGAAAAAATTGCTTTTTTCTCTTGTACTCCTATATCATTAGTTAACTCTTAATGAGTTAAGTATATTTTTGGTCCTTGTGGTTTAGTGGGTATAACACTTTTAGTCGAATAGTTTCAAAAGTACCGGATCCTGTCTTGATTTTGACGACCCGTAACGGGTTTGGTCCATTATTGCAAACGCCGTCAGTTTGACTTTTGTTGACTATTAAATACAAGGGTATATTTGTCTTTTCAAGCATTTTGTTAAATAAAAACAAATACATAAACACGGGCATAAATAACAAATGAATATATACCCTCTTATCCTCAAACATTTAACCCAAACCACTCACTTATCTCTCTCTCTATATATATATATACTTTTATCACTATCCATCTCCTTCAACTAACATACACCATAACCATCAATCTATACTAGTTTATAATATATTTGGGACTTTCTATTAATGAAATGCTTAAAAATTCAGATTCAACACTTACGAATTATGGAAAAAAAATATATTAATTTGCTATTAAATCAATACATACACATATAATTAAAAGTTACAAAGCGAAATTTGAAGTGTCATCTATTGTCCATTTTGTAATGACCCATTTCATTAATTTTATTGTATGATCATTTCAACCATCGTAAAAGCCCAACACACCAAACCAATACACCTAAAATATGTAAAACACGACACTACCTTCTTTATCTCATATCTCTTCCATCTAACCTAAACACCTACATAACCCTCATTACGCCACCACCATTACCCTAATCACCGCCATACGCCTTTCCTCCATGTGTTGGTTGTTTCGGTTTTTAAGCGGTTTGGTTTGTTTGGTGGTTTCGGTGTGCTTGGTGGTTTCAAGTGTGCTTGGTTTTTTGGAGATATGCTAAGATCTATCTTAGAGTTTGTGGTTTTTCTTGTGTTTTGTGGTTTTCGGATGTGTTTGTGATCTCTGTTTGATGGTTTCGATGTGTTCGGTAGGTTCGATTTTAGATCCTTGAAGATCCTGATACTTTCATTGGCTATGCTTGCTAATTCCGATGGTGATATCATGAAACAGACCATAGCAAACTTTCTAGGAACCACAACTTCAAATTTGTTGTTAGCTTACAAAAGTGCTTCAAAATGTTTAGCCATTTTCACAGGTTTTCACTTAAACTCTCCTATACCAGTTACTTCATAGCTTCTCTTCACCATCCATAACTTAATAGCATGAAAAATTACCACTTGATTTGACATTCTTCCTTTATTTTTTAAAAGTTCAAGTTATGTAGAGAGTTTATATAATGTCATTTTGATGTTTAACCCAAAGTCAACAACATTTTAAAGATTTCTGGAACCCTTTGCGAGGGTTAAAACGATAGGAGCTTGCACCGTCAACACCATCATAAAAAGGTATGTACATGAAGTACCACGAATAAGCAGTATCGGCATGAACCCACATGTCAAATATTTTTGCAGCCCTACAATGTTCCCACTGGATCCATTAATTGTTGTTGTTGGTGTCTTTTCAACCCTAAGGCACTCCGTTTTATTTATTTAGATGATATCTTTTAGTGATGCTTTTACACCTATATGAGAAAAAGTACCAAAATGTAGAATAGAAAAAGAAATGGCTCGGTTTCGAGGCAAGTTTTGGGTTTCGAGATGTTGACTACTCAATACATTGATTGTAATAACCTAAATTTTCGTCTCGTAAATTTTCGTCATATTTTGAACTTTAAAAGCGTCACAACAACTAAAATTTGAAAGTGTAGAATGTGAGCGTGATTATAAAAGACTACACTATTCGACTTATAAATCTATAATGAATTTATAATATGATGTATATATTTAATCAAAACCTAAGTTAAATAAAAAAATCTACACATAAAAATAAATGCCTAAATATAACTTTCCCTAGACCCTTTTTATTTTAATTTTGTACACAACTTGCTTAGTCATATAAGTGTCTAGATACATAAAATTTGAAATAAGGAAGAATCTCCCAATCACCAAAACTTTTGGCCCAAATCTCTCCCTCATTCCCTCATGCATTTTTTTTTTATAACCGTATACTAATTCCCTTAATTCCAAAACCCTAAAATGACTACCACAAAAAAAGAGCGGCAAAGAAATTCTTCCAAGAACCTAGGGCACGTTTTGAAGATTGCAGTAGCAAGGTGGGCGTGGTGTGGGTTTTCTGGTCGTGCAACAGCAGCAAGATTGTGGGCTTCAAGAGGGTGTCTTGATCGTGAATCGTTAGGGTCGTTTGGGTCAGTCAATTCCGTGTTCTTGTCCTCGTGTTACTATCGACCAAGGTACCTTTGTTTCTAATTATTTTCATTCGACCCTCATGGGCTCATGGTCCCTAGTGTTCTTGTTCTACTCGTTAGGGTTTGTTGGGAATTGTTGGTTTTAAGAAAAATATATGTCGTACAACTTGTTATGAATCTGGTTCGACACTTGGTTGTTCTGTTTTTTTTTTGCCTCGACCTCATGTCTTCAGCCTTTTATCGACCCATAAACGCCACTTTAACAAGTTTATTAATCAACCACGATATGCTTTAATGGGTGAAAGAAAACCTAGGTCTTTTATAAGCAATGGTGTTATGATTTTTTGTGGAATAATTAGATATTTGATTCGTTAATTATATAAGTGTGTGTATAAAATTCGTAAGGCGGAAAATATAAAATTGGGTTTTTGTTGGAAAAACTTATTTTATGTCTTAGTTAAGTTTACCAAGTGGTTTGGACGAATTTGGAGTTTTCTAAGTCGTATTTTTGAATTTTAAGAGATCAAGCGTCAAAGCTAAGAAAACGGGTCTAAAATTCAGTTGGATTGTTTGATTTTTCATTTTCAAACCATAGGGAATTTAGAGCTCTCCTTTTACAGGATTTGATATTCGATTAGTTATTCGTTTGATATGTTATCCGTTTGAGATCCCTTATTGATATGATTCCATTATATGATCAGTTTGATATGATATGTTTTGTTTTATTTGGTTGCCCAAGCTAACTAGCCATGGAGGTACCATGGCCATGTCATTGATGCACCAATGGCATGACAATATCTGAGACGGTGTGATTAGTCCCCGGCGTTCCCTTTTGATATGATTGTGATATGTGTGCACTTGGCCATTATGATTACGTATGTACAGTCTCGCACTAGCATATGTATATTTGATTTGTTTTGCAAAGAGCGTATGGATGCATCCTAGGTACTCATTTCAGTTTTGGTGATGTGGTGTGTGTGTGCAATACACCCCCTCACATTTGGGAGCTAGCTACTCCATTTGGTACTTGAGAGGTCTCCCCTCCAATTACACTTATGATTTGACGGATTTGATATGATTTGGCATATATGGGTTATGATATATTTGGCTATTGGAGTATCTCCTTTAGTATTAGGTGCTCGTGGCAACATTCTGATTTTGGTTATTATGTGACTATCTGATATTCTGATTCATTCATTTGCTATGTCTATTCAGTCATTCAATTGACTACTTATTCAATCAGTATTCTTATGTGATTCGTTTGACTATCGGACTCATGCTTCAGTTCATTTGGTTATTATACTCAGTCTTCCGTTCATTTGATTTACTATGCTTTCACTTTATTTCGGTTGGCTGCCAAGTTTATACTTCAGACTACCACTTCATCCGTTTACTGAGCTATTATATGATTATTGGATTCAAGTGTTGACTATGCTATTATATGATTATTTGATCCATCTGTTTACCATGCTGGTATATGATTACATGATTTCTCTGTCTACTATGTTAGTATATGGTTACCTGATTCATCTGTTATCATGTTAATATTATTATCCGCTTACCATGTTATTATGTGACTATTTGATTCGTCTGGTTGCCATGCTAGTATGTAGTCATTTGATTTACCCATTTGTCATGTTATGCTTCATTCAGATATGTCGAGGGCTATGATTATCATTTAGTAATCTACCTGCAAATTGTGATTTCCATGTTTGTACTTCTGTTTGATGTTTCTAATGCTTATGTTATCGTTTCAACATAGTAATGGATGTTTACCTGACTTGTTGATCCGCCATGTTTACACTTCTGTTCATGTTACTGGTTGATGAAGGAATATGGTACAACTTATGTTATCAGTCTAGTTGATTTGTTTAGTTTGTCATGCTGTATTCTTGTTCAGCTACTTCATTTAGTTATGATGTTCGCTCAGTATTTTCTACCTATACTTGTGACTGACATGCTTATACTCTATTAGTGTCTCAGCTTGTTATGATATTCGTTATGTTTATTAATGGGATTATGTATTCAAAGGCCGTCCAATTATTATGGATTTTACTTTTAGGCCACCCGTTTTATAAAAGTAACTTATAGGCCACTTAAGTATGTGTTTGTTTTTTCTATACCAATCTTGTTCAAATTCTTGCTGGATATTCAAATAATTACAAGAATAAAGCTAATTTTAACATATCAACACAATAAAATTAACAATTTAAACGTAAATCATTAGTTAAACTATCTTAACTCACTTTCAACTAACTAAAGTTGCACATAAATAATGGCTAAAACTGACATTTCACAATTTAATACTCGTTTGTCTTGTTTTAATATGTTATATTTAGCTTTATTCTTGTTGTTTTATAATTTTTCGAGATAAAATTATCCGAAATTGGTATAAATAAAATCAAACCCATAAATAGGCGGCCTATAAGTTAGTTTTAATAAATGAGTGGCCTAAAAGTAAAAAGTTTAATAGTTGGGCGGCCTCCTAATACATAATCCATTTTTATTATTATTATTTATTTATTTTGGGGTAAAAGGTTAAAAGGATATGTTAATCTTTTTTTATTTTATTTTATTTTTTATTTTATTTTTTTTAGATAAAAACTTTTATACCCTGTGAATATATTACTCCAATAAAGCGTTTAAAAACAATGGATGCAGATGAATTTTCGCATCTCAACTCGTTACATAGGCGGTAAAGCTACTATAACAAGACATTACTCCTAACCACTGGAAATACATTTGACTCAATACCATATATAATCTAACGTCTAACTTGATCAGGAAGCCTTATATCAAACGCACACAAAATGCCATTTGTTCGGGAGTTAGATCTTCGCATTCATAATCATCATAAGCTTATCTCCATAGCTCTCCTTACATTGTTCATATAAGCTCAGCTTCCCACTTCTACCTCCACCATAAGTGGCACTTGTACTCTGATATTAATACATAAACGTGCAGTTTCATTGTCATCCTCAATAACATCATTATCATTGTCCTCATCATCCATGTTTACTTCCATATTTTTTCCAACATTCACATCAGCTCTATCATTTTTGGAACTAAACATGCTACTCGAAGCAGCACCTACAACATCATGAGCCAAATTTAGAGGTTCAAAAGGATTTGGAGTCACAATTTCCATTCCATTATCTACATTTGATTTCTTTTTCGTACCACTAGTAAGTAGTAGCCACATTTATATCGCCTACTGTTTGAGCAACTTTCGAACTATTATCGTCCTTGTTAGCTTCCTTCAATTTGGCTTGCCTTGTATCCTTTGATGATATTTTCAAGACAGCCTTGCATCCCTTGATGATAACATTTTCAAGACAGCATATACACAAATTTAGATTTGGTATTAAAATCATAATATCCTCCGACTTGTTCCACGCCACCATTTCGATGTCGGTTCAATTCATCTTAATTTCTCGAAAACCCTCGACTTGAACCTCAACTCGATTCATGGAATTGGTAGGAACCCCTTTAGAGCATAGGTCAAAGAATGACCAAATACCATGCACGTTGGACATCTAGTACATAACATACATTCTTACATAATCGTAGTAAGAGCAAGCGAAACAAAATCCACGCTAGAACTTTCCAATAACATGGAATATGAGAGGATAACAACAAATAAGCTGCAGCACATGGATCAATGATGACTAAAAAGTCCGAACATTTGCAATTCACGAATATGAAACCGGCTAAAAGATGGTTTGTGTGTTATCTCTTATGGTGCAACTAGGTTTAGCTAAAGCATATAAAGTTCAGGAAAGTTATCCGCGTTATTTACAAACAAAGGAACCATGCACATTGCCGCTACATGTTACATGGAAGAAACCAGATATTTAGGCCCTCTTGGAGTCCAATAGTTTTAAAAGTCCCGGATCCTGTCTTGATTTGGACGACCCGTAACGGGTGATATGTGTCTAAATACACATATATTTGTATTATATAAACCCACAAAAACAACCAAAAACACACAAATGACTCACAAAATGTTATAAATATCAATGAAATGTGTTTTTATGTGATTCAGGTACAAAAGATTGAAAAACAAGTGAAAAATGATCAATTTCACAACAATTGTCGTTTTCAGTCCCTGGAGTTACACAATTTGGCAAAACTAGTCCCTGAAGTTTTAAAATGATAGAAAAGTCAACTTTAGTCCTTGGGAAACCAAAAATGTTCACAAAACATCCCTGGATGAAAGTTTACACAAACTGGCAATTTTTACCCCTCAAAGTTACAAAATTGGCAAAATAGGTCCCTGGGTATTCTAAACTTGGAATTTTACAAATAATACCCTTGTACTATGCATGATTGAAAATTTGGAACTCTATTGATAACTTTTGGGAAATTACAAAACAAGTCCCTCAAAAATCCAAATTTACATTTTAGGTCCTTTAAAGTTTTAAATATAAATAAAATACAACTTTTGGTCCTTGTGTAATTGTTTAAATGGCAGGTTTGGTCCCTCAAAGAAGTTTGGAAATATGATAAATCAGGTCCCTCAAGTTTGGCAGAATTACACTTTTAGTCCTTATGCTAAATTAAATACCAAACGGACCCTTATTCATTATATTAAACCAAATCCAAGCCCAATCCACACCTTGGCCCAATCTTTCCCAAGCCATAACCCAACCCCTCGTTATTATTGCCCCGGTCAAAGAAAGTCGAACCCACACCCCAACCCGCCAACACTTGTTCCTCCTCCGCTCCACCTGCAATCCCTATACCACCATGGTTTCACCACCACTGTCCACCCTGACTCATTACCTACTCCTCTCCCACTTCCTTCCACCTCACAACCCTATAACACGCCACAATAAATGCCTTTCACACCCCATTTTCACCCAAATACCACCCCTACCCACAGTATTGAACCAAAACCACCCCAACTTGCCTCAAAACTTCTAATACTTTTCCCTCCACCTCATGCTACACACCAAGAAGCTTTAATTGCTATGGAACCGCCTCAATTACACATGGAGCGTTTTGGCGCCAAATTTCATTTAAATGGTGGGGATGAGTTTGACTGAATCAATGGTCAAAAATGTATGTGGGAAAGGCAAAGGAAGCTGGAAAGAAGCAATTGGGTCATCTATAAAGAACAAAGAAGGCAGAAGGAAGAAAAACACTTTTGGATTAGCCAAAGTCACGTAGATTAATTAAACTAGTGTAATCTTAGTTTAAATGTCAATTTCTGTTTTCAAAGGTGTTTGTTATCCTTGCTAAAGTGTAATAAACAACTTGGTTTACTCAGTTTCAATCTATCTTTAATTTTCAGTCTATTTAATGTGTACCATTTATTTCATGTTATTTAATTTCAGTTGAACATTTGTTGATTAAAAGACTCCAACAAACACTATGTAGTTCTCAGTAAGCTATATAAGCTTTTGGATTAAGTTAATCAGCAATAATCATTTTAAAATAGAAAATCATCAAAAAAATATGAGAAAATGGAAAATAATATGGAAAGACTGGTTATTGAAGGAGATTGCAGGATGATTCAGGTTCTTGAATTGCAATGGGTTGTAGAGTCTCATGGGATACTGTAGGAAGGTAATTAGTCCCTTGTTCTTTGGAATTTAGCATGATTCACTTGTAAGTCCATTCTTAACCCTCTTTGTCATTTCTTTGTTCCATTGTTCTATCTGCTTAAATCTTGTTATTTTCATGTTCCTTTGTTATTGGTTAGTGATAATATAGATTAAAATTGGTAGGTTGTTAATTGGTATAAATAGTTGCTAGTTGTTACATATTTTCAGTCAAATAGCTTAGTTGTGATTATCTTTAGTAATAGTTGTTAAATCTGTGTTATTTGTGTTGATTTGATCTTTATAACATCATAATCAAGTGTAGGAATCAGTTTCATGGTTTAATCTGTCATTATGTAACACTAATCTAGAAAACAACCTTGCTATAGGGTGTTTGGATCAAGTCGCATACGTGGATTAATGCCTGTTATTCTTCTAAAACTTGTTCTTTGCATGTTTATCTAGGTCACTTTAACTAATTTTAGTCATAATAACCAGGTCTTATTAGAGTAAAAGTCAAATTAGTTCTTAATCTAATCCATATGTTTAACTGTTAGAATAATTAGTTCCATAATCATCATATTAGCTTAAGATTAGATAATCTAGTTTATTTTCATCTTAGTCTAGCTTATTATAACAATATCAGTCATATAATTTAGATCAAAGCTCACTTAAGTCAACTTAGTTGTTAATTAAATAGTCAAAATTGCAGCCTAACTGTTTTTTTTTTGAATGAAACTTAGAATGTAATTGTGAATTAGATAATTAATCATAGGAGCTGAGATTGTAGGAATATTTAGTTTTGTTGCTGATATTCTTGTCACTATTTTTATTAATTCTTATCTAGCTGGTTTAAGAGCTTAATCTGTGCTTGTTGTTAAGTGATTCTTCACAAGCCTTCCCTGTACACAGATTTGACACCCACTTTCACAAGCTTGCACAAGCTTGTTTAGTGAGTGTTGGTCTGAGTATTTTGGATCCTTGTGATGCCCTTGTGGCTAGTTTCTTGACTAAATACTTATTTGCCCCTAACTGCTTATATGGACTGCTTATTTTGCTTAAACTTGTGCAACCAAATCAAACAAACCACTGGTCACCCAGTGTAAACAAGCAACAATCAAAAGCTCATCACTAAGCTTATCCTTGTGATCTTTGGCTTTTTAAGAAGCTAAGCAGCTCCTTAATAAAGTTCAAGCTTCATATTTCACTCACAAGCCCTTTAACTAGGGCTGCATCAAGCTTGAAGCTTGTCCCATTTTTGAAGAGTGTCCTGTTCATCAGTATACTCATCCAAAATCACTACATTTCATAAGCTCACAAAAAGCTTAATACTTGGACCTAGCTTATGAGATTTGTTTCATTTAGAAGCTTATCAACTAGGCTATTAGATCTAGTGCTTAATTCTTATCTTGCAGCTTATTAGAAAGAGTTGCAAGGAGCTTTTTGTTTGTCCCATTTCCTGAGTACACTGGAAGCCCAGTGGTACTCAGTGATTTGGAAGTTTTTCAAGAGCTTCTCACAAGCTCATCAGTGGACCCCACTTGATGAGCTTTGGCTTTTTGGAAAGCCAACCAGCATGCCTTGCTACTCCAACTCTTTATATGGCTTATTCAGCTTATTTTTTAAGCTGAATCTGTCCATCAAATAAGCTGCAAGGGGTGTTTGGATCTGTGTACTTTGGGATTGCTTATTAGCTTATCAAAAGCTTATTGGTTAATCCCATTGTATCAGCTTGTTCATAATAGTCCATAATACTTGTACATATACCTTTTTCCTTTTGTTTCCTTTGTTAAGCTTATTCAAAGCTTATAAGCCAAACAGTGAGTTAAAAGCTCACTGCATAAGCTTATAAGCTAAGAATTGCTTATTTCTTTGTTTATAAAGCTTATAATTCATTACATGTACTTATTATCTGTATATATGCTAGTCCTAAAAACAGAAAAGCCCAAAAATAGCTTTAACAACTAGTGTTAGCTTATATGTGAAAGCTTATGGCTTATTTATTATTGTCATGGAAATAAGCTCCCGAGAGCTTATTTCCAAGTTTTAAAAGTTGGTTTTGTTAAAGTTTCTTATATTTAGCTTATTATTAGTTTTGCAAAAGAAAATCAAAAAATAAAATGTTTGCCAAAAGGTGGGAGGCGGGGCTCGAACACGAGACCTCCCACCTTGTGAGCGATTAGTGTGTACTGATAGCCAATTGCCCTTGGGTCTTTATTTGGTCATATCATGCACACTTTAATACTTAAGTACACCTTGTTTAATAAGCTTATACGAGCCTAAGTGCTTATTTCTAGCTTATTTAAGCTAGCTTTTTCCAGTTTTGTATTTTTCTTATCTTAGTATTAGTATAAAGTATTTTCTGTAAAAAGTTGAGATTTTTCTCTATAGTTTTAGTATTTTTAATCATTTAATTAGTGTAAAAACTTAATTAATTCATAATAAAAAATATAAAAGTCAAAAGAAAATATAATTCTTTTTTGTAAAATTTTGTTTTATCAAATAGTAAGTAAGAAAATTAGTTTTACACTCGTAGGCCTTTTATTTCATAAATTTTACGTTTTGTCTTGCGCTCCAGCGTAATTTTTGTAAATAACGCTCGTTTTTAGTTTAAGTAACATTTTTAGACATTTTAAGTTTACGTTTTAGTTAATATAGTTTATATAAGTTATTTTGTTTTATCATAAACGTTCATCGATCTGTAAAAATAGTGATAGCGTTTATTTAATAGATTTTAACTTTTATTCTCTTTTAATTTGCATTTAAGTCGCTAAGACATGCAAATCCTACTATAGTTATAATCGTTTTGTTTTATACGTTTACGTTTAGTTAAACGTCGTTTGTATATCTTTTATTATTTTTAGGTTTTACGATTGTCGTTTTTAATTGAACTAGGCGTGCAGCTATTACTATTCGCATTCGGTGTTAGTCGATCAAATTCTATTTTCCTATACTAATATTATTTTCAACCAATTCACAAGTCACTATACCGAATATCACGCCTCACCGGGACATAAGCGATCCAAGGATATTTTAATCCTTGGTAAACATGCATTTTCTCCCATTTGTCTCCATGTTATCATCTATTACGGTTGGCCGTCTGCAGGCGGTTGATAAGCGTGGCGGAGAAATAAAAGAGGTGGTTCGGGAGAAATCAACGGTTTGGTCCATCTTTGCAAGCGCCGTCGGTATGACTTTCGTTGAGTATTAAATATAAGGGTATATATGTCTTTTCAAGCATTTTGTTAAATAAAACAAATACATAAACACACATAAAATAACAAATGAATATATACCCTCTTATCCTCAAACATTCAACCCAAACCACTCACTTATTTCTCTCTATATACTTTTATCACTATCCATCTCCTTCAACTAACATACACCATAACCATCAACCAATAAACACCCCCTGCTACGGCATCACCACCGAACCACCACCACCACCAAACCACCACGACATCACCACCAAGCCACCACTCACAAACACCCCTCACCCACAACACATAAACACATTCACAAACCCTTTCACTCTCTTTTGTTCTTCCCACTCCCTAAATCTCCGGCCAACAGTCACCAGCCAACAATTACCGCAGTCTCACACACAACCTTATCCCAAGAAAAAGCAACCAAAAAAATTATGTTTACAAATATGACAAAAAAAAACCCCTCACACTTTACCTTTTACATATAAAACACATCACAAGCGCAATGCATACCATTACCATCCTAAAACATTAGAATAATAAGTAAATAAATATATCAAAACATAAATCAACCTCACATGCATCTAAAAACAGAAACTTATAGACCAACAAAGTCCGTCCATGACGAAAAAGCGAGAGTTTCAAATATTACAAAAATTAATGCCAAAAATTTTAGAGTTTTTTTTTTACTCAAACTCAATTAAAGGTGACGAAATAACGACATTGACAAACAAAAACCGACTATCAACAAAAAATGAGAGTTTCAAACATGACGAGAATTAGTTCCAAAAATTACGCTATAAACACTTAGATAATTGAATAAATGATTAACATAATGATGTTCCCTGTTCGACTGATAAAATCATTTTGAGTATTTGTGATAACAAAATTACAACTGATGAACCTATTGAACAACAAAATAACGAAAATTAGTGCTCAGCAGTACGCTACGAACAATTAAAATGAACCCGATTGCATCGCACGAATCAAAATAACTGATATCTTTAAAAGTTAAGTTCTTGCAATAAATATAGCATTCATGATTACTTTATATTTTAGTTTTAGCATTAGTTAATATATTATTAATCACATCCAAAAAACTCATATATTAAGTCCATTTGATTTCCTAACCAACTAATACGAACAACTATTATTATTATTATTATTATTATTATTATTATTATTATTATTATTATTATTATTATTAATTCTCATAAACATTTATAAAAGTTTCTTTATATGCATAGTTATAAGTTACATAAAATATTTAGAGGTTAGGTAATAACTTACGGCTTAGGATCTCCGATCTTCTGTCTTAAAGATATATGTTAATTTTATTTTTATTTTTATTAAGGATTATATATTAATGGTCCATTATTATGGATTTTCTTTTAGCCACCGTTTTATAAAAGTAACTTATTGGCACTCAGTATGTGTTTGTTTTTCTATATCTCGTCTCGTTCAAATTCTTGCGGATATTCAAACAATTACTGAGAATAAAGCTAATTTTAACATATCAACACAATAAAATTAACAATTTAAACGTAAATCATTAGTTAAATTATTTTAACTCACTTTCAACTAACTAAAGTTGCACATAATATAATGGCTAAATCTGACATTTCACCAATTTAATACTCGTTTGTGTTGTTTTAATATGTTATATTTAGCATTATTCTTGTTGTTTTATAGTTTTTAGAGATAAAATTATCCGAAATTGGTATAAATAAAATCAAACCCATAAATAGGCGGCGTATAAGTTAGTTTTAATAATTGAGTGACCTAAAAGTAAAAAGTTAAATAGTCGGGCGGCCTCCCAATACATAATCTCTTTTTTTTATTATTATTATTTATTTTTTTGAGGTAAAAGGTTAAAAGGATATGTTAATTTATTTATTTATTTATTTATTTATTTATTTTTTTAATGATAAAAAGCTTTTATACTCGGTGAATATATTACTCCAATAAAGCGTTTAAAAACAATGGATGCAGATGAATTTCCGCAACTCAACTCGTTACATAGGCGGTAAAACTACTATAATTCCCTGCCACCATTTCCAGTATTGGTTCAATTCATCTTAATTCCTCGAAAACCCTCGACTTGAACCTCAACCCGATTCATGGAATTGGTAGGAACACTTTAGGGCATGGGTCCAAAGAATGGCCAAATACCATGCACGTTGGACATCTAGTACATAACACACATTCTTCTATAATCGTAGTAAGAGCAACTGAAACAAAATCCACACTAAAACTTTCCAATAACATGGAATATGAGAGGATAGCAACAAATAAACTGCAGGCACATGGATCAATGATTGACTAAAAAAGTCCAGAACATTTGCAATTCACAGAATATGAAACCAGCTAAAAGATGGTTTGTGTGTTATACTCTTATGGTGCAACTAGGTTTAGCTAAAGCATATAAAGTTCCGAGGAAAGTTATCCCGCATTATTTACAAACAAAGGAACCATGCACATTGCCGCTACATGTTACATGGAAGAAACCAGAGATTTAGGCCCTCTTGGAGTTTCGGAAAGTGAGCCATCCATCCACCTCTTTAGCATCTCCAGCGCAGCCTTGGGTTGATCCATAGGAACCATATGACCAGCATCATGAACCTGTTTTGACATTGCAACACCCCCATCAATGACATGTTACTCGATTCCATATTAGAAAGCCAAAAAAGGGGTTCCAAATATCAGTGAATTTACTAGTGAGGGACAATTTGAGTATGGAAGCATTACTTCAAGATTCAGATAGTTAAATCAGATCTTATGTGACATGAGATGGAAGGGGTACAACATAACTTAATGGGACTTTTTGATGAATAAAACTTGGTCGAGGGATCTCATTAAACAATATAACAGTAGACGCTTTTCCAGATTTAATTTTCCCTTTCTACCCGAAACCGAATTAATCTATTGACACGTACTACGTAGTTTATAATGTATGGTTATTCATCAAAAGTATGGTTATTCATTAAACAATATAACATGGACCCAAACTAATGTTATTGACAGATTTTAATATAACATTAAACTACTCCATACTTTTGATGAATAACCATACGTAGTTTATGATGTATGGCTATTCATCAAAAGTATCTTGGCCTACCTTCCACAAATATAGTAACATGGACCCAAACTACTGCCATCAATTATTTGTAGTAATAATAGAAGATAAAAGATAAATAGGCAACTCCGACATAAGAACCTCCAGAGAAAAAATATTGCCATTTTCGTCAGCGTACAATGACATGTCTTTTCTGATGATATTTTTGGTGTTATTACCCTTTTAAAACAAATTCATAATATTTTGGTCTCAAATATCAGGAGCATGATTTGCTTTTGTTTTTTTCCTGGACTATGTTGTGACAAAATTGAAGAAACTAGTGAAATGGGTCGATACAGGTTAAGCTCTATCCTAACGGGTAAAATGAAACAGCTAAACTGAAAACGAGTCACCATTTTATCCTATTTGGCAGGCTAACAGTTCACAGAAGATATTTAAGTTCATAACTTTTTAGACAAGATGTGCTTCCATTCTACCCACCCACCCACCCATTTTCCACCTCTAAGAGTAGGAGAAACAATCGATCGAGTACGGCATACCTTGAGGAAACTGAGTGGACCATAGCTCTTAAGTAAACCTGCTTCAGATCCATCTACTTCGAAGGGAGCTTCAGACAATGCATTGAACTGTTCCTTACCATTCCATTCCATAGCATGAACCCATCTCGAATTTCCTATTCTCCCAAAATTTTACAAGCAAAAATAAATAAAAATCACAACATAAGATCTAAAGTAAATATACTGTCCGATAAGCACTAACCAAGCCAGTTGCAGATGACATCATATTCTCCAGCATACACAAGCATCTTAATCCCATCTTCAAGAAGTTCGGGAATACCAGCTTCAAGGTTTCTCATCCAGTCCACAAGCATAGCTGTGTACACAGTTGTACTACATGATACAAACTCTATATCTCCAACACCAAGAGCTTGTCTAACAGATTTCTTGTTTAGGAGTGTCTCCATGTCTGAGAAATCGTAGCACATACTGGTGACACACTCCTTTCTAATATCGTAATACTGAAACAAGCAAGACGTATCATGAGGTTAATTTTGTAAATAGTTTGAAACTCCGTCTAGCTCAATGAAGGGCAAATATCATTCGATAGCAAGTTAGCAACCTACCTATCTCAATGTTCCGATTTGGTAATAATGTTTTTGTCCCATTTTGGAATACTTGGTGTGCTAATATGGACATTTAGACCCTAACTTGCATAACTAACCCGTCAAACAATGACACAGGAATGTGGGCAGTAAAAATGGCCCCATCAACAAAAAAAAAACTTACAAATATGTTAACATTTTGGTATTTGTACCCTCTATATTCTGGTGTGCTAATTTGGTAATTTCATTTATGGTCATGTCAGCAAACAAATGACGCCAGTATATACTACGGTAATAAATACTAAAAATACAACATCATCAATTTGACCAGCTAATGAGTCACTAATGACCAAAATATGAGGAAAAAAAACCAAAACGGGTCAAAAAAGGTATAATTACCATCCCGAAACATTGCAATTGGTATTTATTGACATTTGCCCCTAATTGAATGTTACAAGATGTTCTTACATTAATATTGCCAGCGATAGAAAGGATTGAACTGAAAATGGTGTTGCATACTACGTATGCAGCCATGCAAGAGACTGTTCCATCGGTGCCTAAAAACAGAGCATAAAAAGAAACATACAATAGACATTGTCAAATGACATACAAAATCACCAGTAGAGAATGAGTATATGTGCGCGTCTGGAAGAGAGAGATGCAAGATTACCACAAAGCTTAATAGCTGCTTCACACACTGGAACTATCAAATTGATGCGTTTATACTGAGACTCCTTAATTAATCCCATGTCCAATGCATAATCTGTATAAGCCTGGTACTGAATTGCTGGATCGGTAAGTCCATTTCCAATGCCAAATCCCTGCAAAACAACTCATAAAGTAAGTATATCATCAAGTTAATTGAGAAAAGAATGATCTTCTAACAGAAAGAGATACCTTCAGGTTTATGTGTATTCCTTCTTTAGCTTTGTTTCCTTGGTGGACTCGAGCAGCAATAGCAGGAATGTAATGGCCAGCGTACGATTCTCCGGTAATATAGAAGTCATTGTCTACAAATTCAGGATGCTGTGTGAAGAAGGCCTGAAATGTAACACCGGTATAATTATACCAGCAACAAGTTGAATGGTTTCATTTATATTTAACGAAATGCCATCATTAAATCATTAACAAAGAAAAATGCTACATGGGCCAATAATCAAATATTAAATGCAGTTATTGTGAATAGGCCAGACAGCAAATAAGCAAAATCACGAAATGAACTTCAACTGCAAAAATTCACTTCTAAATCTACTAAATTGACAAAGCAACAGTTCATATTCATGCCGTGAAACACAGACAACAGAACCAGAAATAGTCTCACAGCTAATGCACATATCTAATTATAAGGCTGTTTTGCATACACCATAAAAAAAAACTTGAGTGACAACCGCCTATTTAGGGTATTACGAATGCATCTATCGAGTGTGCAACGTGAAAGTTGCAGTGATCTTACAACCAAATGCAGAAAAAAAAAGATGCTCTCACAGCATACAAAAGATCAGCTCTAAAACAGAAGACCATAACAATTATGATAGCCAAGGACCAATGGCATATCTATCATTTCATCAAGGTCGATGACAACATCCTTATGAAGCATACTTTTCAGTTGCATAATTAAATACACAAGCAAGAAAGAAAACAAAAATACCTGCAAGAAGTCGTATAGGTCATCACTCACACCTTGTTCGTCATGGCGAATATCTCTCTTATCAGAGCTATAACTAAAGCCAGTCCCAGTAGGTTGGTCAACATATATTAAGTTTGACGCCTGCGTTTGCACAAAAACATTAAATGTATTGTTAGTCATATGATATATAAAAAAATGTACATTAGAAAACAAAAATGAAATTCAACTCTGATGTCACTTGAAAATTCACAATCACCCAACATCCGCTAACTAAAGCATCAACAAAGAATTCTAGTAGACAACTACAAAAAGCTAAAAGATGATAGTTGACCATATACCATTAAGCATTGTGATAATGAAACACTATAATGTAAATGTGTCAAATTTAACATGCAATGAGCATCATTATCGATTATAATTTTCAAGTTAATTATTCAACTTCAAATACATTATTTGCCAAGTATTTAATATCAAAACACTATATTAACTACTTGCAAAACATCTTTCCAAACTCAACGGATGAAACTGTTATACATTGATGAACTCTAGCGTCATCACTCTGAATACTATATAGGATTGCATATAGCCTACTTTACATAATAATATATTCATAAGTGAAAAAACTAATAAATTGATACACAAAGTCAGCAAAGGGATCTTAATTAGGTGTCAGCTAATATTAGAAAAAGTTTAATCCAATAGAAGGAAAAGTATTTGATGAAAATACGTAGACGATGAACAAGATAGAAAGTGGTACAATAAAATCATCCACTTCCCAAGTATAATCACAAATATTCAACCAAGAACAATCACCTGATCCCATCCATACTCATTCCAGACAAGAGTCATGTTATCCGCGATTTTGAAAGGGCCATTCTCATAGAAAAGAGCAAGCTCACTGCTACAACCTGGTCCCCCAGTCAGCCAGATAACAACAGGGTCTTTCTTGTTGTTCCGTGACTCGAAGAAAAAGTAAAACATCCTACACAAAAGCCATATACCATTTTTAGATACTAATGAGAAAATGATGTGACAGCAAACAACTCTTTCTGAAAGTGAAAACTTAATAAATAAGGTACATGTCTAACAAAGAAACCACAAAAACAACAAACGACTTTATACTAATAAAAGAATTAGCTAAACAACATGTGATTTAACAATGTTAAAGAGTCATCACTGGACCTATCCACATAACATCTAGGTCTCAATATCAGGTGAAGAGGTGATTTTCTTTCAAAAGTTCAAATAGTAAAACAATATCCGTAATCATCTACGATTAGTGAATAAGCAATGCTACCATAGCATTTAAAAAGAAGATCCCGTAAGAGCTTCAGCTATATCTCTGGGTAATTAAAGCATATATAAAGAACTGTAACTACTATTCGCTAACAAAGCTCCCTATAGTGAGGTTTGTAATCAACATCTTTACACATTTCTATGGCAATCATATGTTTAAATATGGACCCCATTTCCTTATCGTATCAATCTTATTGTTAGACTTGTTAACATTAATTCAATATCCTTCTAAATAAATAGGCGGACATAAGATCATAAAATAAAATAGGTTAATGGATGAAGTTGCATGTTGTTGGATAGGATTATCAGATACTCTGAAAATCAACAAACAACAGTTCTACATTCAATCTCATTAAATATTACCCAAAACCCAACTAATCGGCGAAGTTAAGAGCATCTACAGCATATGAAAATCATTCAGGGTAAGTCGGGTTAATGGTCGGTCAGTGTTACCACTGCAAATCAGTCCGCGTCGAGGTGTGAAAATAGTCCTCGTGATCCTGGCGCCAAGCAAACCAATGACTTTTCTGCCTTTCATTTTTTATTTTATTTTTTTGGTTCCAAAAATGGTTAGTGGTGGGTAATTTCCAATGAAGGTAAAAGTGGTGAATCAGTGGAGGTTCTGCGGATGCTCTAATGCTAGTCCCTCCGTCCCGGACCAAAATTATTTGTCCAAATTTTCTTTTCAGATTGTCCCAAATTAATTGTCCACTACTACTGAAAATATATAGTTAAGGTTGATCGAGTTTACCATATCACCCTTACTTGAAGTTATTATTACAAATTCAAAGAAAGCATTAATTAATGTAATTAGTTAAACCATGTCGTTCTCCAAAAAGTGTAAGAAAAGAGAAATACTGTATGTTTTTCTTAAACTATATGTGATTTTTTATGTTCTCAAGCTACTTAGACACTAATTTCGAAATGACTAGTTACACGAGCAAACTCATCTAAACATTTCTACCAAAATACGTATTAAAAAAAAAAAAAAAAAAAAAAAAAAAAAAAGGGAAAAAGATCTCAAATATTTCAAAATCAGCAAATTTACCAAAACAAACACAATATCACATAAACTAACAGCAAACTTATATAAAATTAGGGTTTGAAGAATATATACTGAACAACAATCAAATGTTGACCTAAATTTGATTCATATCTAACTAGGGGGTGCTTGTTTTTCAAAAAATACCTCTTATTGACTCTTACCTCTGACTCCGTAAGAGGCGGTAAGAGGTTAGGGTGTGTTTTTTCATTTTAAGTAAGAGGCGGTAAGATGTATTGAGTATTACTCATTAAGAGGTGGAGGGAGTATCTTATTGCATCTCAATGGCTTATACTTTTGTTGTTTCTATTTATGTTTATGTTTTTTAATTTTTTTTCCGTTAATTATATTTAATTTTTTTTTTCTTAATTATATGTATACATTGACTTTTTCTTTCTTGTTTTACAAAAATGTAACGAAAATATGTGTTATAAATTTGCGATTTGAACACACATATTTGTATAATAGAGTAAACATTTACACACATTTATTACACACATTTATCGATTTGACATAAATATACTATTGATATTGTAAAATAAATGCAACGTTTTTCATATTTAGATTGCAAAATATGACACCATTCAGACATTTTACCACATGAAAAAATAAACAACCTTATATGATTCAGATTCAAACTTCTCAAGCACATCTTAACCCTAAGATGCGGTAGTAAGTAGATTGAAACCCAAAACATCTTGATGAAACAAACAACACCTAAATTTGATTCATATCTAAATACAGTAGTAATATAACAAAACAACCAAAGGGCTTGTGTCCCAATGATTGCGGGTTCATGCCCCGCTTAGGACATGTGAGATATATTTGTGGTGTAAACATCTATTAATACTATTAAAACAAGGTTTATGCATACGTCATCTTTGACTAAGTGTCAATATATTATTGGATAACTGAATTAAAAATAATTAATTGATGATGTCATCTTTAAAACTTATTTATTAATCTTTTAATTTTTAAAAACACAATGGAGATACTATCTTTATAATTTATCTACCGCAAACCTTGGAAAGGGGAGCCCACTAATACTGGAATTTGAATTCTAATTTTGCTTCTCCTCTATTCCATCATTCGCCATCTACTTCAGAATTCAAGTTCAAAAATTCCTCTATGACTTTTCATTTTCTTTCTTTTCCATCTTCATTTTATCATTATTATCCTACCATCATCTCTCCCTTAGTTTTTATACCAACTAAATTGACTTCATTGTTGATTTTGATATGACCAATTTTAATATTGGATTGTGTGGCTTTAATTGCTTACTCGTGCCATTGTTAATGTGTCATTTGATATTGGATTTTTTTACTATCAGTTTTGAAGGTTAGCTTATCGATGGAAAATTCTGAGGTAAATTTAGTACTTTCAAATTCATGATTATTGTTTTGATAGTTGAGTTTGGTTTTTTTATTTTGGTTTTTTATTGAGTTGGCTATAGGTTTGTTCATTTGATGAACTGATGCACACCAACAATTTGATGTTTGTGAAGGGTTTTAAAAAGAATGAGAAAGAGATGAATTAAGAAAGAGGTACTTTCAAAGAAATGTTTGTTACGATTAATTGTCACATGAATTTTTGTGTCTTTGCTAAGACCGTTTAGCTTGAACTTAAGTTGATTGTATTAGTTGTTTTGTAGACAGAATTATGGATCTTGTGTGGTTTTAATACTTAATGTTGAGGTGTAGTCTCTATTTTTTAGGAGTTGCTCTTG
Source organism: Chrysanthemum lavandulifolium (assembly GCA_022545495.1). Taxonomy (NCBI): domain Eukaryota; kingdom Viridiplantae; phylum Streptophyta; class Magnoliopsida; order Asterales; family Asteraceae; genus Chrysanthemum; species Chrysanthemum lavandulifolium. The sequence goes on from CM040244.1 coordinate 106,811,722, forward strand.
AGTTGGATACATGGTGTAGTCTGTATATGTTGCCTTTGGGGTTTGTGGTCCTGAACGCGTTAATAAAGATTTGTAATGTTACTATTTCAGGCTGTGTAAGTGCACACTTTTACAAACGTTTAAATGAACAGGTTTGTCTGATTTGCGGAGTTAAAAATGAAAACGATAAATGCTGTTGGTAAAAGGGTGTGACTAAAGTTTCATGCATGTCGTCAGTGACTCTATAGTCGATGAATTATGAATTCTTGCTCCCACTCAGGTAAGTTGCAATTTTAGTTTGATTTGTTTTACTTTTAAATTGCAGAGAACCTGTATATCTATTTATTTTGTTCTATAGTTTTCTTACCAATATCACAATTCACCTGAACTAAAACATGGTTCCTTTTAGCTAAAACTTTCAACATAACACCTAGATGATAAATAATGGCTTAAGCTACATATCAAGTAGATGAAGGCATCTTTAGAAGTAATGAAACACATGACTATTAAAAATGTTAGATAGATCTCGAAGCCACTTGAATTGTTATTGGGACAAATAGTTACTTTTTTGTTTAACAAACATCTAAAACTCAATTAATGAATGAAAATATTTTATTTACCACTATCATCATTGTTCATTTTGCAGAAAATGGTTGCTTGAAAATTTTCATTGTGATTTATCTTCTAATGACCTACTCTCTTAGATTAGGCAAGATGTTCATGCTTATAAGTGTGACTTTTGATTTTTGTTTTCGAGTTTTCACTAAACTACTTTTTTAAGTTGTTAAGTTTGTCTGGTCCTTTTTTTTTTTAAATAAGGCTGATTTAACCCAAGGATTGTGTGAAAAAATGAACTAAAGTAGTATAATTGGCCCAAGTGGTTACTCCGTTATATATGGCTCTTTTGTCTTTCTAATAAATATATTTAAGAGGTTGAAGATGATTACTGCAATCATATTTTTTGTCGGGCAACATCTGTGTAATCTAAGCCAAATGTATATTCGGAAACTTGATATCTAATCATGCAATAAGCATCGTAGGAAAAGGTTATGTTAAGGGTAGCAGTTGGAGTTTCTACTTAAATGATTTAGGTGTTTATGCGACAAGTGAAGTTATTTTGGGAGTTTTCACTTGCATCGACATATTTTGCATGTTTCTTTAAAGTTATCTATTGTATTTGGCCAGTTGGACTACATGTAAACAAAACTTAATATGAATCGAGGCATTCATAAGTAGATGGGTTAATCTCTACTATTCTTCATCATAAGTAATTAGAGGTAAAACTTAATCGTTTTAAAATGTTCTATCTGCAGGTGTTGCACGTACGCTTGAAGCGAGAGCATTGACGGGAGGAGATTTTGGGCAAAATGTTGGAATTTTTGCTTAAACTGTATATGTTAGACGTTATGGCACCCTAGGTCAAGTTCATTCAATGGTGGCCAGAAAAGGCCGAATAAAGGGTTTATAGCTCTTGACTTTTTAGGAACTTATAGCAATAACTTGGTGTCTTCTATAAAGTAATTTAGTAAAGGTCCTTTATAAATCTATACTTATATTACTGAAAATAAGATAAAATATGGTCATTCTATAGTCGGAATAAATTTTATCATTGGTGGAACAAGTTTTGCATGATGTAATGGATGTTATATTGGTTTTTGGTCTATGTAGTCCTAAGTCTAGAATAGCTTATCGTGAACTTTCTCTCAAGACAGGAAGTTTTACTTATCAAATTGAAATTTTAGTCTAATATTCTTCTATGCATTTTTCAAGTTCCTTTGTACGAGAAGCAATTAGTTAATGTCGCATAATTTGTTTTTCTAGCTAATTTATTACATCTCTTTTGACCCGTTCATAGTAAATGGGTCGTATTTGCCACTCTCATTTCTTGTGTTTTTATGCATATTGATAGTTGTGTTTAATATTAACCTTATCTTAGATGACAAATACAAACAAGAAGCGCAAAGTTTCAAAAACGCGATGTATGCGACATCGTCCAAGGATGCTCATAATAGCCTCTTACAATATTCATTATGAGGGCATTTTGAGGCGTTCATTTAACTTCTACGATTGAAATTTGTTTTTAGATGGCGTAAAGGGATTGGTGGGAAAGAAAAGTTCAATTTCTAGAGTTGTAGATGCTTCGGATTTTTTATCGCTCAAATACAAGAAAAAGGCCATCCTCTAAATTCAGAATTTGTTCTATAACATTTGTTTTTTATATAATTGAATTAAATTAAAACAAAACTAAAACAGCCCGTGTATTACACGGGTCTTAAACTAGTAGTTATAAAAAAGGGATGATACTCACACCACATTTTTTTTATGCATACGCCACAATTTATTCATTACACTATTGTAAAGTACAAACTGTAATGCATAAATTATGGTGTATGCATAATTAAAAAAAAAATGTGGTGTGAGTATCAATTCAATTTTAAAAATAAATGAATAAATAAACAGTAGTAATATAAGAAAAAGTAAAATAAAGACTAGAAGAAGAAAAAACATACTGAGCAGCATGAGAATGTTGAATCTGATAATAACCAGCATGATGACCCAAGTCCTCAACCGTCACACCATCACTCTCCACAAAATTAGAAACCTAAACAGCTTCTCAACAACCTTACCAGACTTATTATTATTCCTCACATAACCACCGTCTTCAACTAAATTAACCGAATGTTTCGAAACAGATTCAAGCTCCTGATCAAGCTACTTGCTTGAGTTGACGGTAAGATTGTTTGCGGCAGAGGGAGAGATGATGTCGATGGTGAGAGGATCAACAGAGAGAGGATGATGAGAGAGAAAACTAGTTTCATTTTTCTTGTTAGAGAAGGAAGTTGTGGAGAAGTGGGGGGCTTTTATAGCAGTCTGATGGGAAACGGTGTCGTTTGTGTTTTGGGAAGTGGGAGTTTGGGTTTGGGGGTTTGAAGTGATAACACGTGGTTGGATCTTTGTTTGCGTAGTACTTCCACTCACCGATGATTAATTAAATAAGGTGTGTTTTTGTCAAACTTGGTTAATTTAGATGATCTTGGTTCGTGCGTTTTGGTCATGGAATAGGAGGATATGGATTTGATAAAAAGTCACTAAGGCTAAACGTAATACAAATTGCAGAATCAGTCGTAATTAAATACACCATGTCCTCACAACCAACCAATAATTTCATTCCACTTTAATTTACACTCACCATACTCACCATATGGTTTTTAAGAAGTGATGATTATTCCATCACTATTTTTTTTTTTTTTTTTTTTTTTAATTTATAATTAAATCAAACAATTAATTAAAACATAATATTTCATTAATAATAAAAACAAATTACATAATACTTAAAAAAATGGCATAATACTAAAAATGAGCGATCTAAATATCCGGTACCATCCATATTGCTCGCGATCGTCACGTTTTTAGCAATCGTGATCTCTCGCATTTCTGGATCGATTATGTGATCGTGGCGTTGGTTATAGAGCGTGGTCTTAGATGATAAAACTTTTCTTGATAATACGTATTTGGTAACAACAATTTTTCGGCCAAGCCATCTTTGTAGACCTTTGCTCATTATCGATTCCAATATTTGTGTTTTCCTTTATCGGCGTGGTTACGAAGCCTCCAAAGAATACTTTCATTTTGCGTGGTTGTCAAGCGGGTTGTGATCGAGAGCCTCGTCACGACCTTTGGATGATGAGGAACCATTTTACCTTTCCTAGCATCCATCCTTTTACTAATATAATTTTGGAAGAAAGAAGATGGAAGAATGTGATTAAATTTGTGATTTAAAGTGTATATTTATAAGGATTTTTTTTTTTTTTTTTTAATTGTGGACAAAATAGCCAAACGGCTATAATTTTAAAAATCAAACACACGCCCTCTTTGATTTTTCTCCATGCCAGAAGTGCAAAAAAAGCCGCATGCCATACCGATTTCATGATACCGCTAGTGGCAATGGGATGCGCGATGATACCTAGCAAACCAGGTTCCATACTGGGGTGTTGCCACCCCCCTAAGCCCTCGATTGATTGGTCGATCGACTGGACGATCGATTGTTTTTATTGTGGGTATCGATCGTCAGTCGATTGATCATTGTTTTTTTAGTTTTGAGTTGCGGTCTTGATCTATGAAGATTGGGAGTAAAGTACACATTTGGCCCTTTTTGTTTTTTTACCGTTATGTATTAAAAAAAATTAAACACTTTATTTTACATTAAAAATACTTAACACAAACCACAATTCAAACTCATTTATCTTATCATTTATACACATTTTAAATGGCTTGTTCGCTTTCACACACCGTCGAGGAAATAAAAGCTATGGTCCAAAAACAAATCGACGAGGATAAAGCTCGTCAACAAGTACTTATGAACTTAGTAGTAGATTTGAGAATGCAAAGATTCTAAAGATGATCGAGGAACGCGACGTGAATGCAATGACATTCCATAAGGAAACATGCTTTGATTGATGCTTATTTGAATCAAACATCTGATTTCGATTATGAGATGCATAATGTTTTGTTTCGAAGTGGAAAATTAGAAATGCTTAATTTTTATTTTTTTCGATGCATGTTAAAATTAAGTAGGAATATTGTGTGTTTCTATTGTTTTTTAAATTTCGTATTGTAATATTTTATTTATTTAAATGAATGTAAATTTATTTTCGGTGACTGAAGAACCAAAAGAGAATACTAACTTTTATTCATTAAACAAGCAAAACAGAGTACGATATTCAAATGAAAATAAAACTACTATACAGAAAATAAAATACATAAGTTCTTCAGCCATAAATTAATCTGTGTAATAACCATCGTCGTAAGGAGAAAAATCCCCAAAATCCTCTTCCCACTCCTTATACGCTTCGTCAAACCGACGTTCCTCTTCCCGCTCCTTACGAGCTTCTTCTTCCAGCTCATTACGAGCTTCTTCTTCCCTTGCTTTTTTTTCTTCAATTGCTCTCAATGTTTCTTCATCCATAAAGTTGTCGTTCCTCTTCTCGCATTAAACGAGTTGCCAATTGGTTCCTCAACCAGTTCATATTCATCATCTTTCGTTGGAAATGACGGAATGATATCTGAGGGTGGAGTATTAACGGTTTTTTCGGGTATCGAGGAATTGTTTCCGGGAGTGTTTTCTTGAGACATTTTTGTATAAAATGGTGAAGTTCAGAGAAGTTGTGTGAGTGTGATGTGTTTTTTTTGTTGAAAATGCAGGGGTGGATATATATAGGGAAAAAAGATATGGTTTGTTTTGAAAAATATAAAAAGATATGATTTTTTTTTGAAAAAAAAATGATGGTCGCCCTTACTGTGGCAAAAAATTGGCTGGTAGTCGTCGGAGAGAGAAAGATGATGTGGCAGGTAAAATGATGGTTGCTGATAGTCATTACTGTGTTCAGCCTAAGGTCGGTTTTATATATAGGATTGAGACCAAATATTCTATTTTTGACACACCCCATCATAAGACTTTGGTTTACAACTCAATTTTTTATTTTTTGACAGTTACTATTTTTTATCTCTCCTATAAAATCATCACCTATTTTTCTTTTCTTCTTTACCAAAATCCCATCAATACTTCTTGATGATTATACTGGGCATCAAATGTTCAATGGTTTGAGAAAAAGAATAAATAATTGACGTTTAATGGATTCTAGGAATGCCTTTGCTGGTTGTGTGCGGTCTTTGGCCTCAGTGTTAGATTGTTTCATGGTCTGTTGTGCAGTTTTTGCTACTGTCGTGTTTCACGCAAATTAAGTAGATTTTGTATGTTTGAGTCCTTTTTAGTTTTTTGTGTTTAGGTGGGCTACTAAGTTGATACCCTTTCTACTGATGTATCCACATCTACTGATTTATTTTTTTATTTTTTATTTTTTATTTATTTTTTTATTTTTTTGTGGGCTGCTAGTTATCAAGTATTGTATTACCCTTTGGATTATTAAAAATATTTTGATTTTGATTTTGAGATCATATTTTGTGCGATTATATGTTTGAAATTTTATGTTCTCGTTTATGGTTAATTTTAAGTCTGTATTGCACTTATATTCGGATGCATAAATAATAATAAAAACATATATATATATATATATATATATATATATATATATATATATAGGGAAGAGATCAGGTTGAAGAAAACTAAAATGAGAAGAATAAAAGAAATTTACCTACACATTTCAAATAGGGAGAAAATTTTAAGGAGTCGTATATTTTTATGAAAGGTATTGTCCGAAATGAGTAGTTGTGATTTTTTAAATCATTCTTATTTTTAAGTTTTCCTCGTTTGATCACTAGCTATATATGTATATATATATATATATATATATATATATATATATATATATATATATATATATATATATATATATATATATATATATATATATATATATATATATATATATATATATATATATATATATATATATATATATATATATATATATATATATATATATATATATATATATGTGTGTGTACATATATATATGTATATATATATATGTGTGTATATGTGTATATATATATACACATATATATATATATATAGTTAGGATCAAATAAGAGATTCTTAAAATAAGAGGGATAAGAAGAACTATAAATCCGAGAGGATCATCGACGCTAAATTAGATGCACCCAATATAATCTTGGATGCATTATAACAGCATAGTGTATTTCTAGCTTTTAATCGGATCGTATATGTATATTAGATCGTTTCATGATTTCTTGTTTTTTGTTTCTCTGCTAGGCAAAATCATGAAAATCAATTTACCATCTATCATCAATTAACTTTCGAGCTCGAGATATTGCATCATATGAATAGAAATGCATCGAGATGCAAGTCGTTGCATCTCAGATGTGTGGTTTAGTCACTTTATTTTAATTTCTTACCACGGATCCTACTATATATATATATATATATATATATATATATATATATATATATATATATATATATATATATATATATATATATATATATATATATATATATATATATATATAGAATGAGGTTCATGTAAGATAGTACTTAAAGTAGAATAGTGTAGGAAGCCAATAAGATAGTGCCAAGTGGATGTTTAATTTATTTAAGTAAAACAACTTAATTAAATAAATTAAAGGGTATAATCGTAATCTTGTGTTAACCCTCTTGGCATCAGAATCTTTGGATTTAGGCTAACTTATTATCCTTGTTTGTGCCTTCGTATACATTTTCATCGGCCCAGAGCTAGCATTAGCGGTTGTCATTTATCAAGCCAGAGCTAACTTGGTTGTCATTGCCATTTTTTTAGTCTACGACTCTACGACGCCGCGTCCATTTACTCATTGTGAATAACTGAATACACAAATCATGCGTCATTAAAACCATAACTACTAACAGTGGCGAATACCTAAACATCTTTAGCAAGTCCAAATACTATGCGTTGTGTCTCATCACAGGCCGCGTGTATCATAACTGGTTGATCGATAATGTGTAGATAAGCTGATGTTTATCATAGCCTCCGTCGTAGCCTACATCTTTTTATCATATCGTAGTTTCGAACAAGTTGATATGTATATGCTCGCGAGATGTTTGTGGGTGTTTCATTTTATGCATCTATAATCACGTTGAAACTATGAAGAATTTTGGAATGTCACACAGGCAATTGATGCTTGACTTGGGCATATTGGTGCATGCTATGCAACGTGTATCTCTAAATGTTTTGTCCATAAATCACCCATCGGTGTGTTCTTATTTGGTGTTCATATTTTTATTTCTTACTTGGTGTTCTTATCATATACATAAAAGAGCCATGATATGATGCATCAATTTTTATTGAAGTATGTAACATTTACAAATCACATAGTAGTGTGTGTCCAAATGGGTTAGACGTTAATAAATTCTTTTTCATGTATTGATTTTAGGACTAATAACATCGTAATATATCATATTTGTCACTTACAACTTTTGTATGTATTGAATAATTTTTTTTCTTTCTATTTTATGTACTAAACTTGATTTTATTATATTTTTTGTGTACTTTATGACAATTATGATACATATAGTAACAAAAAATGAGAAGCAAAATGGTCATAAAGTACACCAAAAATACAATAAAATACAAGTTTAGTACATTGTATAATAAAAAAAAATTGTTCGATACGTATAAAATGCGGTAAAATAAATATGATAAATTCTGATGCCATTAATAAAAATTGATTTTATATCACTTATGTATTATTTAGTGCTTGTGTATCTAATTTTATTACATTAATATGAAGAGATTTTAATCTACTTTTGTTTCTAGCTATTTTATGTTAGTAGAGTAAAATTAGATGTGAATCAATGATGTGTGTAAGCTAAGCATCGTTTTTGTCAAACTGACTGAAACATCTAAAAAGCAACAAATGCATCAAAATAGAAAATATCTCAAAATTGTGTTTTATATGTTTGGATGCAAAACTATTGAAAACAAATGAAAATCGAACAAAGTTTGCATAATCAGCGGTTTCAGTCCCAGACTTTCAAAATGGCAAAACAAGTCCCGGGATTTTCAAATTGCAAAATATTATTTATGGCCCTTGGTTAATAAAGTTTGTCATTTATGGTCCTTATAATAATTTTGGAAAATTACTCTGGTCACTGAGTTTCGATTATACATGATAAGTCCTTAGCTATTAATTGGATCAAAATTAAACTACCTAAGCCCAAACCCACTGGTCGAACCTAGTCTGCCGGTCAACACCCACCCAGATAACTTACCGTTTTTACAAACCCATCTCCTTTTTTCTGCTTTACCCAAACCGAAACATTCACCCTTTTATCCAAATCCTTTCACCCAAACACTCAGCCCTAATCCCTCATTGCCGGTTACCCCGAATCCCAACCCACTATCCTCTTTTGAGTGCCACTGTGAAATCCATGTAAAAACCCCATGGACAGGTGTGATTTGTTCAAAATCATACCTAACGCGTTGAATGGCTTTGATCAGTCTCAAGAAAGCCTGAGAAGGTTTTGGATGTTTTGTCTCACAAAAAGAAACACAATGGCGAGCGGAGAGAAGAAGACATTTTTTACTTTTCACGTATAAATAGGCTTTTTAGGATTAGTATACATTTTGTCTAGAATTCTCGAGTTCTAGTCCCATTTTATTTCAACATCGATTACTTTCATTGTATCTTTAACTTTCAATGCAATTTAAATTCATTTTTAGTTTAGATTATTCAAAATTTATCACGGTTTGAGATTTGTTGTTCATTGTGTTCTTAATTGGTTTTAAGGTCATTTTGAAGTTTGTTGTTAATGATAAAAAGCAGTTTTTTTTAAGTTTCCAAAATCTTTTCTGTTTCAAAAGTTGCCTTTTCGCCTGTTTGGATTTGTAGAAGATTTAGGTCAATTCATGTTTTTGACCCATTGTGGGTCTCAAAATAGTTTTTTAATGTTAAATTTGTAAGTTTCTTTGTCATTATAGTGTTCTCAAGGTGTTTTAAGTTGCAATCGGTTTTGAATTAGTTTCTAAAAGTTTGTTTGAAGCTTTCATCGATGTATGTTCTCACTTACGCTACTGTGATAGTTTGTAGTTTTTTTTGTAGCTTGTTAAAAGCTCAACAATAGCTACTCTTTAGTTTATAGGATACCTTTAGTATGCTAGTTATGTACTTGACTTATTTAGGACTTTAGGGCATCTAAGTTGCTTATTTATAAGCTCGAATAACACCCTTTGATTGTATTTGTGCTGATGACTGCTAAAGTGTGTGTGAGTGCTACGATTGCTGGGTGGGTTCTTTTGGGCTTATTTCCTTCTTGTTTAGCTTATTTAGATTCCTTAGGTGTTTTTAGATAAGCTTAGGTTAGATTTCTAGTTAGTAGCTTATTTGATGCTTATTAGTTAGATCATAGCCTTAGATTCCATTGAGATTAGCTCATGTCAAGCCGCTTGGCTGCTCATTTCCTTTTCTTAGTTTTTTTTTAGCTTATATTAGATGTTATGCATGTCTTGTTAGCTTATTTCATGATTTGGTTAACTTCTGAGCTTGTGTAGCTTTTGTAGCTTTTTGTCCATTAGTTAGCCGTTTAGCCAAACAACCCTTTAGTTAATAATGTCTTGCACCAATAAGGTACATTACGACTTATTATAAGCTTTCAAGCTTAAGTTTTGCTAAAAATATTTAATATAGTGCTTAAATTAAGTTGGCAAAGAAAAAAATCAAAAAAAAATAAATAATAATAATAAGTGCAAAAAGATATAGCGAACACGGAATCGAACCACAGTCTTATGTCACTTTTCGACCGCAGTGCAACCTACACTCACTCACCATCCGATCTAGTGCTTGTCTTGTGTCATGGTTTACTTTATTAAATACTTAATAGTCATTTTCACTTTAATTATTAACTTATTTTCTTTTTAATTCTTTGAATCAATAAGCATTATGCTTTTTTTATTTTTAATTCATTTTAGTCTAAAGTAATTTTTGTAAATTTTATGAGAATTTTCTAAAATGTTTAGTATTTTAGTAATTAATTTAGTTTAAAATAGTTTTAATTCGTAATAATTATTTTAAAAGTCGAAAAAATACCCGGCTTTTTTCTAAAATTATTTTAGTCGTTTAGAATGTAGGAAAATTGGTTTACTCCGTAGGTCTTAAATTGCATTATTTTCACTTTTTGAAGCTCGGGATTAGCACGGGTTTTCCGTTTTTTAGTTTTAGCCCATTAGGACTTAGTTTAGCCGTTTCATTGTTTCTTATGCTTGGTAGTAGTTAATTTAGTTATTTACTTTGTTCCACCTTAATTACATTCCGGGTACTTTAATTTTTAGAAACCGTAACCAAAAACAAAAACTTGTTAACCAATTCAAGTCTAATCACGAACTCGATGATTAGTCAATTTACACCTCGTTGGGACACGACCGGAAATCACTTCCGGTATCACTTTTATCACATTCGTGAGCTTTTGCACGTTAACCCTTTCCTAAAAGATGATTGTTCGAATTTCACGATTAATTTGATATTTTGATATTTGTGTTTACTTTACGAATCAAATTTTGCTAGCATTACGGGAGGTGTTCGCGACAATATCGTGATTTTGCGATTAGTGACTTGAAGAACCTTCCTCGTGAAGTTACCGTTTTTGAAAATACAAAAAATACTCTTCTCATTCCTCTTATTCGTTGATTCTATTTCTCTTACCTCTTTTGCCGTTTGATTCTATTCTTGGTTATCCTCTCGATCACTCAATTCTATTTCTTTAACCCTACACATGTTTAATTCTCATGGCGACGATCGATTATCGTCGTTGTTTTCATTACAAAGGGCGTATGGAAGAGGATCAAGTTTATTGTCTCGATCGATTGTTTATGTAAGCGGTGTGGAAGGGTTGGAGCAAGCAAATATTGCTATTGGTGCGAATTATCCGATAAAACTCTCTCGATGATTCTCAGATTTTGAACCATCATCCGCCAACTTAGATGTTTGTTCTATTGTTTGATCCCAACCGTCTAGATTTGATCCAAATCTTTCGCGATTCTGATTAAGGTTAAGAGAAAGAGCAGAGAAGAGGAGATCGAAGCTGAGTGGTGGAAATTGCTAGCTCGAGAGCAACACGCACTGTATCCCGCCTCCGGAATCTTCAAAACCTTTTTGAGACGATTTCATGAACATTGTTCAAAATTGCTTAAATGAATTCGTCACAATTTCAACCGAGAATACCGTTTTACCACCATTTGTGATGTTGTTGAGCCTCGATTCCTACTCCGTGCGAGATACTTCGTTCGATCAAGAGTATTACTACGGTTGCGAGACGTGTTACCGAAAGGTTTTCGTTGTTTCAAATGTATGTGGGAGTGGTGTGAAACTATCTTATTGATGGATGTTGTTCGATTTGCAGCGAGAATTCATTCACTTATGATTCTAACCCAACTCTTTCAATTATCCTCAAACGATTTCAACTACTCCTCCACAAAATTCATACGAACCACGGTAGTACTATCATCATTTCGGTGATTCATCGTTTCAAAGTTTCTCTCCCCAATACCCTCATTGTGATAAGTGGGGGGTCCTGATGATTATCAATGTCAATCGTGGAATCAAAATTACTATGGACCCCGATCCTTGTTATAACACTTCTAGTTTTGACATCATCCAACTCCATGACTTCCGTCATTGATCAATTTCCTCGTATAATCCTTGAAGAACTTTCCGAGGAACAATTGCTTTCATGAACGAAGATTTCTCGATGAGCGAGACGAAAAAGCTTCTCTATTTAATAGGCCTCCAGCGGCATTTTCTATTTAATGAAGCTTGCCGTCTAGATGGCGAGGATGAGGAAGATTGGGAGATAACAAGGACAAGAGTGCATATCTCAAGTCCAAAGTACCGCATGTCCACTCTCCGCCCTCATGTGCCTATCTACCATAGAACCTTGGATAACCTTTTAACGGGGACGAGCATCTTAGCACTATTAGGAAGCGGAACTGTCTTGTGTTGAGAGCCTTGTCCCAACCCAAATGAATCAGGGTTATCTCTGGTGATATGTGATGAGCCTCTGATGATGATTCTTCTCCCGCTGAAAAGAACCTATTAAGGTGATCTCCGAGTCCGAAAATGACTATCGTCGTTTGATGATTCCTTATCGTGTGGAACATCGAGTATGTGGAGGAAATACCTTCCGAGCTCGTCGACTGAAGAAGTGAGAAGATGTTGATCCCGATGATCTTGATATGGACACCGATTTTGAGACGGATGATGAAGATATTCTCGTTGTGTCAGAAACCTTTTGCTATGGCGTTCACTAATCCTCTGTTTGACTTGATTACGAATTCAATCTAGTTTGAGATAATCACATCTTTGATATTGAATGAGGATAGTGACTCTTACATGGAGAACCTCATTACATCTCCATCTTTACCGAAGATAAGAATAGTGGCAATCCACTTCGGACGTTAGACCTCTCGAGGAGTTCTCCGATGAACTCGCTTATTGATCATTCTCCGCCGGGAGATGATGATGCTCGCCGACTTTGAAGCGGGCACTTGCACGGTGGAAAATCTTCTTACAATTGGTCTTTTGATAATCGTCGAGTGACACTCTTATGGAAGGGTCGACTCAATTCTTTCTCGGATGACTCGATACCTTGGGTTTCGGAGTGACGATTATGGCTTAGGTCCATCATCCACTCGTCCGCCGCTAAACCGCCGGATGATGGAACCTCTTAAGCCCGACACGGATGTTTCATTGCTTGAGTGGTGGATAAGATTTACGAACATTCCGTCAATGTTCCTCAATCTAATCTTTTACCCATGACCAACGTTGTCATGAGATTGACACTTTGCCTTCTCCTCCCATTTCTTCTCCTTTCCTTCACTCTTCGGGTGAAGATACCATCTTTGACCGGCATTTCTCATTCTTTTCGGTAGGCTTATATCTCATCTGAAGTGGAACTTTCAAGACATTCAATGTTTATCTAAACCATTTGAATGAAAGTCAGATGGAGATCTTTATTCCACTTGCTCCCCATGGACCAATGAATTCGGGTCGAGTCGAGCTAGCGACTCGGTTAACAAAACAAAGAGCATAACATGGTTTTCACCGTGTGTACCACCTAGTGTTGGGAGTTGCCCCATTGTTGTATATAAGTTTTCATTAAAAAAAAAAAAAAAAAATTAAATTTCAAATAATGGCCGTAGTATTTCCTTTTATCGTTTCATGTTTCGGCATAATCGCTGCATTTGAATATTGAGGCAATATTCATTTCTAGTGGGGGAATTCTACCTAATTTTATCATGTAATTATACTTGATTCCCCATTTTCGCCAAAATATTTTTGGAGTAAGTGTTTTACACTTACTCGCATTATGGTTATCATCCGCCATGTCTAATAAACAAAAGGATTGGCTAATCCAGAGCAAACGGCTCTTGGTAAAGATATCTCAAATCCGCTGATGGCTTGCAATTTGCCCAAAGTTGTATGGTGTTCATTTCGCATATCTTTAATTAGTGAAGAGTTTGCTAGCCCGCAAGTTTATGGCTTGTGGTAAAGGAAGTTGGAAAACCATAATTGGTAATCGACTCACCAAAGATATTTTATCTAAGAGTTGGCTAGTCCGTAGCAACGGCCTCGGTAAAGACAAATCAAATCCGTTGAAAGCTAGTGATTTGCTCGAAATCATATAGTTATCGATGTACCATAGTTCTTCTTGAACTGAAACATTTGGCTACTCCAAAAGTAATGGCTTTTGGTAAAGAGATTCAAACCATTAAGTTTTTTCAAAAGATTGCTGTGGACTAGCAATGGTTTAAATAATGGGGATTGATGAGTGTGTAAAAACTCATCATTTTGGTCAATCTGAATCGCAAAACATCTAAAACACCTCGAAAATGCATCAAAATCCTGAAAATATCTCAAAATTGTGTTTTATATGTTTCGATGCAAAACTATTGAAAAAATGAAAATCGAACAAAGTTTCATTGAATCGGCAATTTCATTCCCCGACTTTCAAAATGGCAAAACAAGTCCCTGGATTTTCAAATTGCAAAATATTATTTATGGCCCTTGGTTAATAAAGTTTGTCATTTATGGTCCTTATAATAATTTTTGGAAAATTACGACTCTGGTCCTCGGAGTTTCAGATTATACATGATAAGTCCATCGCTATTAATTGGATCAAAATTAAACTACCTAAGCCCAAACCCACGGTCAAACCTAGTCTACCCGTCAACACCCACCCAAGATAACTTTCCCATTTTTTACCTAAACCCATCTCCTTCCCTTCCCTTTTACCCAAAACCCAAACATTCACCCTTTTATCCAAATCCTTCACCCAAAACACTCAACCCTAATCCCCTCTATTACCCAGTTACCCCCAAATCCCTAACCCACTATCCCTCTTCCCCAAGTGCCACTGTGGAAATCCATGTAAAAAAAACCCCATGGACGGCTGTGATTTATTCAAAATCCATACCTAACAGTTGAATGGCTTTGATCAGTCTCAAGAAAGCACAAGAGAAGGTTTTTGGATGTTTTGTCTCACAAAAAGAAACACAATGGCAGAAGCAGAGAAGAGAAGAAGACATTTTTTTTACTTTTCCTGTATAAATAGGCTTTTTAGGATTAGTATACATTTTGTCTAGAATTTTCAAGTTCTAGTCCCATTTTTATTTCACTGTCAGTTACTTTCATTGTATCTTTAACTTTCAATGCAATTTAAATTACGCTTTTTAGTTTGAGTTATTCAAAATTTATACGGTTTGAGATTTGTTGTTCATTGTGTTCTTAATTGGTTTTAAGGTCATTTTGAAGTTTGTTGTTAATGATAAAAAGCTTTTTTTAAGTTTCCAAAATCTTTCTGTTTCAAAAGTTGCCCGCTTTATACTGTTTGGATTTGTAGAAGATTTGGGTCAAATTCATGTTTTGACCCATTGTGGGTCTCAAAATAGTTTGCTTAATGTTAAATTTGTAAGTTTTGTCATTATAGTGTTCTCAAGGTGTTTTAAGTTGCAATCGGCTTTTGAATTAGTTTCTAAAAGTTTGTTTGAAGCTTTCATCAAGAAAGCATGTTACGCCGCCACACTAATGACTGTTTAGTTTTTTTTTGTAGCTTGTTAAAAGCTCAACAATAGCTACTCTTTAGTTTATAGGATACCTTTAGTATGCTAGTTATGTACTTGACTTATTTAGGACTTGTAGGGCATCTAAGTGCTTATTTATAAGCTCAAATAACACCCCTTTCGATCAGTATTTGTTGTGCAGAACTGCACAAAGAGTGCAGTGCTACGATTACGCGATGGAGTTCTTTTCGAGCTTATTTCCTTCTTGTTTAGCTTATTTAGATTCCTTAGTGTTTTTAGATGCTTAGGTTAAGATTTCTAGTTAGTAGCTTATTTGATGCTTATTAGTTAGATCATAGCCTTAGGATTCCATTGAGATTAGCTCATATCCAAACTGCTTGGCCTGCTCATTTTCCTTTTTCTTAGTTCATTTTTTTTAGCTTATATTAGATGTTATGCATGTCTTGTTAGCTTATTTCATGATTTGGTTAACTTCTTCAAGCTTGTGTAGCTTTTTGTAGCTTTTTGTCCCTTAGTTAGCCGTTTAGCCAAACAACCCTTTAGTTAATAATCTGCTGCACCAATAAGCTGTTACAGCTTATTATAAGCTTTCCAAGCTTAAGTTTTTGCTAAAAATATTTAATATAGTGCTTAAATTAAGTTGGCAAAAGAAAAAAATCAAAAAAAAATAATAATAATAATAATAAGTGCAAAAAGATATGACAGAACCTGGAATCGAACCCTGGTCTTATGTCACTTTTCAGACGCAGCACAACCTACACTCACTCACCATCTGATCTAGTGCTTGTCTTGTGTCATGGTTTACTTTATTAAATACTTAATAGTCATTTTCACTTTAATTATTAGCTTATTTTCTTTTTTAATTGCTGAATCCAATAAGCAGTATGCTTTTTTTATTTTTTTTTAATTCATTTTAGTCTAAAGTAATTTTTGTAAATTTTGCAGAATTTTCTAAAAATGTTTAGTATTTTTAGTAATTAATTTAGTTTAAAATAGTTTTTAATTCGTAATAATTATTTTAAAAGTCGAAAAAATACCCGGCTTTTTTCTAAAATTATTTTTAGTCGTTTAGAATGTAGGAAAATTGGTTTCGCTCCCGTAGGTCTTAAATTGCATTATTTTCACTTTTTGAAGCTCGGGATTAGCACGGGTTTTCACGTTTTTTTAGTTTTAGCCCCTTAGGACTTAGTTTAGCTTCGTTTCATTGTTTCTTATGCTTGGTAGTAGTTAATTTAGTTATTTACTTTGTTCCCTTGCCTTAATTACATTCCCGTGCTTTAATTTTTAGAAACCGTAACCAAAAACAAAAACTTGTTAACCAATTCAAGTCCTAATCACGAAACTCAATGATTCCGTCAATTTCACACCTCGTTGGGACACGACCCGGGGAAATCACTTCCCGGTATCACTTTTATCACATTCGTGAGCTTTGGCACGTTAACCCTTTTCCTAAAAAGATGATTTGTCGAATTTCACGATTAATTTGATATTTTAATATTTGTTTTTACTTTACACGGATCAATCAAACAAAAGGTGTATCAATTCATAAAGTATACATTACGTAATTTTTAATATGTATAAAATTACACCGGAATATATTTCACTATGTAACACAATTATGTGCAACAAAGTTGAATACAAAAAATGGTGATGATAAAACGATGGGGAAGAACACAGATAGAAAAGATGCGCGTGGGTAGTGGACAAAGTAAAACTTGTCAAATTAGTCATTTGTTTTAAGTTATTTACAAAACTGCCATTTACTTAATCTGATCTACTAAAATGAATATTGATACATCCAACGGCTGATATTACTTCCTATTCTATTCTATTTTAGTACACTACCTCCTACGTTAATTATATATATATATATATATATATATATATATATATATATATATATATATATATATATATATATATATATATATATAGAGAGAGAGAGAGAGGATCAAATAAGAAGATTACTTAAAATAAGCAGGAATAAGAAGAACTATAACCTCAAACCGAGATGCAGACCTAAATTAGATGCATCCCTATAATCTAGATGCATTATAACGCACCATAGTGTATTTTCTAGCTTTTAATGAGATGCATATACGATATTAGATGCATTTCATGATTTCTTTTTTGTTCCTCTACATCGCAACAAATCATGAAAATCGGTTTGCACAATCTATACATCAAATTAACTTTTGAAACTCAAGATGTTGCATCTATATGAATAGAAATGCATCTAATGCAAGTCGTTGCATATCAAATGCGTGGTTTTGGTCACTTCACCATGCTTATTTTAATTTACTTCACCGGATCCCTACTCTATATATATATATATATATATATATATATATATATATATTGATTCGTCTAAACGGTCTATCTTTTATTAGTCAACCACTGTGAATGGTCAACCATAAAAGTCAAACGATTTGAGAACGCAATGCAATTATCCAGGAGAGTTTAGTGTTTCCCAGGGTCGTTAAGTCCCAACGAGGTGTGAAACCGTAATACAACGAATGTGTCTTTGAAATGATATGAATATACAAAACAGAATCGATTGACTAACACTAGAATGTGAATAGTGATAGCTCATCATCGCTATGTCGTTAAAACGTGCAATCGAAACCTAAAACGTGAAGATATACAAACGTGACGTTTAACTTAAATTAAACGAAACGATAAAAAACAAAACGATTATAACTATAGTAGGGATTTGCATGCCTTAGGGGCTTAAATGCAAATTAAACAAACTTAAAATTTTTATTTATAATTTACAAACTTATATAAAAGTTTAAGAAAACCTAAAAAAACTAAAACATGTACGTGTACGTAACAATTACATAAACGTAACAAAAATAAAAAGTGAATTCGGTCCAATACAACTCCCACAAATGTGAAAATCATATTTTTGGAATCCTAAAAAGATAAGAAAATTATTAAAAAATTAAAATAAAATTTTACACTATGTACTTAATTAATATAAATTAAAAATGAATTAAATGTATTTAATAATGAATTAAATAATAAGAAAATCTAAAATTAACTTAAATAAATGAAATAAAGAATCAGAAAATCTAAAACATTATAAAATGAATTTTAAAATTGAAAATGTATTTTTTTACACAATTATTCTATTTATTATGAATTATTTACTATTATTAATTACTAAAACTATTATTGATTTATTAAAAGTATTAAATGAATAAAGAAAAATCAAACTTTTACATAATTCTAAAATAAATAAAAGAAGCTAGGAAAAATATAAAAACTATATGTTATTAACAGAAATAAGCTAATAAGCAATTAAGCTTCTAAATAGAAGCTATCACTTAGCTTTAAAGTGGAGCTTTTTGGTTTTTCTTTTTCTGGACTAACTAAATACTAATATTATACATGTTTAATGAAAACAAAAAGTTAAAAACCTAAAAATAAGCAAATTGAGAGCTTATGAATCCAAGAGTTAAGCTTTTGGCTTCACAGTGGAGTTTAAGCTTGAAATAAGCTTGGAAAAAGCTTTATACGAGGAAACAAAAGATAAAATAAGATATACACAAGTCCAATGGATCAATATAAACAAGAAATGGATGAGGTAGTGAAGCTTAAGGTTTTCAACCCGTGGGGTCCACAGGTTAGCTTTTGAGGAGCTTATGAAAATCCTCCCAAATGATCGAGCGTTTAAAATGCTTCGAATGCATCAAAATCTCTTAAAGAAAATATTCCAAAATTGCATTTATATGTTTCGGATGCAAAATGTTCAAAATCGGATGAAAAATGAGCTAAGTTTGCATAATTGGCTAAGTTTTAAGTCCCCAGTTTCAAAAATTGTCGGAAATAGTCCCTGAGCACATAATTTCAAAAGAAAAATCACCAAAGGTCCTTTTTAAATCATAAGTTGTCAAAATTAGTCCTTTGGTGAAAAATATCAAAAGTTTTGAGAAATTACAAAATTGGTCCTTGAGTTTAAAATTGGCAAAAATGGTCCTTGAAATTGGAAAATGTCAAGTTTGGTCCTTGTATTATGGAAGCTTGTCACTTTTAGTCCCTTGGAGCAACTTTGATAAAATGGCGATTGGTCCCTTAACTTTCGAATTTGCAACAAAGGTCCTTGATATATAAAACTCTTTAAACCTTTTGGCCTTGTCAAAACCCAAGTGACCCCTGCTATCAATTGACCCTGCCATAACAATTTTGGACCCCCTTCAATATATAAGCCGGTCGACATCCCAAGTCAAACAAAACCACTCACGGGTTCCTCCTTTTCCTTTGTCATCTCCATCATCACACACTTTCGCAACACTCCACCCCCATCATCACAACCACTCCTACCCTCAAACACCTCACGCCAAAATATATTTATTACACCTTTTCCTGTCCCAAATCACGGTACCCATTTGCACAATTTTGGCGCCAAAATGGGAAATCAAAGTGGAGATCAAATGAACGAATCAATGGCCGAGATTGAGTTGGGAAACCCTAATGGAGCATATAAATGAAGAGAGAAGGCGGAGAAATGGTTTGTCCTTGTTTTTAGACCAAATCCTTAATTTCATGTTTAGTCGTTTTAAGTTTTATGTAATCTTTTATTTGGGATTCAAGTTTTATATAACAAACAAGTAATTTATGTATCAATATATCAGTTTAGCAACTCATTTCAGTTTATGATTGTTCTCATTTTCCGCTAAAAGCCATTCTTATCAAATTACAATTTTAGGTTGATGAAAGTGTTTCAAATTGTTTGTTTAAGCTTGTATTTGGTTAATAAAGAGAATTGGTGAAGTCTTATGGTTTGTAATTCAAAATTCCAAAATGGTCAACGAAAGTCAAGCTGTGGTGTTCTCATTTGGTTCGAGATGGAATTGGGTTGATCTAGTTCTTTGGATTGGGTTTTGTTTGGTGTTTTACCTTTGGTTTATTCTTGTTATAATGCTCAAATTTGGCTAGACTTCTTGTAAGTGTGACCTTCATCTCATTCCTAGATTAATATTAAGTAGCGGTTTTCATTTCTATTAGATACATTGCGGTCTTGATATTTGCTGTCATATTAGCTTTGTTTCAGTATGTTGGATCTGTTTTGATGTTAGCATAGGCTTGTCATTGCATTTTAGCTTGAGTAGATTACAATTTCTGTCATATAGGAGTGTTTGGTTTAATGCTTAAAACTGTTTTAGAGGTTAAAATATTGGATTAGATCAGTGGCTTTAGGCTTGATATAGTTTATTGAGTTCATATCTGTCTTTGTTTTGCAGCCAATTGCATTAAAAGTCAAAATTTCTTTTCAACTGTTCTTGAGCTCAATTCTGTTGAAAACAGTTACTGAAATCATCTCACATAGATGTAGAATTTGATGAACTAGCTTGCTATAACTGTATTACATCATATTTCATCTTCATCAGTCCAACATTTGCATCTAAATCTCAAAAAAGTCAACCTTCATAACTGTTCTTAAAAGTCAAAACCATGTCAAAAGCAGTTTTTTGCAGATCTTGCAGACACTGCACAGTGTTTATTTCAAGTAGTTAGGGTCTCAAATTTGGTCCATTTGCAGTTTGCTGGGTGGTCTTGAAGTCCACATATCTGGTTTTAACATTAGCTCATTGAATAAGCTAGTGCAGTAGCTTAAAGTAAGGGGGTCAGTTGCTGTTTTGCTAGTAAGATCAGTTAAGTTTAATCTGTGTAAACTGCTTATTAGAGATTTAGAGTAGAAGTAATTAGTTGATTTTAGCTTATTTAAGTATAACTTAGTTCCTGTAGAAGTTTGGTGGCTTATTTTGCTTGTTTGCTTATTTTAGAGTGCTTATTTTGTAGCAGTTTGCACTACAGCTCTATTTTCTCTCACATTAGCCCATGTTTTTATATTTTTCATAGAATAAGAATAATATTTTAGAATTTCCCTGAATTATTCATAATTTTTAGCTACTGTTTACTATTTTCTTAATTAAAAATAGTTTTAATCCTTTTAAATAGCTTTTATTGCAATTAATTCGAAAAAGTTCCAAAAATAATTTTTCAATTTTCATAGTTTAAGAAAAATATAAAAGTATAAAAATATTTTCCTATTTTTTCCCTTTTATTTGGTATTTTCACAATTTAAATTAGATTTAAATAGATTTAAATTCATAGAAAATAGAAAAATAATCAGAAAAATCAAAAATAGTTTTGAAAATTCTATTTTGTTATTTTAGATTTTTCCAAGTAATAATTTTATTTTTCTAGCTTTATTTCATATTTTCTTGTATTTTAGGTTATTATTTAATAGTTAAAAATAGTTTTAATTAATAATAATTAATTTAATAGTTATAAAAATAATTTTCTTTTCTATAAATTTTCTTTTATCATTAGGATTGTAAAAATATCATTTTCATATTTTTAGGATTAATATTGTGTAAGTTTCACATTTTCATTTAGACGTTACGTAGTTTTTAATTCGAGTTTATAAAAACATAAAATCAAAAACATCATTTTGAAAATAGTGATAGCGTTTATTTAATATTTTTATCTTTTTAATTTCCTTTAATTTGCATTTAAGCCCTTTAGTTTATGAGCTTTTCTTTAGTTATAATCATTCAAATCTCCTTTTCCGATTCAAATCTCCGATCACTATTCGTTTGGTGATTCTTGGCATAGCTCATTGGGACATAACGACCGGGAAACACTATACTCTCGGATCTTCATTGCATTCGTTGAATTGTTTTAAGTTTATTACTGTGACCATTCACAAGTGGTCGGCTTGAGTGATAAAACTTGTTGTTTGGGAGGCGAATCAAATTTTAAGCGCCATTCGGGAGTTGTCTTGATTATCTTCCGTTTAGTAGATTAGTGATTTGAATATTCATTCCTTGTTTATACCATCTGTATGTGTTTATATTTTCTTAAAATCAAAAATCCAAAAGATTTTCATCCTTTGTTTTACATCATGTTTTTCAAAATACCAAAATATTCCTCTTTACCCTCTTACCCTTTTTGATTCTTTATCCCTTTACCCTCTATCCATTTGATTCTAACTTCTTCTATTCTCATGGAATCTCTCGGGGACAGATGCGGGACGAAGTTGAAAACTTGAGACTTTATCACAAATGTCAAGAATTCGTGTTGTTCGTGATGATCCATTAATTACGTAGGGACATGGAGCGAGAAACCGGGGTGACAAGGACCGGTACTTCCTCGATAATGGAAGTGCTAAATCGTCCAACCTACGGTTATCCAAAGATCTAATCCTCAATTGCTCCTAAGCCGTCTAGAATTGATCCTAAACTTTCACGATTTACGGTTAAAAGCAAACATGCGAGTGAGACGGTGACTAGCAAGAATGACTTGCCTAATCTTCACGTTTCTCAAGAACCGTAACAGGAGACCATAACGGAAGTGGTGGAAATTGCTAGCTCTCGAGCACACCACTTGTCCCACCTCCCGATTTTTCAAAATGTTCTTTGAGACTTGATAGTCATTCAGATCACCATGTTGGTTTTGTTGATTCTTTGGATAAAGCGATTCCTTTTCATAACTCTCAAATGAGATCGTTTATTCCTTGTGTCGGTTGTGGTGAGCCTCTTTTGGTTCACCACATCGTTGAGTGTGCGTGTGTACAATGTGGTAATGATATTCATAGCGGAGTTGTTTGTTTTGTGGTTCGAGGAATTCATTTGATTATGATCCTAATCCGAACTCATTTAACGACCCTCAAATTTTTCCAATTACCCACCACACCGACTTATCTTCATATAATCAACATACTGCTGTGAATTTTGTGGAGGTCCTCACCTAGAATTTGATTGTCAATCGGAAACACGTTTGTCTATGAGCAGTTTTCGGTGATGCTCGTAACTTTGGTTATAACCAAAATCCATATGATTCACTGGTCCGGACTCAGCAGTTTCTTGTTGTGAGTCTGTGGAGGTCCCATTTCGGCTCGATTGTCAAATAGGAATCCATTTCCTTGTAATAATCATGACTCTCACGGTTTGATAATTTCCAACCTCCACAAACACCATCGGTTCAAACTCCACCGAGTAGTTGTCTCAAGAAATTTCCCAAGATCTTGAAACCGCAATGAAAACGCTTGATGATATGGTTCGTAACTTTAAGAATCAAGTGAGTGGTGAAAAGACCATGGGAGAATTGCTAGCCAAGAACGAGAAGAATGAGAGGCTCGCAAATCTAGGGAAGAATTACTAGTCCCAGAGCATGCGGCTCTACAGGCGTTCCCAATTTCTCAGGCACTCTATATGACGATGACGAGGAGAGTTTTATCCTTTAAAGATAATATTTCTCAACTCCTCGGTCGGTTGAGATCCCAGTTGAGATTCCATCTCAAACAAGCGCTATCACACCAAGCTCCCACTCACTCTACGAACATGGGGGCGAGCATCTCGACACTTGTTCACGAAAAGGAATCGGACGAATTCATAAAGTCTAGTGTTGAGAACCTTGTCCCAATCCCAAGAGAGTCACAGGGAATTCTCGAGCATTTGTGTGATATCCCTACCCTCTTGTCTTCCCAAAGATCATGTTGAGATGTTCTCCGATTCGATGATGATGATTCGTTATCTTGTGGAGACATCATTTATGTGGAAGATTCACCTTCCGAGCTTGTTAGCTTAGAAGAAGAGAATGATGAAGTTCTCGACTTTGAAATCAAAGATGAAGCTCTTCGTCTTACATTATTGAATGTCGGTCTTCTCATTTCTAAAATCGAGGCTTTCAAGAGAAACCAATTTCATCTCCTATCCCCATTAAGGGTAGTGACATTCTTTCCGATGATTCTAATCCGAAATGAAAGCCTCTGTTTTGATAATATGGGAGAGAAGATTAGTGGCGTACCACTTTTCATTCTCATAATTCTCTCCCCAATTATGAATCATTTACATTGGAGGAGTTCACGGTGAACCTACTCATATCAATTCGAATATGATTCATTCACCTTCATGGAGTTCTCGGATGAACTCACTCATATCATATCTCATGGGAGTATGATAATTTCTACTTGATCTAGACACTCCCATAATATGTCTTGATCAAGCAAGCTTAACCGATGAGATTCATGAAACTATGAATTCTCTATTGAGGACGAAGAGTTAGTCATGATTTCTATCATGATTTTCTTTCTTTTCTTCATATATTATGTCACTTCTCCTGTTCTTCACTCTTTCGGGAATGAAGACATTATCTTTGATCCCGCATTTCCATGTACCATTATCTTGAGCGGTTCTATGTATATCTCATCGGTGTGGAACTTTCACGTGCTTCAAATGTTTGTCAAACATCTTGAATGAAAGTCCGATGGAGATTGTCTCTTCCACTTACTTCCCATGAACAAATGAATGCGGGGATCGAGTCAAGCTAGCGACTCGGGAATCAAAAACGATAGCATGCCATATGGGTTTCACCCATATTTCGACTTCTTTCTATCTTTCTACCACCCTAGTGTGTGGGGGGTTGCCCGCATGTTGTGTATATAAAGTTTCAAAAAAAAAAAAAAAAAAAAAAATCTTGCTAATTAATGGCCGTAGTATTTCCCTTTTCGTTTTTGTTTGGCATAACAATACGGTACTTTGAATATTGAGGGCAATATTCATTTCTAAGTGTGGGGAATTCTCACGAATTTTATCATGTAATTATACCGCCTAATTCCCGTTTTGGCCAAAATTTTTTGGAGTAAGTGTTTTGCACTTACTCAATTGGTTATCGATCGCTTGTCTAATAAACAAAAGGATTGGCTAATCCAGAGCAAACGGCTCTTGGTAAAGATATCTCAAATCCGTTGACGACTTGCAATTTGCCCAAAATTGTATGGTATTCATTCACCATATCCTAAAAAGTGAAGAGTTGGCTAGCCCGCAAGTTTAGGGCTCGTGGTAAAGGCGGTGGAAAAGCCATAATTGGTAATCAACTCACCAAAGATAATATTGATAATTTATCTAAGAGTTGGCTAGTCCGAAGCAAAGCGGCTTCTTGTAAAGACAAATCAAATCCGTTGGAAGGCGGTGGTTTGCTCAAAATCACATGGTTATCGGTGTACCATGGTTCTTACTTGAACCGAAACATTTGGCTACTCCGAGTAATGGCTTTTGGTAAAGAGATTCAAATCCATTAAGTTTTCTCAAAAGATTGCTAGGGACTAGCAATAGTTTAGTGTGGGGATTGATGAGTGTGTAAATACTCATCATTTTGATTAATCTGAGCAAAGCGTTTAAAATGCTCGAAATGCATCAAAATATCGAAAATATTCCAAAATTGCATTTTATATGTTTGATTCAAAATGTTCAAAATCGGATGAACAATGAGCTAAGTTTGCATAATTGGCGGTTCAGGTCCCCAAGTTTCAAAAATTGTCGAAATAGTCCCGAGCACATAATTTCAAAGAAAAATCACCAAAGATCCTTTTAAATCATAATTTGTCAAAATTAGTCCTTTGGTGAAAAATATCAAGAGTTTTGAGAAATTACAAAATTGGTCCTTGAGTTTAAAATTGGCAAAATGGTCCTTGAAATTGGAAAATGTCAAGTTTGGTCCTTGTATTATGGAAGCTTGTCACTTTTAGTCCCTTGGAGCAACTTTGATAAAATGGCAGCATTGGTCCCTTAACTTTCAGAATTTGCAACAAAGGTCCTTGATATATAAAACTCTTTAAACCTTTTGGCCTTGTCAAAACCCCAAGTGACCCCCTGCCTATCCAATTGACCCCTGCCATAACAATTTTGGACCCCCTTCAATATATAAGCCCGGTCAACATCCCAAGTCAAACAAAACCACTCACGGGTTCCCTCCTTTTTCACTGTCATCTCCATCATCACACACCCTGCAACACTCCACCCCCCCCATCATCACAACCACTCCTACCCTCCAAACACCTCACGCCAAAATATATTTATTACACCTTTTCCCTGTCCCAAATCACCAGTACCCATTTGCACAATTTTGGCGCCAAAATGGGAAATCAAAGGTGGAGATCAAATGAACCAAATCAATGGCCAGGATTGAGTTGGGAAACCCTAATGGAGCATATAAATGAAGAGAGAAGGCAGAGAAATGGTTTGTCACTGTTTTTAGACCAAATCCTTAATTTCATGTTTAGTCGTTTTAAGTTTTTATGTAATCTTTTATTTGGGATTCAAGTTTTATGTAACAAACAAGTAATTTATGTATCAATATATCGCTTTAGCAACTCATTTCAGTTTATGATTGTTCTCATTTTCCCGCCAAAAGCCATTCTTATCAAATTACAATTTTTAGGTTGATGAAAGTGTTTCAAATTGTTTGTTTAAGCTTGTATTTGGTTAATAAAGAGAATTGGTGAAGTCTTATGGTTTGTAATTCAAAATTCCAAAATGGTCAACGAAAGTCAACTGTGGTGTTCTCATTTGGTTCAGAGATGGAATTGGGTTGATCTAGTTGCTGGATTGGGTTTTTGTTTGGTGTTTTACACTGGTTTGTTACTGTTATAATGCTCAAATTTGGCTAGACTTCTTGTAAGTGTGACCTTCATCTCATTCCTAGATTAATATTAAGTAGCGTTTTCATTTCTATTAGATCATTGCTGGGTCTTGATATTTCTTTGTCATATTAGCTTTGTTTGATTATGTTGGATTTGTTTTGATGTTAGCATAGGCTTGTCATTGCATTTTAGCTTGAGTAGATTACAATTTACATCATATAGGGTGTTTGGTTTAATGCTTAAAAGCTGTTTTAGAGGTTAAAATATTGGATTAGATCAGTGGCTTTAGGCTTGATATAGTTTATTGAGTTCATATCTGTCTTTGTTTTGCAGCCAATTGCATTAAAAGTCAAAATTTCTTTTCAACTGTTCTTGAGCTCAATTCTGTTGAAAACAGTTACTGAAATCATCTCACATAGATGTAGAATTTGATGAACTAGCTTGCTATAACTGTATTACATCATATTTCATCTTCATCAGTCCAACATTTGCATCTAAATCTCAAAAAAGTCAACCTTCATAACTGTTCTTAAAAGTCAAAACCATGTCAAAAACAGTTTTTTGCAGATCTTGCAGACACTGCACAGTGTTTATTTCAAGTAGTTAGGGTCTCAAATTTGGTCCATTTGCGGTTTCTTTGGGTGGTCTTGAAGTCCACATATCTGGTTTTAACATTAGCTCATTGAATAAGCTAGTGCGTAGCTTAAAGTAAGGGGTCGATTCTTTGTTTTGCTAGTAAGATCGTTAAGTTTAATCTGTAAACCGCTTATTAGAGATTTAGAGTAGAAGTAATTAGTTGATTTTAGCTTATTTAAGTATAACTTAGTTCTGTAGAAGTTTGGTGGCTTATTTTGCTTGTTTGCTTATTTTAGAGTCTTATTTTGTAGCGTTTGCACTCTGACTCTATTTTCTCTCACATTAGCCCATGTTTTATATTTTTCATAGAATAAGAATAATATTTTAGAATTTCCTGAATTTTCATAATTTTTAGCTAATGTTTACTATTTTTCTTAATTAAAAATAGTTTTTAATCCTTTTAAATAGCTTTTATTGCAATTAATTGGAAAAGTTTCCAAAAATATTTTTCAATTTTTCTCAGACGTCGCGTAGTTTTTAAATTCGCTTTATAAAACATAAAATCAAAAACATCATTTTGCAAATAGTGATAGCGTTTATTTAATATTTTTATCTTTTAATTTTCTTTAATTTGCATTTAAGCCCTTGTAATTTGTTTACTTTTTCTTTAGTTATAATAATTCAAAATCCTCTTTTCCGCTCAAATCTCTCGATCACTATTCGTTTGGTGATTCTTCGTGATAGCTCACGGGACACAACGACCCGGAACACTATACTCCCCGATCTTCATTGCATTCGTGCTTGAACCGCTTTAAGTTTCTACTACCGGCCATTCACAAGTGGCTCGGCTGAGCGATAAAACTCGACGGTTTGGTACGGATCGATAAGCAAACAACAAACTCCTATAGGACTTATCAAATAAGCTCATAAAAGCTACACAAGCATTGAAACACTGAATATGATTGATTTGCCTCACAAAAAGCCAATTTATACAAGCTCGTGCTCAATGAGGGCTTTTAATGAGCTTAGGAAAATCACTCAACCACACGCTTGCTTCCGTGTGGTAGTTTGGTTGTAACAAAAGATGGAAGTGATTAAGCTATCTAAATAAGCTAAAATGTAAAAGCAAGCATAAATATGAACAAAAAGCCGAAGGGCTACACAAAGCAATCAAGTGCACAAGCTATGGCTAAGTCATAAAGCTTCGCAAGCTTATGAACTTAATACTAAACTTGTGCACAAGGCAAAACAAAGAAGGAAAAAGCAGATTAAAAGCACTAAAACATGGAAACTAAAAATAAGCAAAAATACACTAAGCAAGACTAGCAACAAAACTACAAAACCATAAAAGCATTTAGACAGAAACTAAATAACAAAGGCACAATGAAATTATTAAGTTTATTCAAAAATGACAAAAGTGAAAATTTGACTTTTTACAAGAACACTAAAGTTTGACTAAAGTGAACTTAGAACTTAATCTATTGATTAAATAAGTTATATTAAGTTACAAGAACATGAAAGAAGCAAAGATACACAAGAATTGAACACATATGCAAGATTATAGGATCTAACATCTTCACAGTCAACACATAAATTAGTGCAATTGTCATTTTGACTTTTTCATATGTAAAACTGCTAGATTAAGGTTTCTCTGAGTCACTTAGGCCATAAGAAGAGTACATCAAACAATAACAACCATTCAAATAACCTACAACACGTAATCACCATCAAATCCAAACAACCTTTAAAATGGATTTGCTTTGAGGTTTTCAAAGCATAAGACTATGTAAACCAATTTCATCAAATCCAGGGTCACAATGTGTCAAATCGGACCCTTTAAGCATAAACAAGTAGTCACAAATGTTCAAACCTAGGATTGTCAAAACTAGCATATTGACGGTCAAATGCCAAATCAAACCACAATCAAATCCAAAACATAAATACCTAATATGAAGACATATTATGACTAACAAACAACAAAGAAACATAAAACATCAAAATCAAAGCAAATAAACAACAAAACAAGAATATGCAAAATTTAAGAAAATGGCTTACAAGTTGCAATACAAGTCGAGACAAAAACCGGGACCCAAGAACAATCCTAAAGCTTCCAAGAAGCATTACTACCAGACAATCCGAATTCATCCCGCCCAAGCTTCTTCCTTCTCAACTCACTATTTTTGATTTTTCATTGATTTTCTTGATTTTTAGTGTTTTCTCGAATTTTAAAGACTAAGACCGATTTTAAGGTCTCTAAAAGCTTTAAAGCTTTTGTCGAGCTTATATGAGCTTAAAGAATCCATTAAACAACTACATAACAAGAATTTAAAGAACATGAAATTTAAAGGTAATTTAAGGAAAACTTGAAACCGAAGATTACTTGAAATTAAACTCGAAAATAAAGTTTCATTACACTAATTTAAGGAAAATTACAACATTGAAAGCAATAAATGACTTGAAATTAAAGAAAGCGATAGAACTTAATTAACTACGTGACCTAGGCTAATCCAAAGGTGTCTTCTTCTCTTCCTTCTCTCTTTTATAACATTCTCGAGTTCCCACCAACTTCCCGGTCAAATCCCACTTTAATTTGTGTCCATTGGATAAGTAAATCATCCTAGCTATTTAAACTACTTTTGGCGCCAAAAGTCATATATGCAAACAGGGCGGTTTGAGAGCAATTAATGCTTCTTGGTTTGTTATAGAGTGGAGGGACATGTTAGTGGGTTTATGAAATTTGGGGTCGAGGTGTAAAGCAAAAACTAGGGGTTGTGAGTACTTCTCAGTGGAAGAGTGGGAGGGATGCATTTAATGCATAGTGGGTATATGAGAGGAGGAGGAATGAGCTCGAGAGTAGTGTAGCCAGATGTGGTGATGAGGTGGAAAGGTGGTGGTGGTTTTGGAGGTGGTGAGGGAGCAGTGATGGGTTTCAGTATGTGAGGGAGAGGGAAAAGGGGAACAGGGAAGGTGGGTTTGACTGGGGGTTGACCTCGGTTTTATTATTAAAGGGATTGGGCCTGGGTTTGTTTGTTGGGCTTGGATTTGTTTTTGGGTTTATATGAAGTAATAAGGGTCCGGTTTGGTTTGTAGTAGTTTAGAGCCCAAGGACTACTTTTGTAACTTCTGAAATCATGAAGGACTAAACCTATAACATTTCATAAGTTATCACAAGGACTAATAATGCCAATTTTGCTAAACCAAAGGACCTTTGTTGTATTTATCACAATTTAAAACACCCGGGGGGACCTTTTATGACATTTTCCAAAGTTGAGGGGGTGAAATTGTAATTTTCCCAAAAGTTATCAAAAGGTTCCAAATTGTAAGTTATGAATAGTACAAGGGTATTATTTGATAAATTATACTTTTTTAAATACCCAGGGACTAATTTTGCCAATTTTGAAACTTGAGGGGTAAAAGTTGCCAATTGTAGAAAACTTTCATCCAGGGATTATTTTGTGAACATGTTTGATTATCCAAGTACTAAAGTTGACTTTTCTTTCATTTTAAACCTTCAGGGACTAGTTTTGTTAATTTGTGAAACTCCAGGGACTGAAAATGACAGTTTTGTGAACTTTGCATGCTTTTCACTTGTTTTCAATCTTTTTGTACCTGAATCACATAAAAACACATTTCAATGATATTTGTAACATTTAATGGTCATTTGTGTGTTTTTGGCTCTTTTTGTGGGTTTAAACAATGTAAAATATATGTGTATTTAGACACATATCATATATATATATACATTATATATAAGAGGAGGCATGCCACGTCATAATGCCACTTGGCATCCCATAATGCCAAGTCATATTTCCATGTCATCGAATTAAAGCCATGTCACCTAAGCAACTATTAATCTTATCAAAATTTCGGAATAATTTTTTAAAAAATGATACTAACATGGTTCGAACTTGGGCTGGTTTAAAGGATAACATCTATCTTAACCACTGAACCAACACATTATTTGTGATATATGTTGAAACTTCAAATCTATAAAGTCCTTCAATAGCACTAATTAAGGAAGACTTTCTATTGCAAAAATATTGATAGAGCCCTTTCACCGGTTGTAACCCAAACCCAATATCATTCTAAAAAAACCCTAAGCCGGCATCATCATCATCGGATAATCGCCATCAAACAAGTAAGTTATTTTTTCTAATCAGTTCTTAATCTTCTTAATTTATCCTGAGCTTTTTTTATTTGATTTTTGCTAGACAATTGATCAAATATGAGTTGTTTAATTTGTTCATGAATTGATTCAGGTAGATTGACATTTGTTCTTTAAAATAAGTGTTTTGCAATTTACCAAACCCTCTAAATATGGTATGTTCGTTTATACATGTCAAAAGCTATGCATATTTATCAATGGTTGTCATTGCCCTTCTAAACATTACATTTTCCATTAGTGGCCAAATCAGCTTTGATGTGAGTGATTTCTCAACTATAGAAAACATGAGGTAATGATTTATGCTATTTTACTAAATTCAGCTAATTTCTTTTGGATGATATGTTTAATAGGCCGTTGAGGATCTATACATACAGCTTTGTTGCTTCGAGAAACAAGATGCGGTGATCGAGAGCACATTAAAGATGCAATTGTTGGAAAAGAAAGTTTCAATAGGAGGAGGAAGTTAGAAGAATCTTGCGGAATTATGATTCATGGTTCGATTATATACGACTAGAGGAGAGTGTGGGGAACAAATAGAGGATCCGAGAGGTTTATGAGAGCAATTGGTAATGTACCTCAATGGATGAATTTTTTCTTGGCAATGATACGCTTACTTATGGATTAATTATGCTTTGTATGAAGAGCTTGATGCACAAGATGTTCAACAAACCACGGATGTGTATAATGAGTGCTTAAAGCTAATTCCTCACAAGAAGTTCTCTTTGCAAAAGTATGGTTATTGGCCTTGATTTGAAATCAGTGATTAAATCTCTCGGGTGCACGTGCAATTCTTGGGAATGCAATGGGATTGCTCTCAAGATAAGGTATAGACGAAATTCCAAGTTATTAAGCATTTTCTTGACTTTTATAGTATGTTCTTGGTCTGACTACTCAAAATCACAAATTTTCAAGAATTATATTGAGATTGAGCTGACTTGGTAACATGGACCGTTGTCGGAAGCTATACTGAAAAGTATTTGGAGTGGTCACCGAGAATTGCTACGCATGGAGCAATTATCTTTGAGTTGGAAAGATCTTTAATGGAGACCGAGCGTGATCGAGCCATTTTTTAGCTTGCAATCACGAACCTGCACTAGACATGGCAGAATTATTGTGGAAGGTAAATACTTCTTTTTATAACCTTAGTTGTATGGTAAGTTCTCATATCTGAAAACTATAGTGAGAGTTTCAGATTTTGCATCTCTGTTTCTATTGCAGCCTTTGTAAATGAGCACACCATACTTTATTGCAGTCTTTGTAAATGAAAACTATAGTGAGAGTTTCAAATTTTGCATCTCAGTTTATTTCAAATTGGGAACGAAGCATGGCCAAAACATGGACCAAAAAGAGCAAACAAATCTGATAGCACAAGAAGGTATTACTGCAGCTCCAATTCTTCATCATCATCATCAGGAAATAAAAATCATTTGCAGCTCCGATGCTTCTGGATTTTATACATAAAAAGGATATTGTTTTTTGAGTTTAGAACAGTAAGTATCTTTATCTTTTTTATGACTTGTGTGAAGATTATAATTCAGTTGGAGTTTTCAGGCTTAGATTAATATGAATAATTTGTTTTTGTTATTGTATACACTTAATACAATGGGTAAATTGAGTTCAATCCTTCAACAATCCGATAATTGTTTCAATTGGTTTTTACATTGTCATCTATTTGTTGATTGAATTACTTTTATCTTTGACTTATGGTGAAATTCTGAACTAGATTAGTAACTAACTAAAGATGAATTTTACACATATCAAGTGTTTGATAAAATGTCTATGAAGCTAAATTGTTAGTGAACTGATATTGGGATTGTATTCACAAGAATATGAAGTTTGTTGTTGGGGTGTTATGATTTCTCTTTATAGCAGCTATAAGCAAATAATTTCTTTTATTTTTGTGATTCCCTCTATAATCAAAGCATATGTGTGTTTTGCATGCTCTTAATATTGAATTATTGGTTTGCGATTTGCTTTGTAAAAGTTAGTTAATTTTTTGAATACACTAAAAAATGGGATATGTTTTGTGAAGATGATGAAATATAATCCGGAAATGTCATTAATCGTTTTAGTTACTAAAACATAGTTGATACCTTTTGGTTCTCTCACAGGATGTGGTGATCTGGAAATGATGGATATTAATGGAAAGCCTGGTCAAAAGTTAGAATGCCAGATCCAAGATTTAAAGTATGTCGTTTGTATTTGAAGACATTGTTTTTATCTACATTCATATTATAAAAACGTCTCATAATTTACTTTCTACAATTTTAATGAAGTGAAGACTATACGAGGCAGATAAGCTATTATGTTAGTGACGATGATAACACATCCAACCCGAGTATTGTCATCAATGTTCAATATGGTCGGTAAAAGATTTGGAAAGGTAATACATATTTGAAACTTACACGTGGAAGCTAAGCTTGACCCCTTTTAGTTCCACATCCATTGTTAATTGTTTATATGTTTTGATATTACAAGTCTGCTTTAATTCGCCCTGGTGCTCGCGAAGCTGTAGCATCTAGGCGTTTATGCCTTAAGGCTTCTGGTCTTCGATGCTTGAGCCCATGTAAGTTTTTGTTAGCTATAGCCATCTTTTCCATGTCGCAAACAAATAATGTCACTAATGTTTATCAAGTTATAAGTTGTGTGTAGCTTCATATTTCTTAGCTTTTATATAGCTTGATATTAACTGTTGCACTTTAAACTATTTGTATGTATATGAACCCGAAGGTCTTGAGCCAATAACGGCTTGGAGAAGGAAAGGAGCGTATTAGATGAATAAGGACTTATAATTGCTGAAAATCTGGAAAACATCCAAAAGAACCGCCGCAAACTTGCTGAAAGCACGATATGTATTTGTATTGAACGTATATATGAATATATGTGTTGGTTTTATAATAACGTAAATTCACTCCTGCTTGGTGACAGATTTCAAGAAGGCTCCAGCAGAAGAAAAGTCGAACCTGTTTAACTCATGTTGATCTGCACCAAAGTTGGATCGAGTTCATCCTTGCAACCAACTAATTCTCAAGTTGATCTATCATGGCAACTGACACTTCAAAGAGTATGGGAGAACATCGTATATGGTGAAAAAGGTACGGGTTCATGTTTTATTTGTTGTTTTAAAGAATATGTTTTAAAGAATATGCTGAACAAAGGCTTTGGAAGCAACAATCTGATAACTTGAAGTGGCAGCAAGAGTCTTTTCATCAGATTTTGAACTTTATGGGTTTGTTTAAGGAAGGGATTTTGGCGGAGAATGAGGTTTTGTTGTTTCGGGCTCATCTTTTGGAGACGATTGTTTCTTCGCCGTTTGATCTCGAGCAGCCGGTTATTTTGAGAGATAAATTGATCTTCTTACAGGTTAGACCTTAAACTTTAGTCTTTAAAAAAAATGGTTTATTTATTTTTATATTTTTTTGGTGTCTAATTGCAATAGTACTAAGATTTTGAAAAATATTCATAATTTGGGGAAGTTGGGCGTCTTGAGGTCATCCGCATTCACACCAAGAATATGAAGCTTTCTGATGATGTAAGTCTTTAAACTTTGTTTTTGCACTGTCAAGTCTCACAACATATAAAACGTGAAAGTCCATAGCTTTCATTTACTGAGTTTTACCCTTTTTTAATATGCTTTCATGTGTAATTAGTTATTTAGTTATATGTATTTGACCGATCTTCATTTGAATGTAAAATTAAAATTTCAGGTTGATTTGGAAAAGATTGCTAAAGAAACACATGGTTATGTCGGTCTTGATCTCATTGCACTCTGCATCGAAGTCGCCATTCAATGCATTAGAGAAAAGATGGACGTCATTGATTTGGAAGACGACTCTATTGATGCCGAGATATTGAACTCGATGGCGATCTCGAATGAACATTTCCAAATAATTGTTGGAACAAGCAACCCATCCGCTTATGTGAAACCGTGTGTATCCGTACTTTACAAAATTATTCCAAGCTACTCTTTTAAATGAACTCGATTTTAAATGAATCATCATTTTGTTTTGGACCTAAACAGTTGTGGAAGTTCCCAATTATATTGGGAAGATATTGGAGGTCTCGAGAACGTTAAGCGTGAGCTTCAAGAGGTAATGAAAACCATGCACTAAGCTTAATTAATACAAAGATCACACATTTTAATAAACTTATTTGAGAATATGTTCCTTTTGTTTAATTGTAATAGACCGTCCTAATATCTGTGGAGCACCCCTAGAAATTCGAGAAATTTGGAATGTCACCCTCAAAAGGAGTTCTTTTCTATGGTCCTCCTGGATGTGGTAAGACCCTTCTTGCCAAGGCTATTGCAAACGAGTGTCAAGCCAACTTCATCAGCATGAAAGGACCAGAATTGCTTACAATGTGGTTCGGTGAGAGTGAAGCCAATGTTCGTGAGATCTTTGACAAGGCACGTGGGTCTGCACCGTGTGTCCTCTTCTTTGATGAACTTGATTCCATTGCAACTTAGGTGATTAATTTTTACGTATCAAGTTGCATGAAAGTTTGTGTTTCAGGATAAGGTCGCATAATTATCTGTTATTTATGTCATGTGTAATGATTGCAGAGAGGAAGTAGCTCGAGATGCGGCAGGTCTCTTGATCGTGTTCTAAATCATTGTTGACGGAAATGGATGGAATGTCGCCAAAAAGACAGTTTTCATTATTGGAGCCACCAATAGACCAAATATCATTGACCCTGCTCTGCTTCGTCCAGGGCGTCTTGATCAACTAATTTATATCCTATTACCAGATGAGGACTCACATCACCAAATCTTCAAGGCAGCAATGAGGAAGTCTCCGGTTGCAAAGGATGTTGATTTGAGAGCTCTAGCCAATAGGATTTGAACAAATTGTGAGTTGGATTTTTTTTCTAGAAGTTGGTTTTAGCGAAAATTTGCAACAGAATCAAGATTTTATAAATTTGTGACTTTTTTTTTGGTAAATTTGCATCTTTATGTTGGAAATATGTGATAATATTAAGATTTATATAGATTCTGATATTGGTTTTTTTTCGAGTTTTAAAAAAGTTGATATCTTTTAAAATTTTGGTTACAGGATGCAAATTGTATATCAGAAGAGGGGTATCACGCATCGAAGGCACCATTTTTGCAAAGACTAACAGCTCAAGGAGATAAAATAGACCCGAAAGATGTCGTCATCGGTGGACCACAACAAAAAGACCCAAACAATGAATGGTCAGTGATCGATTTGCAAGACACGGGTTGCAAAAACAAGCCAAAGCAGCAAAAGTCAGGCGTTAAACAAGTCAAAGGAGTTGCATCAGTTTTTGGTATCTAATCATCATCATCTTTTAAAAATAGAAAAGATAACAGCGTTGGAATGTCTCAAGAGAATCCGTTCTGGAACTGTGAACTGAAAGAGAAAGAAAATGAAAAACCGACGATTCTTATGGCTGAAAGTGTGGTAAACGAGGACTCGGGAAAGAAGGCGAAAAAGAGCCCATTTAGTGGTTTTATGAAATGGAAAAAGAGTGATGATTTTCAGAAAGATACTGTTCCATTATCGTTAAACGACTCGGTTAAGGGAACTTATGCACATCCTAAGGAGGGGATAGATACTAAAATCAAGCGAAAGCTACATATGGATGGTTCATCGTCTGATTTCTTTATTGATAAAGTGATTAAATCTAAAATATTTTTGTTCAATTTGTGATCTGCATTAGTTTTCCTGTGCTGATTCCATCTTTTGCCTCAGGTTTTAGGGGATAAAATCAGGAAGGAGCTAATGAAAAGCAAGGCAGAACTTTAGTTATCGTAAGCAATCTCAATCTTGATACACTTATTTAAGGAAAAATCCGTTTCAAACCTGTATCATTTACGTACTTTCTAGACGGATATATGCTACTTACGCTTCTAATCTTTTAACGTAACAAGTTGGATTCTGAGGTTAGAATTGGTAATGTCATTAATGGTTATAAAACGTACCTTACATATATCTGTTAAAAATAGTATATTTAATTTTCATGAAGTTTTACAAAAATCGTGAATCGTTAATTTGTTTTTAGGGATTATCAAATTGAAGTGATTTCAACTAGGCTTCCAATCGACAAAGTCGATCCGAAAAGTTCTTTGCCAAGTAAGAAAAATGTCAAATTTTTCTTCAATGATTGTAGTTGCTTTTCTCGAAGTGTGGCTAATTTTGATGGAAATTTCAGGAAATGGTGTGATCAGTATGGAGAAACTGTGTTGGTATTGTAGTTGCTTTTCTCGAATTGTGGCTAATTTTGATGGAAATTTCAGGAAATGGTGTGATCAGTATGGAGAAACTGTGTTGGAAGTGATGTGAACAGGGAATACTTCGCAGGGGAACATGACCGTTGGGTATGTAACTAAAATGCAGCATGAAACATCATGCTTATTCTCCTACTTTCTTTTTTAATGATACGAGTAAATGAGTTAAACTGTGCTATGCACAAATACAAAAAGCAGTATTACGAATTACCATAAGTAGTTTGTACACACCACAAAAGAGATTTAACTGAATATAAGGTATTAGGAATAAGTGAATTATGAATATAATGATAAAATTTGGAATAATAAAAGAACAATGAATATGATAGTCAGTTGCATTAACGATAGGCATTTTGTTCTATCGAGAGCATTTTTTCCTAGGACCCAAAGGTACGGGACTGTTTGAACTAGAGATTACACATCAGAATGGGAGCAGCTTCAGGTTTCTATCCCAATGCTTCTAACACTTGGCCTTACTGGGATAACATTCTCAGGTTTGCCGATTTTCTTTATTCACTTGTGTTAAGAATGACAGTTATTTTCGACTAAAAAACTATTTATGACACCATGGACCCGTTACATCATAACATTCTCACCGGCACATATCATTCTCACAATTTGATGTTTACTTACATTATGTACAAGATTAATAGCGGTGTGGATGTAGAAGTTCTAATTGTGCAATGTGGGTCTCATATGGATGTTTAGTCTATTGTGTTTGTGGTAGTTTATTGTAGTCTATATGTAATTTAGGTGATAAGTTTCTTAAATATCCCTTTCTTGCTAAAACGCCTAAATGTGTCTGAATCTATATGGCTTTGTTCAAGTTTTGTAGTATATTTGCTCCATTTTCTGTCTTGAGTGACCCTAGGTACCGTCCATAATTTGTATTATGGACGTACTCATACAAGTATGGCTCTTGGACGAGGACTAGGGCTGGTGATATGTTTGTTTTATACTGGCAAAGAGCTGCGAGTTATGGTCAGACAAGAATATTTGTTTTATACTGGCAAAGAGCTTCTTGATTTTGCTATAGGTACTTTTCTTTTTTTTGTAGATTAAAGTGACAAAAAATGGAATGAGGAAAAAAAACTGGAATGAGGAAAAAGTTATGGACTTATGGTAATCAAAGGATAAGTTTTTGCTTAGTTCTCTTTATAACCATCTACTTCCCCTCACAAAAGGGGTTGGAATTTGATATTTCAAAGTTACAAGCATATGTACGATAATTAGAAATCTAGAATACCAATTGATGTCAAGAGATGTCAAACTAAGAGAGTAAGAGTTTCATTAGAAAGTTAGGCCAACCAACTCTCAACATATCTGAGCTGGGTTAGGTTGGCTTAGCAGTCTTAGTGTGAGATGCGGTCACGGGTGAATGAGATTCAAGTTGGCTGAGTTTGCAGTGGGATAGAGATATTCTTAAATTGTGAGCAATAGGATGTAATCATTGCTGTGGTCATGCGTGTAAAAGTAACAACCTCTGTTGTTCCATGTGACAAATCATCATGACTTTAATTTAGCGAATTAATATTCCTTTTATTGACTTTTCTGTACTAATACAATTGGGGAGTGAGAATTCCACCTCATTTTGTATGCTCTTGGTTTCTCGCCATCACATGGAGGTGTATCTACTCTTGGGATTCTCCCAAATGCGAGAGTTTAGACATTGTTGGTATGTAGTCTTTGGTATGTCTATTTTTTCGCTTATTTTTTCGGTTTTTGTCAAACTACATTTTGGTAGAGGTCTTCAATTGTATAAATGGTTCTTTACCTTTCATGTATGACACATTGTTTCCCAATAACATTTGGCATGCAACCCAACTTATCTAGAGTATTGATCTCTTAGTTTGAGTATTGATAATGCTTAAGCTAATAAGTTGTTTATATAATTAAGCATAAGCTATTTAGGGCATATCCAAACACCCCTTAAGACCGGATCTTCTATGCACAATGTGTGATGATGAGTGGAATCATTGGACCATGGCATATTGTTGCATCCAGACTCTAGAATGCTTAAAATTGCGAATGAGTATTTTCATGGTGGGCGTTGGCTGGGTTCAAATGCATATAAAGTACAGGAGAAAGTATTTGGGTTGTATCCTATCTCCAATGGATTAACTAAAGTTAAATATTAAGCCGTAAGTCATAGCCATGCATATTTGTATAAGAAGTAATATCTCCAATAGTTTAACAGCAGTGTGAGTTGGCTAATGACGAGTTCGTTAAGAAGCGAGGTATATATAATCAACCTTAAATTTTCAAGAATCGACGAACCTTATGTTTTTATAACTTATTGTCATGTAAAAGAAGTTGGTATTTTTCATGGTGCATTAAAATAAGCATTGTGCCATAAATTGTTTCCTCTTGAGATTACTAATCAAGCTTCGATCCCAAAGGTATGTAAGCCTGTAAGACTATAATATTATGGAACCAATCTGAGAGTTATTTAAGGGAGTGTTTGGGATTAAGTACATGTTTATT
The DNA here is from genome assembly GCA_022545495.1 of Chrysanthemum lavandulifolium. Classification (NCBI taxonomy): domain Eukaryota; kingdom Viridiplantae; phylum Streptophyta; class Magnoliopsida; order Asterales; family Asteraceae; genus Chrysanthemum; species Chrysanthemum lavandulifolium. The sequence goes on from CM040244.1 coordinate 106,852,137, forward strand.
TTATGCGTATGTCTTTAAAGATCCTGTTGCTATAGTCCCCTATTGTTAAAAATTAGGCCAATGATTGTGATGCTTAATCATCCTCTTCATTTTTGTTTTTGCTGTTGTAGCTATATTTTGGACTCGGTATTTGTTGGGTATGTGGTGGTTGATGCTCGGAGATCATCGAGAAGGCTAACTTTGAAGATTTGGATTACGTCAAGAATGCGATGCACTTTTAACGCTTTAGTTGTTGTCTTTGTTCGCATCCTTAAAATCATGGCAAGTCATATTTCGCATGTTCTTTGTACTTTCTTGAGTTATCGTACGATATTGACCCATTGGTTTATTGGTTATTTCTCAAAAGGTCTGCCGGTCCCGAAGATCGTGAGAATTTTACGTTTAAAGATATGCTGTGGTTTCAGAGGGTAATTAGAACTTCTTGGCCACACAACAGTCGCATATAGTAAAAATAGAGGAAACTCGAAAATGTATATATTTATTACTCTTTATTTTCTTATATTTTTTTACTCGGTCTATCGCAAAAAGTATGAAGCTAAATTATATGTTTTACATTAGTGACACGCTTTTTTAAGATAGGAAATTAAGTCATTATTTACAACTTGAACTTCAAGAAAAATTCATAAGATGTCAAAGTGAAACCATAATTAATGATTTTTCCTGAATGAAATTGATGTTGTTTCGATTATATTGGTATCTTAAGCATTTAGTAACCGAAAACTAAAACTTTATTCTTGTGTGTCGGGCCTCTTGTGAAACAAAAGCGTAAAGGTGTGAATGGGTCATTTTTAACGGGTGTTTGGATGGTTTTTTAGTGGGATTTCGGGTATTTTTAATGGGATGTTGTAAATCCGCACCATTAAATCGGTTCTCTAGAGCTCATTAACTACAGTTTCATATTTTCACCATTAGCGTATCCAAACAACCATTTAAAAACAGTGTGATCCTATTGTTGGAGACATGTCCAGTTTACTAATAGTTAATGTGTTAGAAGACGAGCACGAAAACTACATTGTCACAATAATACCATAAACGTTCTGAAAAAAAGGGAGAATGTAAACTCTTGATAAATGTTTTGGTTAGCTTATAATAGTCTGAGGTAAAGTTACAAAAGAAATGCATAAATATCTAGAATTGTAACTGTTGTATGAGGGTATAGTTCTTTTTATTTTTATTTTCCTATAACATCCATACATAAGCTCACTTCTCCTCAGATAAGCCACAAAATTTGAGCTTATCAAAACCCTCTCATATAAGCTCATAAGCCCAACCATATAAGCTTAACCAAACAATTGACTGAAACACCCTAAATAAGCCTAAAAAAACACCCCCTAAATATTTTTAATGAATTATTGCATCTTATTTTAACAGTTTTGAACCGATTTGTACAGGATTTTTATGTTTTACTGCATGTGTAATGAGCTAATCTCCTTCTATCAATGTTATCGTTTGTCAATGCAACTTACGGGTGAGATATTGCCAACAACCAACACGGTTATGAAATTTGTTTGTGAGTTTAACCATATTCTAAGAACATTTGGTGATTATGGCTTAGTCATAAAGTTTGCGTATGAAGAAGACGCTTTTGACAAGACATTAGTTGAGGAATGCACAATTTGTTTTAATGAAACTGAGAGGGATAAAATGTTTTCTGTTAACCAGTGTCGTCACACATATTGCTTATGGTGTTTGAGAAATCATGTAAAAGCAAAGTTGCTTCAAGGGCAACTGCCCGGATGTCCACATGAAAATTGTAAATCTGAACTCCAAATTGAGAGCTGCAAGAAGTTTTTAACTCCAAAATTATATAATATTATGAGCATACGGGTAAAAGAAGCTGCTATTCCTACAAAAGAAAAGGTTTATTGCCCGTTTCCTAATTGCTTAGAAATGATGTCTAAAACTGAAGTACTAGAATATACTTGCGAGCTATTCATTGCTGCTCGAGGAACTGGTATGAGAAAATTTGTTAAATGTCATCGCCTATTTTGTATCAATTGCAAAGCACCATGGCATAAAAATATTTCATGCTCGACTACATGAAGAGGAATAAACTGTAATGAGGCCAAACTTAAGTCTCTTGCAGCATGGAATCGTTGGCGTCGGTGCGAGAAGTGCAAGAATATGGTTGAACTCACGGAGGGTGCTACCATATCAATTGCGGTATTAATCTTATCATATATGTTATCCGACTTGTTTTTTTTGAAATACTAAAGATGTGAATTCGACCCATTTACCTAATAGTGGGTTGATTTAGGTTATGTTTTATCTCTAATGGATCAAACAAGTTAAGTTAAAAATCTAGCACAAATGATATGGGTCTAATAGGTCAAAACCGTATTGGAAAGTATATAATATTAAAATCACTTTATTAAAAAAATTTAGAATATTCTTCTAATAATGTAGGTTTTCGTAATCATATTCAACACATCAGTTGTATATAATTTGTGTCAACCCAATCAGACTGATCCGGTTGGACCGGGACTAAGATTATTGGTTTTGACTTTGACATTTATTTGCCACTTATCTGAACCGCCCATTAAATACTTCCTTGCTTTATATCTATATAGTTCGCTACTGTCATGGGTTGACACTTGATAGTTCATGATCTATGTATGCTTTGTTAGGAGTACTAATGCGGAGTAACTTAAAAGCCAGTTGCTTCTGTTTGGCCTAAATATTACTTAAGTCAAATGACCTCATTTTTCTCTTATTTGTTTTTCAAAAATATCTTCAATATGGTGAGTGTATAAAGTATAAACCAATGAGCTTAGGTTTGTTGCTATCTTATTTTCAATTTTTTTGCACAAGGCCACACTTATACTTCTTCTATTTGGTAATTCAAAAGCTAAAGCCAATCCCCAACTTCCCTTTGACTTTATTAGAATATAGAATAATGAACATGTGTAGAAGAAAATTTTGATTTGATTTTCTGCATGTAAACTATAGTTGTAACTTAGAATGCTTTTGCAGGTGTGGATATGAGTTTTGCTACACCTATGGAGCTGAGTACATTCATAAGAAACAAACATGCAAGTGTCCTCTCTGGGATGAGGGTAACATTATATACCGCCAGCGGCAGCAGTATAGGCGGCTTCGAAAATGACCTTCATGTGGATCATATAACTTAACCTAACAAAGATTCTCTTTAGTCTTTGAGTCTGATTAATTGTGATTGAATGTTACATTTGATTTACTCAATATTATAACAGGTTTTGCCTTGCAATGTGATCTACTTAATCTAAACTCTTTCTTCATGGTAACCCTTTGTAACTTATGTCACATATATACATTAGTTTTAGTTTCACGACAATATAAGTTGTAATATTTCTTGGCTTAACAAGTTTGTTCAGCTTCTCTTATAATGAAAGAAAATACTTGCAGGACGTGAAGTGCTTAATTAGTTGATGTGTTATTTATTATTCAATTCATGATGTGGTTGTGTTTTGTCTATGGCAAATTGCAAGTGACTTATTTTGAAACCCACTTTAACTTTTATAAAATTTTTAATATGACATTTTATTTTAAGTTTTTGTTTGCGTAACATCTATATTTAGTCATTCTCATATGTAGTGCAATGTGAAAATGTAAGACGGTGTCGTGCCAACCAACAGTGGTCGTATAAACCGACGAAGGAAGCTCTTTGAGGATGAAGGCCAATCAATCAAGGAAGGCTGGTTGCTTTGAATCTGGTATTTCTTCAAATTATAATAAACTACTTTGGTGCTAATGTGCTTTTGATTAGAAGTTTTATAAGTTGAATAAATTGCTTAGTTATGATTCATGCTCCACTGTTACTTGAATCCTATAGTTCAGGAGTTTTAGCTATTTATTTATTAAAATAACAAAAACGTGTTGGCAAGTCAAAATGTAAACGACATGATCAAACTTAAACCAATAAATCTAAGGGTTAGCATTTAGCTTGATTTGATAGTAGCATAGTTCATATTGCTTATTTTCAATTATATTAATAACTGATATTTTTTATACGAATGTACATATAGATAGTTGGTTACCTCATCCTGATCGAGATCGCCATAGCGGGTCTGAAGGAGTTGGTGATTGAGTTGATCAATTATCTATAATATTATTTCTCCTTTTTGGAACTTATGGCAAGGCTGTGGTGATGATACTAATGCATGATTCTGGACTTGCCGATTGAATGCTAATCTGTTCTATAGTACTTTAGTACTTAAAGTTTTTGTATTCTTATTGAAGCTAATGATCTATGTTATTAAAAATTTTATAATAAAAAATATATATATATATATTAAAAATTTCACTATATATATTTTTGTATTCTTATTGAAGCTAATTATATATATATATATATTTTAGGTTAAATATATATATATTAAAAATTTCACTATATATTCCTAATAGTGGCTTTTTTTTATATATATATATATATATATATATATATATATATATATATATATATATATATATATTATGGTAATATCAATTATAGTTGTAAATTGTTTAATTTAACTTTTAATTATTTTTTAGTATATATTTGTTCTACTAAAACCTAAAAATAAAAACCACAAGTCATACCGCCCATCGGACGGGTTTTGACACTAGTATATATATATATATATATATATATATATATATATATATATATATATATATATATATATATATATATATATATATATATATATATAGTAGAGATCTAGTGAGAAGTAAATTAAAATAAGAAGTGGTGAGAAGTGACCAAAACCATGCATTTGAGATGCAACGACTTGCAATAGATGCATATCTATTCATATAGATGCAACATCTTGAGTTTCGAAAGTTAATTTGATGTATAGATGGTGCAAACTGATTTTCATGATTTCGGCACGTGCAAAGGAACAAAAAATAAGAGAAATCATGAAATGCAACTAATATACGTATATGCATTTGATTAAAAGTTAGAAAACACACTATGGTGCATTATAATGCATCTAAGATTATAAGGATGCATCTAATTTAGGTCGGCACATATCAGATTTGCGGTTATAGTTCTTCTTATTTATTCTTATTTTAAGTAATCTTCTTATTTGATCCTAACTATATATATATATATATATATATATATATATATATATATATATATATATATATATATATATATATATATATATATATATATATATATATATATATATATATATATATATATATATATATATATATATATATATATATGGGAGAGTTAACGTGAGATCAAACTTAAAGTTTTAAAAATAAGATCAAGTCTAAAAACCACTAAAACATTTATAAATAACAATTTTAGCAATAATACACATAAAAATAATATTGTAATACAAATTAACATTTTAGCAACTAATAACCAAATGATACATGAGTTTGGATTAGTGATACACCTGATACACATTACACTAATAAATATTGCAAAATTTGATACACATACAAAAACCTGATACACATTACACTTCTAATCAAAGTGTATCACCTAGGTTTCGTAAATTTTTAAAAAAATCTATCGAAACTTTAACAATTTTAGTTGTAGTTAATAAAAAAATTAATTTTGTTGTAAGGAGAGTGTCGCTTGTCAAAATTTAGTTGGATCTCATTTTAACAACTTTAAGTTTGATCTTATTTGATCTAGATTATATATATATATATATATATATATATATATATATATATATATATATATATATATATATATATATATATATATATATATATATATATATATATATATAGGTAGGGTTAAAATGAAAGTTTTTCTTATAATGAAAGAATGAGAAGGATGTGAGGTGACATGTGTCACCTTTGCCACATCACCATACCCCACCCCACCCACCCACCCCGCCCCCACCCCCACCACCCCGAATTTTTTCCGCCAAAAATTTTTTGGGGCAATTTTTTTCCCGCCAAAAATTTCCGCCAAAATTTTTTATCGCATCACGCTTATAAAGTTATTGCATCACAAATCATAATTTTAGTGCATTGCTTATAAATTATCGCATCACGCTTATAAAGTTATCGCATCACAATCATGATTTTAGTGCATTAATGTTATAACATTGATTTTAGTGCATCATAGTTGATGCACTTAACTATTAACTATGATGCAAGAATTTATAATAAAGATGCACCAAGACTTATTAGTGCATTAAGGTTATAAGTTCATGCGTCACAATTATGATTTTAGTGCATTAAGGTTATAAATTATCGCATCGCATTATAAAGTTATTGCATCACAATCATGATTTTAGTGCATTTAAGGTTATAACCTTGATTTTAGTGCATCATAGTTGATGCATCGAACTATTAACTTATAATAAAGATGCACCAAAACTTATTAGTGCATTAAGGTTATAAGTTATCGCATCACGTTATAAAATTATCGCATCATAATCATGATTTTAGTGCATTAAGTTGTTATATCATCGCATCACAATTATAATTGTGATGCAAGATTTTTATAACTCGTGATGCAAGAATAAATTTTGGCGGGATTTTTTTTTGCCCAATAAAAATTTTTTGGGGAATTTTTTTTTTGGGGGGTGACACATGTCATAGTGATGTGGCAAGGTGACACATGTCACCTCCACATGCCTTCTCATTCTTTTCATTATAAGAAACTTTTCATTTTAACCCTACCCTATATATATATATATGTGTGTATATATATATATATATATATATATATATATATATATATATATATATATATATATATATATATATATATATATTTGACTAAAGCCATGAGAAACCAAACATCAACTGTGAAAGTTACAAAACCCTATTATATTCTAAATTCAAATCCTAATCCAAATCCAAATCCTAATCATAAAACCATTTATAAACCAAACGGCCCTTACTTCATTTTACAATAAAACTTTCAAAATGGTTTTTTTGGTTTTTTCATGCAATTTATTCATCATTACTAATACACCCGCGATTTAAAAAATGGGGCGTGTATTTTCTACCTCAAGGATTATGCGCAAGCTTATTTGTTCCATAAGAGTGTTAAACACATCATGTCTAAGGTATAAAATGAAATTTTGTCACATCTCTTGTTTAGCTTACTCGTGTATTACACATTCATTAGGGACGTCTCGTGATTTTCGACAACTTTAGGCAATAACAACAAAAAGGCCCTATTACACTTGTAAACTATAAATAAATTGCATATAAAATTGAATTATATGACTCGTATATGTTTAATATTATACGTATTTATATTCAAAACTAATAAAAATGTGGGCCCTTGTAAGTGGAGGCTCTATGTGACGGCACCTATTGCACACTCCTTCGAGACCCCTCTGACATTCACGCCGATAAAAGAAAAACACAAAACATGTAATCTTTCTTTATACACATTTTTTTTCTATCTACCAAACCTATATCATCCACTCGATTTCTAACAAGCCTAGATTATAGGGAAACCAAGGTTAAGAAACTTAATTTTTTAAGTCTAAGAATATATGGTACGAGGTAGAGAGCCCGCGCGTTGCCACAGTTTGTTTTCTTAAAGACGGGTGCAAACATAATAGGTCTAAAGTAAATGTATAATCTGTGTTTCGCTTTTGTATATTAACTTAACATTGATGGTACCTTGTTTGTATTTGTAACCCATGATCATGATATAAAAGTTTCGCACAATCACATTTTAGCAAAGATCAAGACATAAACAAAAGACTTGTCAAGAATGTAAACATTCATCGAAGTGGTACTATAGAAAACTAGAGTAGTAATGCCATCATAAAACAAAAGGCACACTAATGGAAGAGTTAATGTGGACAAAGATTCATGGTAGCACAATGGAAGTGGCATCTGGAAAACAAAACAGACTCACAACAACTTTATTCAAGGGCATTTTAGCCATACAGAAATTACCAACATACATCATTCATGACCAACTGTTAGTTCTTTTTCTCCTTCCCTTTTGACCTATTTTTGGAAAACGGTTTCATACCTATCTCTTCACAAAATGAGCATTGGAAGGCCAAGAACCTTGACCCGGCCTTAAAAGCCTCTTTGGCAACTGTTTGGAGTTTTATCCATGATACCACTTTTTGGGCAAGTCGTTTGAGCTTTGATTCTCCTAGCATCTTCTTTGTAGAGCCCGAGCCACAAGAATCAACGAAGGTAGCCTTCCCATGTCACGAAGTTCAACACTTCGAGCTTGATTCAGTGCTTGAAATGTAGATGATCTCTACACAACAAAAAGAAAAAACTAAGTGAGTGTATGTGGTCATGGTGTGCCTTGGTCGATATAAAGATGGAAATGAAAGAGAAACTTTTTTTGTTGGAATTCATGTTGTGGTTTGTTTGATTATTGTTTGGTGAATGAATGTTTGGTGGAGAGCCTTTTATAGGTGCAATCTCGGAACAATGGTTGGTTTATGAATGGAATATGTGTAGAGAATGCACAGGGTTGAAGACAAAAACAGTGAATTAAAGTAGTCAATGTATACAATCCTGATCTGATTAAAGCAGACATTACACAAGGTTCAGTTAAGTGTCTTTGCATGATCAAATTTCAATAATGGAATATGCACAGATGTGCAGTGCATGATTGAAGAAAAAAATAGTGAATGAAAGATTCCGATTTCATCAAAAGAATCAGTTAATGTGCTATGCAGTTAAAAAAAGAGTGAACCCAACTTGTGCAATGCAGGCTTGAGTAGTCAATGTGACACAAAACATTTTGGAGCAGCAAAGAATGGAGTAAATTTTACCTGCTAACACTTTGTTAAAAACAATAGATGCGGTAGGCTGTTGGACCTCCCGTTCTAGTCTTACATTGGGTGCATGTCTAAAAGTGACTTTCGTATTCAAGTGCGAGTGATATTCTTAAACCTGTAAAGAATATATTAACTCATTAGATTGAAGCACAATTAGATTGACCATACAGTTTTCTCCTTACAGCTATCATTATTACCTCAAGCGCAACCTCATTGATGCTGGGCTCTTTTAGATCATCAGCGATTCCAGTACACACCTTGGAAGGCACATGAGGTTGACCCAAAAGCAAACCAAAATCTGAACACAAATTTATAACTACAAATTAGATTTTCCAACCATAATGCTATTATTTATAGGCCAAAAATATAATTGCAGGATCAATATTAAAATGGGTCGACAATGTTGTAATTACCGATCGTATTTGTTGTAGGCGCAAACTGCATTATCAGCTCATTTCCTATCTTTTTATGCCTCCTCCTTTGGCTCATTTGAACTTTCATATTGATGCTAATTAGTTACCAAGTCATGTTGACAAACCGGGAAAGAATTATGCTGATCCTGCAACAGGAAATCCAGTATTCTCAGACCCTCAATTTAATTAAATGTCGTCTAAAATTGAAATATTAAGAATCATATAAAACAGAACACATCTTTTCCCTGATGGGGCAGAACATAGGTGTTTTAAGATTTAAGTTTATTGTCTCAGTAGGAATAGTAAGCTTTAAGTATCTATTACCTCGGATGGAAGTAAAGGGTGAGCAATGCCATCACCATAATGGTAGCCATATCTGTTAAGAAAATCCCAGATAGTGTCTCTTCTTGATCTTGATGGAACTTTAAGCTCTAAATAACACGCGCCGTTGGCTGTTTTGGCCTCATTTAGAGTTACTTGGGCAGCATCCTATATGAAAATGTCATAAAATAAGATAACTATGTTAAGTAATCCACTACACCATCCTAACCTCTCACAATCTCATCCTCGTGTAATTTAGTTTGTATGTTGTGAGTAAATACAAATTTTTAACTCACAACCTGGATAAAGCAACGAATTAAAAAAGGTATATTTGACTGCAGCTCCACAGTGTCGTTTCACAAATGCATCCGTCGGAACTGCCTTGAAAACATGCCGTTTCAACTTAACATGGGTTTAGTTGTATACCAACCCTCTGTGCCCAAGCTTTTTATCCTGCAAGTGATCCCAATTGTGACATTTTTGTTTAGAATAATATTATTGCATTAAAGAACCAAATAATTAACTGAAGGCGATATTATACAAAACAAAGACAAACCAAAGCATGTATCAATCCAACATGCTTCCTGTTGGGAAAAATCTATGTGTGTGAAAAAAACATGTAAATCTTAAATATGGTGCTAATATGGAGTCTCTATCTAGTGAACAAACCTGTAAGGCAAAAATAAGGTAATCCAACCCAGAAGCCCGAACTTTTATCGTGCAAGTAATCCATCACCAAGTGAAACCGCTAAAATCTTAAATAAGCAATCCCGCTTCTTAGATGACACATATCATAAACAATTACTAAACTAACGGATAAGGAACCAACAATTTAGCAAAAAAGAATGGCCATTAATGAATGTGGATCAAAAGTAGAACAAATAGAGCTTAACAGTTTGTTATTGTAAAAGAGGCTTTAAATAAGAGCATTTGATGACCGGCGAATAGAATGACGATACCTAGCAACCCACGTAGACTATTTCTTCACCGAATTTCAGTTTGTTGATTCAATGGCATGCCGGATCTAGGATGACCTATAAATTGCACAAATGATCGAGGTTTGACGCGCCATTCAACCAACAAAGCTTGATTGTAAGTAAAGAAATGCTTTGCGTTGGTTTGCCTCGCGCATGCATTCAAGATATATCACGAATACATGAGAGTACCTTTAGTCGTGTAGGAAGCATATTGTCGACCCACAATGACCACACCACCGCTTTGAATTAGATCGACAATCGGCATCGCATAACGTTGTTGGACACCGCTGTCGGCAAGCTTACCTAAACTTTAGTTTGTCCTTCTGCCTCTCTCAAGCAAATCCATATGATGTGTCATATTTGATTGAGTATGCCGATAATCGATGCTCTACAAAGGTTTGGTAAAAACATTGGGAAAATTTAAATTCAACTTTGCATGTAAACAACTTAAATAAATAAATAAAAAGAGAAAAAGAAACCAACATGTAGTTTCTTTAAAATATATTCCATGACTTTAAGTTTGGTTACATTATCAGGCATTTCATCAACTGGCCTATCAACATGGTTTTTTAAAGGAGTCTATGGTAAATGTGCTGCCAAATTGTTTGTAATGTTGTAATCATATTTCTAGTTTTTTTTATCATTTTTTTAAAATATATATATAGATTTTTTATGTGTTTTCTATATTTTTATATATATATATATATATATATATATATTTAATAAGAGCATTGAATTTTTAGGGGATGCATTTGGGAAAAATGGCAAGTATGTGAAAGGTTGCCTAATTAATAGTTGTTTATGAGGAAGCAAAGGCATCGTTACTTTATTTTGGCTTTGGTGGCTCTAAAGTGGGAGTCAAATCAAAGGTCTCATAATCGTTGTACTATGACACCATAGCAATTATAACTTAAGCAAAACCTCCTCTTCAAAACACACGCATAGCAAAGAAGATTTATTTTAGAACTAAAAAAAAGAAGACAGAAAAAAAATTAAAAAAAATAGAAAATGAAGACACCAATGCCTTTCTGTGAAGACCTTGCTACTGTTGCTGGTTCGAGTCTTGTTAGGGATATGATGATTTTTCAATTTCAGAGGGAGGTTACTGTGACTATGGTGGATGAAGGAGAGTTGATGAAAAAGCCCAAGACATTAGGTCCCGTGTGGCTGAGAGGGACTATGTCAGGTATACATGGTGAAATAGAAATCATTGTATTAGTAACTGATGGTAAACAAAAAATAAAGTATAATACATAGTTGTATAACTATCTGAAATTTCTAAAGTAATTTTAGGAGTATTGCGTGTTGGAATTACTCCTAAACCTATATCAAGTGTTAGTGATTCATATGTAATAGTTAGCTTAATTATGGCCTTTATGTTTGTTATTAGCTTAAGCTTATGTAGAAGGCCCATGAGCTTAGGCCCATGTCCATTAAGGAAAGGAAGGGAGTAGGAGTGTTGCCCTAGCTCCCCTTCCTATAAATACCTTGTAATAACCCTCACTTGAGGGTTGGTTGTTCAATTTATCTCTTTCACTCATCTCTACGCATAACCGGTCTTATATTTACACGTGTGTGTGTTTGGATATTGTTTAACCGATCTTATCTCTTCTCTATTCTTTCTATTGATGTTTGTGTTGTAAACTTAGTGACCTAACAGTGGTATCAATCGCCTACTAGTTGGGTGAACGTATTGTTTTTGAAGTGGGTTTTGGTCCTACGCGTAACACATACGGTGATACTTTGGTTCGCTTAAAAACACATTTTTACACTTTTGAATCCAAGATTCTTGTACTTTCAACGTTTTAAGGTGTTAAAATAACTGCTTTTGGCAAAAGTTTCAACCTTTATGTGTGGATCATCATTTTCTAGCTTGGTTTTATTCGTGGTACGCGCTCTACGCATAACGCTTTTAGACGCTTTGGATCATCAAGTTTCACACTTTTGTGTTATTTTGGTGATATTGAAGCTATTTCATCACAAAATCTGGTTTAGAATCATCTCGGGCAAAAGTCATTTTACGAGTAGTTCTACGCCTTACGAAACCCTAATCTTACGCATAAGAATTCCGTGGTTTGATCTTCGCCAGTGGTTTACTCGTGTTTTCTTGCTTGGATAAGCCCGAAAATACGTCGACTTGGGATATCTTTGCACCGTGATAGTGTAAAGATCACTTGGCAAAACCCTAAAATTACGCATAAGCATAAGCTACTGCAGAGAAACTTCTACGCATAAGATTTATCTTACGCCTAAGCTTTGTCTTTACATAAGGTCATCCTACGCCTAAGTTTTCTACGCCTAACTTCTTGTTTTACGCATAACTTTAGTGTTTTCACCCTACTTACGCGTAAGCTAAACCTACGCGTAACTCTTGCTGTTACACGTAACTTTGGTGTTTTTACGCATAAGTGCTACTTGGTTTATTGTGATTTCTACGCCTAAGGATACTTCATCAACAAAGGTTCATTCGACTACAAAGATCCATTTTATAACACAAGTTTTTTCAACATGTCACAACCACCATACTCTAACTATTTCCCTCACACTTACACTCAACGACAACAACAACTAAGTCCACAACATCAATAATGGAATCAACAACAAGCAATTTATCAACAACAATTTAATCAACAACATACTCCACAACTTGGAGCAATTCCACCACCACAAATGGTTCAACCACCACCAAGTCTTCAAGTTCAACCCTACACAAACGATTTCAATCAACATCCATCAAGGAACACTATGAAGGAACCCACTTGGTTTGCAAAGATGTGTGAAGCTTTAAGCGACCAAAAATCAATTCATGAGGTCGGATCACTTGATAGACCTCCAATGCATACCCAGAAACTACGATCAATGGGTAATTAGGTTCTTTAGGTTTTGTGATCCGAAGAAGCCACATGGAAAGTTCTTAAAGAAGGTTATCTTGAAGGTCCATTTCGGATGCCTCCGTCATTGTGCAGGAGATCCAAATGCTAATCCACCAAGAGATGAACAATCAAACATTGCTATGTTGCGGACACGAACGCAGAAAAACTTCTACACTATGAAGTTGATGAGCTTGCAATGCAATATATCCTCTTAGGATTACCAAACCCAATTCTTTGAAGTGTTGATGCTCAAAAGCGCAAAGGCAATGTGGGAACATATTCATCTTCTTATGGAAGGATATGCACTCAATCAGAGGATATGGAATCCAAAATTTACTTGGCTTATGAACACTTCATGATTGAACTCGAGAGACACTAGAGTCTTATCATCATCGATTCTCGGACATCATAAATGATTTGGATAAACACAACATCATCATGCCAAGAATTGCGCTAATACTAAGTTCCGAGTAGTCTTGGTCCCGAATGGGAGAAGTATGTCATTTTTCTCCGCTGCTTACGAACATGCATCATTCTACATACGGATTGTTGTACGATTACTTGAAGCCTCATCAAAAGGAAGTTGATAAGGAAAGGATTCTCCGTGCTCAAATTGCTTCATCTTCACATCCGAAAATCAACAACTTGCCTTGTATGCTCAAAACAGCTTATCCTCCTCAACCAAAGAACTCAACCAACGCCACTATCACACCAAATGATCAATCACAACAATCTCAACATAATCAATTGGTTCCTTACAACAACAACAATGATCAGCACTTTATAGTCAAGCTAATGAGGAACCGATCCGTTCAAGCATTGCAACAAGGATTTGTTATGATTGCTAATGCTTTTGGCCGTTATACAAACAAATCCAACAATCGCATTCGCTCCTCATCAAACACAAGGAATCGGGCTATTGTGAACAATGGACGAGTTGAAGTTCGAGAATCGTGGTTATGGTCGTCCGATGGGCGGTGGTCAAGGGTTTAATGCTATGGGTAGGAATAACAACAGAGCTCAAGTGGTGGAACAAGGAAATGCTCGAATGGGTTGAATGGTCTTGATGCTACAACCGCAATGAGAAGGACACTGGCTAATGCATGCCCAAAGCCGAGGACTAGGGGCGGTGCTTATCACAAGGAGGCTTTACTTTTGGCTCTTAAGGATGAAGTGGTGGAACTCTCACGGACAAAGAACACAGCTTTTATGGCGATGCGAGACTCAGATGATGATATGGAGGACTTGCGAGCCAATGCAACAATTATGTTGATGGCTAATATGCATGAGTTACACATGAGTGACACAAGCCCAGTATGACATCGATGGCTTGTCTCGTGTACCCAAACAAACCATATTTATCTACGATCTAATATCTCCGCCAACATCCGAATTGGCAAGGCTCGAATGTTCAAAATGAGTCGTCCACATCTCATTCTCGACGATTTTCAACTAGACCCGTAGTTACATTTGACGATCAAGATGACCTTATGGTTTCCTTGATAATCAAATTGACTCGTGGTTATACTTGAGGATCTAAATAATGATCATGTTGTGACTCACGTTGAACACACCGAACTTTGCCTCGTCGGATGTTGATATGTGGCTTAAAACCAACAATCCATAGTAGAGGAATGTCGTGCGAAGAATCAGGACTTAAAAGTAAAATGCTGCTTATTAACCAAGGATTTTGAATGTTTATAAATGCAACTCAACTTTTTCAAAACTCAAGAAAAAGCGTGAAAAAGGTTTTGAAGCCGCCTTTGCTAAATCTCATCAAACGAAAAATATTTAGAGAGACAGATCGTGATCTAGTTGCTTGAAGAATGCTTTGTTGTCCGAAATAGAACAATCAAACATGAACATATAAAGCAAATTAACGCCTCACCTTGGAAAATCAAAAGCTAAGGGTGAGTTGTTAACTTGTCAAAAACAGTTCTCTGCACACAAAAAGCATTCAACGAAACGAATAGATGATCATCTTGAAGAAATTA
This sequence comes from Chrysanthemum lavandulifolium, assembly GCA_022545495.1. Classification (NCBI taxonomy): domain Eukaryota; kingdom Viridiplantae; phylum Streptophyta; class Magnoliopsida; order Asterales; family Asteraceae; genus Chrysanthemum; species Chrysanthemum lavandulifolium. The sequence goes on from CM040244.1 coordinate 106,867,432, forward strand.
TCGCTTGCAAAACAAACTTAAAGAGTTTAAAAGCTGTTGTTTACAAACATGGTGAGTCAAGAATCGCTATTGAAAAGTTTACTTTAAAACCCAATCCAAATGGATATGGACCGAATCTTGCCGATTATAAACCTAAGCTTTCAACCAAAGCATTCAAACCAAATCCGAAGTTTCCAATGCAGAATATAAAATTGATAATTCATTATGAGTGTTGTTGAATATCATCGTCAAGAGGAATTAGATGCGTAAGACGAGAGTCGATCAAAATTAGAAACCGTTGTTTACAACAAACCTTTTAACTATTCAAAACCGTTCACTTTCACACACCAACGGATTCTTCTAACACACCAAGGATTATCATAAAACGTCCGAGTCTTCTAATGTTAATCCCCAATCGATTATGCACAAATTTATGGTCCTTTACCTTCCATCGGTGAAGTAAATTCAAAACCGAAAATCGCAAAATTCTTAGATATTTTGACCTTTTCATGGTCGACCTCAAACTTTACAACATGAGATAGAATATCATTTCAAATCAAAGTTCAACACTTTCAATCGCCTCGCGCGAGAACAAAGAGACATTTTCGAAAAATCTTTTACCAAATGTTAAAAATTTGAAATATTGTGCATTGTCTTGGGAACGGACTTTCATAAGGAACTTGGATTGATGAAGGTCATGTTCGAGAAAATGTAAACATCTATTTCTAATACTAAGCGTAAAAAGAAAATGTTGAGAAAAAATGTTGATCGACTCTTGAAAGATGTTATCTGTCCGATATCCATAATGTTGTGTTATTCAATTCTTTGTCACATGCATCCGATTATATCTCGCCGACATCGTTGATAATGTTGTAATCATGAGAATACCGATAATGTGCTTCGGATCGAGTCTTTAAAAGTTGAAAACGAACGTCTCTTAAACGAGCTTTTAAATGAAAACGTCGTCTTCAATGGTGTCAAAAGATTGTCAAAATCGTGAACTTGCTTTGCAAAACAAAATCCACCAGTTGCAATCAAACAATTTTAATCCAAAATTTGAGCAACTGGATGATCAAACGTGTCTTTGAAAAGTCAAATATCAAAATATGAACAAGAACTTGTAAAAGTTAAGCAGAATATGGTGTCATATTTGATTTACTCAATAAGACTCGTCATGAAGCATCAAACGAACTTGATCACTATCTTGCACACACTAGAAGTAATGAATTTTCTTTGGTAATATTCGTTCGAAAATCAAGATTTGATTCACACTATCTTTAAGTTAAGAGAAATGTTAGGAAAGTATGAACAAATTCCGCCCACCGTGATTAAGAGAATAGCACCGGTAACACTTAGTAATCGTGAACCTAGAATGCCCACCGCCAAAACACAAGTTGCTAACGTGCTTCCTTCTCTCGAAACAGAATAGTTGCCTCTTTTCCAAACGTCCGCACTTCACACCTAGGAGCACTACATCGAAGAATAGGAAGTTGCGACCTAAGAAAAGATCAATTAGGAATGCTAAAGTAGAAGAACACCTAGGACTATGAATAAGACTCACGTTGCTTCCACTATAGATATTAAGGTCCGCAAATGTAATAGAAATAGTTATGTAATGAATGCTAAACCTTTAAGTACTTTTGATATTCGATCGATGCACCTTGTGTTATTTGTCGTAAAAGCATGAATTCGATTGTCATGACAAATGTCTTGCTAAAGCTATCATCTCTCGTTTAAGGAATCCTAAGAATCGAATACCTCTAGGCCCACTAATCATTCTAAGTCTCGTGCTTGGTAGACCGCCTCTTTAGATTCTAAGAACCGCATTGATGTCCCCTGAGCTCGGTTTCACCTCCTAGGAATGTAGTACCACCTAGTGCATTCACTAAGACTAAAGCAAATACTAGTTGGAGATGGCGAAATAGATATATAACACACTAGGATTTAAATGGATGCCTAAAGTTATTGATGTGTGTATGTCTACTATATCGCTCCGAACCCTCTAACATTTCGGGTTCCACATCTACTTATTCCATCCGTGTCGTGCGTGTGTAATGCAGGTGATCTGATCATTCTGGATTGTTGATAGCGGATGTTCCCGACACATGACAAGCAACCTTAAAGCGTTATCAAACTTTATTGCAAAGTTCATTGGCACCGTCGATTCGGAATGATCACTTGCGACTATCATGGGCTACGAAGACTATATCAATGGGAACATCGAAATTAGCAGGATTTATTATGTGGAAGGCCACGGTCACAACTGCTTTCGATGGGTCGGCCTGTGATGGAGATTTGGAGGTTGCTTTGGGAGAAATCTTGTTTCATTCGTGATCTACAAGGAAAGCGACCTTATGTCCGCTCGCGTAACTCAAGTCTTTACACTATCTCTATGCAAGACATGGTTGCTTCATCTCCCATCCGCTTACTTTCAAAGGCAACATCAACAAAATTCGGCTATGGCAATCGTCTCTCACATTTAAACTTTCAAACTATAACCAATCTTGCTCGACACAAACTAGTTGAAGGTCTTCCACGATTCCGGTATTCTAAAGATCACCTTTGCTCACCGTGAACAAGGGAAAAGCACTCGTGCTCATTTTCCTTCAAAGGTGGAACACAACTCTCAAAGATGTGCTTCATCTTCTTCACATATATTTGTGTGGCCCGATGCGGCGTGCAAGCGATCAATGGCAAACGCTACATCTTAGTAATTGTTGATGACTATTCACGATGGACTTGGGTCTACTTTCTTCAAGCAAAGACCAAGCTCCACAATGATCATCACCTTTCACGAAAATTCAAGTTCGACTCCGGAACACCGTCCGCCAAATAAGAACAGACAAAGGAACCGAATTTGTTAACCAAACTCTTCGAGAATTTTATGAGAAAGTGGGAATTGAGCATCGACATCTATTGCACGTATACCGAACAAAACAGAGTTGTTGAAAGCGAAACCAAACGTTAGTGGAAGCGCAAGAACAATGTTAATCAATGCTAAACTTCCGGATTACTTGTGGGCGTGTCGCATCTCATCGCATGCTATACTCAAAGCTGCTCAATGATTACTAAACGCCACAACAAAACACCTTTTGAGCTTCTCCATAACCATAAACCGAATCTCAAACACTTTCATGTATTTGGATCCCTTTGCTATCCGAATAATGATCGTGATGATTTTGGAAAGCTCAAAGCCAAAGTCGACATTGAGTCTTTATTGGATATTGTGAGAATTCTAAAGGTTATCGGATCCGGAATCGTCATACAAAGCGTGTTATGGAAACGATTCATGCTCATTTTGATGAACTTACGGAAATGGCCACGAGTATAATAGCTTGGAACCCGGTCACAACCGCTTAAACTTCCTCAAATCCCATCATCACCGAACAAAGCCCCCACTCACTCGTCAACAAATGGAAAGGTTATTTGCTCATTTGCTCGGTGGCGATATTGATGAACGTGCTCGGTGTATCCATTGTTCCATTGCTCAACCCGATACTACTCTTATACGATACACCTACTACAACAACTAATGTTGAAGAAGCACCACCATTGACTCCACCACAACAGCTTGAACAAACCGCTTCCAACAATGATGAGCCGGTGATGATGTTCTTAATGAAGTACCCCCACTGCAGATTTTGATCCAAATCGTTCTTTAACCCGTTTGCTAATGAAAGCTACTTGACACGATGTCGCGGAATCATCCACAAACCATTTGACTCCTCGAATCGCACAATGTATACCAACATCAACCTCTACACATCGATGGACAAAAGACCATCCTCGGAAAATATTATTGGCAACCCGAATCAACCGATCGTTACGAGACAACGTCTTCACTCGGATGGTGAACATTGCATTTATGCACTCACCGTCTGTCAACTGAGCCTAAAAACATTAAAGACGCAATGACAAAAGACAAGCGGATTGAATCCATGCGGGAAGAACTCAACCAATTCAAACGTCTTGAAGTATGGAAGCGGTTGAAAGACCAACAGGGTCTCGTCATTGGTCTTAAATGGATTTGGAAGAACAAATTGGATCTTGAAGGAACGTAATCGAAACAAGTCACGTCACGGTGGCTAAGGGTTATCGAGGAGGAGGTATTGACTTTGAAGAATCATTTGCTCCGGTTGCTCGTCTTGAGGCTGTTCGGATATTTCTCGCGTTCGTGGCTCATATGAATATGACGGTCTTCGGATGGATGTCAAAACTGCGTTTCTCAATGGACAAGCGAAGAAACGGTTTATGTCGACCAACGGAAGGATTCGTTGATCCCGAGTTCCCGAACCATGTCTACAAACCGAACAAAGGCTCAGATGGTCTCAAACAAGCTTCTCGGGCATGGTGCGATAAGCTATCATCTTTCCTCATTGCAAATAATTTCACTAAAGGTTCGGTCGACCTACTCTTTTCATTCAATATCACGGGCACATATCTTAATTGTTCAAATTTACATGGATGACATTATTTTGGGTCTACACATAAAAAGTACTCAATCGCTTTTGCAAAACTAATGAAGAAAATTTTGAAATGTCCATGATGGGTGAACTTACGTTCTTTCTAGGATCGCAAGTTCATCAATCACCCGTGGTATTTTCTTGAGTCACCCAATATGCCCTTGAATTGTTAAACAAATTTGAATGAAAACTGTGACACTTATGCCACACCAATGACTCATACCAAGAAGCTAGACGATTTACATGGGAAATTAGTGGACCCTACCAAATACCAAGTATTATTGGGTCTCTCATGTATCTAACACTAGCGAGACGACATTGTCTTTGCCGTTTATCTCTCGCTCCCATTATCAATCAAGACCAACTGAAACCCACCTCTCGAGGCTAAATGAATCCTCCGATACATCAAGGAACCATTAACTTGGGGATCCGGTATTCAAGGATTCGGTTTTGAACTAATCGCTTTTGAGGATCGATCACGCGAATGTTTAGATTCACGAAAAAGTACTTCGTGAGCACTACAATTTCTTGGTGATAAACTGGTGTCCCGCAATCGAAGAAGCGAGGATTGTACATCGCCGTCATCAATCGAAGGCGAATATGTAGCCATGTCGGCGTGTTGTGCTCAAGTCATCGGATGAGAACACAACTCAAAGACTATGGTTACGTATTTGATGAATCGATGTATCATGACAATCGAAGTGCCATTGCGATCTCGTGCAACTCGATTCAATTTTCGAAATCAAAGCACATCGATATTCGCTATCATTTCATCAAGGACCATGTGGAGCAGTGCAGTTGAATTATACGTGGGTATAGAATACCAATTGGCGATCTACTCACCAAAGCCTTGCCTCCCGCTAGGTTTAATGAGTTGGTCCACCGGATTGGTATGCGGTGTTTGACTCAAGAGGAACTGGATGAACTCTTAAAACCGTCTTAAAAACCATCAAACACCAAAATCTCTTTTGTAAATATTTTTTCCAAAACAAAATAAAAAATATAAAATCGGATAAAACAACAAAATATTCTTCTATCTATTTTCTCTTAACATGGCAAGTACATTTCTTCCGTCAACACTCTAATCTTTCAAAACTCGGTATTTTTTCCGATCAAGTGTTGAGGGGAAAATTTTATATAGCTGTCTCAAAATAACCGTGTACTTGCATGTTACCTTATCCAGTTGTTTCTTTAATAATGGTGGTCACATTTACGGTTTCTTGACACTCCTCGGACTAAAATTTATAACCTTTCATTATTTCTTAAGTCGAGGGGAGTGTCGTCAAAGTTATTTCAAATATTCTTCGTTTGGTAACCAAAATGGAAGTTAAAAGGCTTTGAATGAAAATGGAAAAGGTGGAGGGACTAAAACTGCCAAAAGCTCAAACTCTCTTTTAATAAAACTCCCTCACCTAACTTACACTTTGATGAGTGTCTAAATACTCATCATTTTTGTACAAAATAAACTGCAAAATCATCTGAAAACACTTAGAAACACATCAAAATGATCAAAATATCACAAATCAGTGTTTTATGTGTTTTAAATGCAAAAATATCAAAATCAGATGAAAAACATATCAAATTTGCAAAAATTGCAGTTTTAGTCCCCCAAGTTTCAAAAGTTGTCAAAAACAGTCCCTGAGCACTTATTTTAAAAGAAAAGTCACCAAAGGTCCTTTTGGAAACAATAATTATCACATTTAGTCCTTTGGTGAAAAATCTAAAAGTTTTGAGAAATTACAGTTTTAGTCCCTGAAAATCCAAAAATGGTCAAAACTAATCCTTGGAATTTCACAATTGGCAATAATAGTCCTTGGATTTTTGGAGATTGTCAAAACAAACCCTTGGATCATAAATTCAGAAAGTACATGTTTGGTCCCTGGAGTTTCAGTTTTACAAATTTGGTCCTTTGGTTTTGAGATATTACACTTGTGGTCCTTATGTATTACTAAGCCAAACCATTCGGACCTAATTACAACCCAAGCCCAAATTAAACCCCCTGGCCCAATCATATTACCCGGTCCTTTTCCCACAACCCGACCAACCCAATATTTAAACATAAAACAGACCCGCCCCCAAAATCCTGTCTTCCCCGACAGGATTGTCTGCAACTCCAACCCCCCAGCCACCTCTTTGCCACTCTACTACAACCTTTGTCTCCCCCCTCCTCACCAACCTCTCAATGCATTTAATGCAAAGCCTTTCCCTGTCTCTAATATCAAAACCAAATTTCCCGCCAAATCCCAAAGGACGGCCAAGATGAATTCTAGCCAATCAATGGCTTAGATTTATGCTGGGATTTGACCAGAAGAGAGAGAGAAGCACTTTGGAGCATAAAAAGAGACAAGAGGATGCAGCAAAGAGTAGTTAGTTTTAGTTTTTTAAAATTGTATGTCGTTTTAATATTATTAGGTCTTAATTAGCTTCTCAATTGTATTATCAAATTATTTTGTACTCAATTTAATTTGTTCAAAGTGTATTAAAACCTTTATTAAGCTTTAATTCAAGTTAATGTTCAAATTCTATATCTTATGTTCATCGTTGAAATTTTTACCGCAAACAACCTTGTTAAAGCTTTGAGCGATTAAATTTTAATCTCATACAAGCTTGTATTAGCTTGTTATAGCTTTCTGCAAGCTTGTTTCTCAGTTTCAATAATCTTTGGACACTAGTCAACAAAAGTCAAATTTGGAGCAAGAATGATGCAAGGATGATATGGGTTGATTCATGAGTGAAAATGGGTTGAATTGGAAGCCAGTGGGTTGAGTTGGATTAGGTTAGTGGTTCCTTGTTTCACTGATTGGCAAGCCATAGTGGCTATTGGACCAATTGTAAGTGCATATTTCAAGATTCTTAGCAATATCTGTTCTTGTTGTTATAAGTAGTCATAATTTGTTTAAAAAGTTGTTTTTAGGTCTAGAAAACTTAGTTTAATCATGGGTATTTGTAACCACCGGTAAATTTCACCTCGTATTAAAACTAATATAATATTCTAACGAAAGAATACTTATCTATTTTCTACGTCCAAATTTTTTTTTAAAGAACGATATCCATTTATTTGATCACAACAACTAGCCAATGTGATGAAACTCACATCTTTAATAAACATAAACATCTTTATATGTTAAACTATAAAAGTTTTCAACTTTTATTTACCACTTTACGTTATTTCGTTAACATTCGATTATTAAACGTTCAAACAAATCGCTTTTCTACCTATTAGAGTTTTTACTAAACCGTAAATTATTATAACTATGATTTTGCACAACTAAATTATAAATGCTAAAGTACAATATTTTATAGCTAATGTACAAGCTTTTAAAGCACTAGTCTTAAAAATAAATTTCTTATATTTAATAAAACTAAGTACAACGTCATAATGCTTAAAGTACAAGTGCGTAAACCACAAGGCCTAAAATTATATTTTCACTTGAACTTACTTAAACTTAACTAAATACCCTAATCAAGTTTCTTACACATTCGAACCTCATGAACAACCACATCTAGCTTATAGTACAACCACCTTAAGCCTAAACTTGCCTAGTTCTTGTTCTTGTCCAAATCGAACCCTAACCATCCAACTCTCTCAAGGCTCAAGTTTAGCCACATCATGGATACATCACCTTGTCCCTTGAAGAGTTTACCATGGTCAAATATTAGGGGCAAGACCCATGGCTGAAATTTAGCCACCATACGCCACCCTCATCACCATCACATGCACCACACAACCTTTAATACTCCACTCACCATGTCCCTTACACTTCAACATACTTTCCAAGTGTCCATAGCATTTCCTCCTATAAATAGCAAGCCATTCTCATGCATTTGAACTCACACCATTCGAACCACACCTAAAACACAAACAAAATCAGTTAGTCATTGATCTAAGGGTCCTAGTAGCAGCCAAGTAAGGATAGTATAGAGCCTATAAGGAAGAAAAGAGTCTTGTTCCATTTAGAAGCCAATCTATTCTCATTTCTGGTTCTTGTCAAAATCCCAAGCATGTAAGTCTTTTAAACTCATCCTATTTCATTCCAAACTTTTAATATAAATTGCATACTGTTAAAAAGGATTTTATAAGGAAAACGTAGCAATTTGAATCACTTAAAACGGGTACACGAGTCAAAAGTTAGGGTCTAAACAAGTTGCCAATAATCTGTCGAAAACTTTCTGTGACAGAAAGTTCGGACACGCAAAACGAGGCATTTCTGGTCCGTTTCATGAAAAAGTTAAAACACGAAAGTTGTCCGGAACGACGTTTTCTTCAAAAACTCGGGAGCACGGGTCTAGAAAACGCAAAACGAAGCCAGAATTTAATAAAAATACCAACAGCTGTTAGGTATATCTTACAAAAGCCCAACACCCCTAACTTGCCCCGCATCTATCTATTTGGTGCTAAAGGTATTAAGGCTAACCAAAGCACCGTTGTAAACACCACCTAGGACACTCTAGAACGCCCTATAACCCGGTTGAAAAGCCTAGTCGCCACGTTTAAAACCAATCTTTCATTTTGGCCAAAGTCGTAAACACCAAAAGTTTTTACAACAAATATTTGGGAAAATATGGGATTTTGATAAAATTAAGTAGGAACTATCTTAGAAACATTAGAAATGGGTAAAACAATATTTCACAAGGTTGGATGCAAAAGATATAGAGCTTTATGGGTTAAAGCGAAATTTTCATAAAACCGTCGTGGCCAAGTGGCCGTGTTTGTGGACTTGTATCTTTCTAATCAAAGAGAACTAGGACGTGAGACTTATACCATTTAGAAGAGCTTACAGCATAGTGTTTGAAGGGTCAAATGCGATGTAGAGACACTAGCTTGCCTCGTGTAAAAACTACTCTCTTTTAGCCCCGTTATCGCCCAAAAACAACAAAAGCACATAAACCCCCCTACTTTGGATAATCATTGCGACCAAACCGTAAGAGCTTAGGACCTCTAGTTTGAACCATTAGAAAGACCACGGACAAACTCTTGAAAGAAACAAGAACGTAGTAAAAACCTATTAAGGCCTCGTTTTTATTCAATTGCATTTTTTGTCCATTTATGCCAAAACAAGTGAATTTTCTTATAAAATTTCAAGCATAAAAATTGTAATTTTTGTAAGATAAAGTTTCTTTTGGACTAAAAATGTAATTTCTGTGAAGTTAATTATACAAGGGCTGATTTTGTCAATAACCCATAGTTGAGGGTTTAAAGTTTCATTTTTGAAAGTACGAGGGTAAAAACTGTAAATATTTAAAATTGTAAATTATAACATTTTGGAAACATAAAATATTTAACAACTTGGATTTCAATAAAAATTTATTAACAATCATTCGAGCCTAAAGATAAGTACGATAAGTATTATTAATTTTGAAGAGACTTCATGTTATCTAATTATCGATAAAGCATTAACATTGCATAAACTTGAACTCGAATACTAAAAACATGACATACTAACTCAGGTCACGAGTCGGAGAAGTTTATTCACATTACTTAATTTGTTTTCCATCCAGACTACTGTATCGAGGTGAGTCATAGCCCCTCTTTTCCTTATTTTGAATGCTTTGGGGGAGATACATGCTCAAATATTGCTTGATAATTGTTACATTTATTTTCAACTCTTACGAATTACCGTGAGTTCATGGCCCCTACCTTTACTTGTTTTTATACTATTTTTGGGGGAGATACATGCTCAACTATTTTCATTTACATTTAAAAGTACTTTACACTTTTACATACTACTATGATTTCATAATCACACTTTATACGTTTTGCTACAAATCTGAACACAAGTACTATCTGTATGCTATCCGAATTGTTATTGCTTAAGTTACTTACACTATTGCCACTGAAAGTCCCTCATATCATGAACCATTAATCACTTGCGAGTGAACGCGAATATAGTGAATAGATCTATTGGCAGTTGACGCCCCATTTGTGTTAGCCGGATAGGTAACCAAATGCACTTTATTGAGAATACTAGGAGAATGGCAAACTCCTACCGAGGGCATTGTTGCTCACATCATTATTATGATGTTTGTAACTTACGTCATTATTATGACGCGTTAGGTGTTAAGGTTTGCGTTCATGAGACTTAAGGCAATATATACTGTTGCAATGATACAAATGCTGCAACTACTGAATTTATGGGTGCAACAACATGGCCCGACCTTGAAACTTGTGTTCAACTGATTACTAAACAAACGAACTATGGGTATATATCAACGTAACCCACTACTTATTTCATCAATATTTGTATTTATTACAATAATCGCTCAAACTCAAAACTATTGAACTCAACTGTTTTATCTATAAACTCTATGAACTCACCAACCTTTGTGTTGACACTTTTTAGCATGTTTATCTCAGGTTCATAATTTACGAGGATGACACGGAAGGGCACGGATACTCAAGAAGGCTATATTATCATTCGAAAACTTATTCAATAAATTGTAAAACCACGGGACCTCATTTTGTAAACTCGATATTTATATAAATCGAATGATAAATCTTTTAAATGATCTGATTAGAGTTCGTTTTCGTTATTGTAGCTGTTGAGCCATGAAGTAACACCCGTTTGAATTCAGCTGCGTATCACGAAATGGGGTGTTACAGATTGGTATCGAGCTGCGATTATAGAGAAACGGATCTAGTTGAGGTCCGAACTATAACTATTTTACAAAGAAAACATTTTATAGCCTTTTCGCCTCCGTGCCTTCCATCCTCCGTAATTATGTGACTTCTAGATAGTTTAAGCTACACAAACACTTTAGTATACCGATATATACTTGATCACTTTATACAAAATAAACATACTTGCATGAGTCTATTCTAAGGCATTATGACTTAATCACATTTCCCGAGCATGTACCTACTTTTATATTTTTCAAATTTATGAAACCTTCTCAAGACATTGTAACCAATTACAATGGTCTCTCCTACTTATCTTATTCACACTAAACATATATACTCACCAACTGTTTTGGCAACTTTCCTTGATTTTCTTACTTCCATCTCTAAAAAGATGAGTGTAAATACTCCTTCTGTACTCTCAGAATACCTGAATCTCCTTGTAACTCATCAGTTAAGTACGAATGTTAAGTCAGAAACTCTTAAGTAGGATGATTTACAATGTCTTTATTTAAATGGATTGGGACGCCTTTTTATTTAAATAAAGAAATTGTGAATCGCCGAACCATAAGTTTATATTCCTTTATTTACATTGTTTGGGACGCCTCTCTATGTAAGTAATGGATTGTAAATGAGTGGGCTTATTTGTATCTGAAATGATATAAGAACAAACTCGAGGATCACAAAAAAAAAAAAAAAATTCACAAAGATATATGGCAAACACAAATAACGTAAATTTTAGAATCCATAAATATTAATACATAATGATATAATTAGCATCGGTAGTGCTAATGTTACAAAAATCACTAAATAAGGTATGGTATCGCCAAATGGTTGATCCGCCAAGCTAATGAAAACACGACTACACCTATGAGAGCGAGAATCATGATCGGATGCGATTATCTTGATTCTTACGTATAACAAATATAAATGAGTTATTAAGCATGGTGAATGAAATAACAAGAGACGTAGCTCAATATATAAAACGCTTCCTTTTTATAACGAAAAGTGGGCTTCAACCCATTAGTAAAACAAACAAACACAACCCACATTTAGATTAAACGGGCCTCGGCCTAGATTACATAAACAAACACACCATTAAGCGTATTGGGTTTCAACCCAACAACCAACACAAAACCACAACTTAATACTAACGCGTACGATTACAAAATAACATAAATTAAACAACAATTTATTTCAAACATTCCTAACATAATTACCCCCATAATTTATCCACGCCGATGGCTAGGATCACTAGTGGTACAAGGATCACTAAGATCACAGCCAAGAACACATAATCTTCATCCGTAACGTTGGCTAAATAGATAGCCGCGACAACAACATATACGAGTGCAATAACGGTAATAATGTGCGGCATTTTGAAAGTATGATATGAGAAATGTAGGTGGAAAATTTAGTATGAAGGAATGAGGATTAAAATGGGGTATTTATAAAAAGAAAAGTGACCGTTGGGGGTACTATTCCTGACCGTTGGGAGTACTATTCCTGACCGTTGGGGGTACAATTCCTGACCGTTGGGGGATACTGTTCATGACCGTTTGAAATTACTATTCACCTTACTAAGGAATAAACTAATTCATCATCTACAAAAGCTGAAGTTCAACAACTTTCTCTACATTCATCAATTTCTCACCCGAAATTTTACTTATTAAAAGACAGTTTTCAATATTAATAATTTGATTTTCACAAATCATTATGAACCATGTTATTTTCAAAATTTATTACTAAAACATGATGACCTTTATAAAATAACAATCTTCACTCAAAATAAATTTTCTTAAGTTTATATGACCTTTAGAATAATGTTATTCACATGTAAAAACAATAAATTTTAACATATAAGCTTTTACAAGCAAAACCACATTTCATCCTCATTACTTCAACATTTAACATGGACCGAATCTCGGGACGAGATTCAATTTAAGGGGGTGAGACTGTAACCACCGGTAAATTTCAGCTCGTATTAAAACTAATATAATATTCTAACGAAAGAATACTTATCTATTTTCTACGTCCAAATTTTTTTTTTAAAGAACGATATCCATTTATTTGATCACAACAACTAGCCAATGTGATGAAACTCACATCTTTAATAAACATAAACATCTTTATATGTTAAACTATAAAAGTTTTCAACTTTTATTTACCACTTTACGTTATTTCGTTAACATTCGATTATTAAACGTTCAAACAAATCGTTTTCTACCTATTAGAGTTTTTACGAAACCGTAAATTATTATAACTATGATTTTGCACAACTAAATTATAAATGCTAAAGTACAATATTTTATAGCTAATGTACAAGCTTTTAAAGCACTAGTCTTAAAAATAAATTTCTTATATTTAATAAAACTAAGTACAACGTCATAATGCTTAAAGTACAAGTGCGTAAACCACAAGGCCTAAAATTATATTTTCACTTGAACTTACTTAAACTTAACTAAATACCCTAATCAAGTTTCTTACACATTCGAACCTCATGAACAACCACATCTAGCTTATAGTACAACCACCTTAAGCCTAAACTTGCCCTAGTTCTTGTTCTTGTCCAAATCGAACCCTAACCATCCAACTCTCTCAAGGCTCAAGTTTAGCCACATCATGGATACATCACCTTGTCCCTTGAAGAGTTTACCATGGTCAAATATTAGGGGCAAGACCCATGGCTGAAATTTAGCCACCATACGCCACCCTCATCACCATCACATGCACCACACAACCTTTAATACTCCACCTCACCATGTCCCTTACACTTCAACATACTTTCCAAGTGTCCATAGCATTTCCCTCCTATAAATAGCAAGCCATTCTCATGCATTTGAACTCACACCATTCGAACCACACCTAAAACACAAACAAAATCAGTTAGTCATTGATCTAAGGGTCCTAGTAGCAGCCAAGTAAGGATAGTATAGAGCCTAGAAGGAAGAAAAGAGTCTTGTTCCATTTAGAAGCCAATCTATTCTCATTTACGGTTCTTGTCAAAATCCCAAGCATGTGAGTCTTTTAAACTCATCCTATTTCATTCAAACTTTTAATATAAATTGCATACTGTTAAAAGGATTTTATAAGGAAAACGTAGCAATTTGAATCACTTAAAAGCGGGTACACGAGTCAAAAGTTAGGGTCTAAACAAGTTGCCAATAATCGTCGAAAACTTTACGTGACGAGAAAGTTCGGACACGCAAAACGAGGCATTTCTGGTCCGTTTCATGAAAAGTTAAAACACGAAAGTTGTCCGAACGACGTTTTCTTCAAAAACTCGGGAGCACGGGTCTAGAAAACGCAAAACGAAGCCAGAATTTAATAAAAATACCAACAATTGTTAGGTATATCTTACAAAAACGCCCAACACCCCTAACTTGCCCGCATCTATCTATTTGGTGCTAAAGGTATTAAGGCTAACCAAAGCACCGTTGTAAACACCACCTAGGACACTCTAGAACGCCCTATAACCCGGTTGAAAAGCCTAGTCGCCACGTTTAAAACCAATCTTTCATTTTGGCCAAAGTCGTAAACACCAAAAAGTTTTTACAACAAATATTTGGGAAAATATGGGATTTTGATAAAATTAAGTAGGAACTATCTTAGAAACATTAGAAATGGGTAAAACAATATTTCACAAGGTTGGATGCAAAAGATATAGAGCTTTATGGGTTAAAAGCGAAATTTTCATAAAACCGTCGTGGCAGTGGCGTGTTTGTGGACTTGTATCTTTCTAATCAAAGAGAACTAGGACGTGAGACTTATACCATTTAGAAGAGCTTCTGACATAGTGTTTGAAGGGTCAAATGCGATGTAGAGACACTAGCTTGCCTCGTGTAAAACTACTCTCTTTAGCCCCAGGTTATCGCCCAAAACAACAAAAGCACATAAACCCCCTACTTTGGATAATCATTGCGACCAAACCGTAAGAGCTTAGGACCTCTAGTTTGAACCATTAGAAAGACCATGGACAAACTCTTGAAAGAAACAAGAACGTAGTAAAACCTATTAAGGCCTCGTTTTATTCACCCGTACTTTTGTCCATTTATGCCAAAAACAAGTGAATTTTCTTATAAAATTTCAAGCATAAAATTGTAATTTTGTAAGATAAAGTTTCTTTTGGACTAAAATGTAATTTCGTGAAGTTAATTATACAAGGGCTGATTTTGTCAATAACCCATAGTTGAGGGTTTAAAGTTTCATTTTGAAAGTACGAGGGTAAAAGCGTAAATATTTAAAATTGTAAATTATAACATTTTGGAAACATAAAATATTTAACAACTTGGATTTCAATAAAATTTATTAACAATCATTCGAGCCTAAAGATAAGTACGATAAGTATTATTAATTTTGAAGAGACTTCATGTTATCTAATTATCGATAAAGCATTAACATTGCATAAACTTGAACTCGAATACTAAAACATGACATACTAACTCGGTCACGAGTCGGAGAAGTTTATTCACATTACTTAATTTGTTTTCCATCCGGACTCATTGTATCGAGGTGAGTCATAGCCCTCTTTCCTTATTTTGAATGCTTTGGGAGATACATGCTCAAATATTGCTTGATAATTGTTACATTTATTTTCAACTCTTACGAATTACCGTGAGTTCATGGCCCCTACCTTTACTTGTTTTTATACTATTTTTGGGGGAGATACATGCTCAACTATTTTCATTTACATTTAAAAGTACTTTACACTTTTACATACTACTATGATTTCATAATCACACTTTATACGTTTTGCTACAAATCTGAACACAAGTACTATCTGTATGCTATCCGAATTGTTATTGCTTAAGTTACTTACACTATTGCCATTGAAAGTCCCTCATATCATGAACCATTAATCACTTGCGGTGAGCGAATATAGTGAATAGATCTATTGGCGTTGGCGCCCATTTGTGTTAGCGGATAGGTAACCAAATGCACTTTATTGAGAATACTAGGAGAATGGCAAACTCCTACCGAGGGCATTGTTGCTCACATCATTATTATGATGTTTGTAACTTACGTCATTATTATGACGCGTTCGTGTTAAGGTTTGCGTTCATGAGACTTAAGGCAATATATACTCTGTTGCAATGATACAAATGCTGCAACTACAGAATTTATGGGTGCAACAACATGGCCCGACCTTGAAACTTGTGTTCAACTGATTACTAAACAAACGAACTATGGGTATATATCAACGTAACCCACTACTTATTTCATCAATATTTGTATTTATTACAATAATCGCTCAAACTCAAAACTATTGAACTCAACTGTTTTATCTATAAACTCTATGAACTCACCAACCTTTGTGTTGACACTTTTAGCATGTTTATCTCGGGTTCATAATTTACGAGGATGACACGGAAGGCGCGGATACTCGAAGGCTATATTATCATTCGAAAACTTATTCAATAAACGTAAAACCCGGGACCTCATTTTGTAAACTCGATATTTATATAAATCGAATGATAAATCTTTTAAAATGATACAATTAGAGTTCGTTTTACATTATTATGCTTGTTGAGCCATGAAGTAACACCAGTTTGAATTCATTGCGTATCACGAAATTGGGGTGTTACAAGATATTGGTTAAGTCGATAGTCCGCTTCATTAAACTTGTATATCAGTATGGTAAGGGGTGTTTGGATTGATTGCTAAAATTGTTTCCAAGGTTGTTTTGATCTGAGTTCTTCACTGCTTTAGTCTTTAATATCCCTAATTAAGTTATTTGAGTCTTCATTTACACCTGTTTTACACTGAAAGTCAAAGTTAATTTGCAACTGCTCTTGTGTGTTTATCTGTTGGAACAAGGTCATAGAAATCAAATCAAAAAGGTCTAAAACTTGTTAAGCTTGCCTGATATAGTTGCATTACATCATACTTGATCTATATCAGTCTTATATTTGCTTTCAAAATCCACCAAAGTCAACTTTTAAATCTGTTTCAAAAAGTCAAAAAGATGTCAAAATGGGTTTTTCACGAGAACTTGCTGCATCTGCATAGATGTCATTAAAGCTTTTAGGTTCGGTTTTGGGATATAAGCAGTTGGCTAGGTGATCTTTAAGGCCTCTTATCTATTTTTAGCTTAAACTTTCTGGATAAGCTTGAGCATAAGCTCAAAGTTAAGCCCTGTTGCCCTGCTCCAACTCAGTATTAACTGAGTGATTTCTCAGATTTTGAACAAGCACACATGGAGCTTGTATAAGCTGTTAAAGGCTGGTCTTTTAGTTACAAGTAGTTACTTAGGTCTAGTTTAGGACTTAATAATTGGTTTTTAGTTTGTAGCTTGTTTGGGTGCTTATTTTTGGACTGCAAGTAGGCACCAAATTCTGTTTTAGCTCATTAGTTCAAATCATCAAGTTTGATCAATCTTGTAATCCAGTGTTTAGAGCTTATTGTTTTTAGTTGCAAATTGGTTAAATTAGTATATTATTGCTTCTGTAATCAGTGGGTTACTTGTTTGGCTCATTTGGCTTATTTTAGTGCTTATTCACAAGCACTTGTGATATCAGTTGCATTTTTCTCTATATAACCTACTGTTTTTCCAATTTTCATAGCTTCTTAACATCATTTTAGAGTTTTCCTGAAATTTTCAGATTTTTATAAGCTGTTTTGCTATTTTTCTTGATTTTAATTAGTTTTTAAGCATTTTTAATTAGCAATTAATACAAAAAATTCAGAAAAGGTTCAAAAAAATAAGTTTTCATTTTTCTTAGGTTTAGATAAATATAAAAAGTGAAAAAAGTAATTTTCCAGATTTTTCATAGTTTATTTGGTAATTTTTAGTAATTTAATTAGTTTTTAATAGTTTAAAATTCATAGAAAATAGAAAAATAATCAGAAAAATACAAAAATAGTTTTGAAAATTCTATTTTGATATTTTAGATTTTTCTAAGTCTTAATTTTATTTTTCTAGCCTAATTTCCCATTTTCTTGTATTTTAGGTAATTAATTAATAGTTAAAAATAGTTTTTAATTAGATAGTTAGTTTTAAAAATAATTTTCTTTTTCCATAAATTTTCTTTTATCATTAGGATTGTAGAAACATCATTTCATATTTTTAGGGTTAATATTGACTTAGTTTCACTTTTTTAATTTGTGCGTCGCGTAGATTTTAATTTTAGTTTTATAAAAACATAAAACAAAACATCATTTTAATTATAGTGATAGCGTTTATTTAATAGATTTTATCTTTTTAATCTCCTCTAATTTGCATTTTAGTCCTTGTAGTTTGTATACTTTTTCCTTAGTCATAATAATTGAGAATCCCTTTTCGTTCAAACTTCTCGATCATTTGACGTTGATTGATCCATTGCATAGCTCATTTGGGACATAACGACCGGGAGACTCTATACTCCTCGGATCCTCATTAATTTCGTGCTTAAGCAAATTTTAAAGTTGGTTACGGTCCGCCATTCACAAGTGGCGGGCTTGTGTGATTTAGCTTATTTGTTTGGCGCGATCAAATTTTAGGCGCATTCTTGGGAGCTATCTTGATAATCTTACGTTTAGCAGATTAGTGATTTGGATATTCACTCTTTGTTCATACCATCCATCTCAGTATATGTTTATATTTTCTTATCCAAAAATACCAAAAATACTCTTCTCATTCCTCTTATTCGTTGATTCTATTTCTCTTACCCTCTTTTGCCGTTTAATTCTATTCTTCGTATCCTCTCAACTATTTGATTCTCTTCTTAATCCTCTATATGTTTAATTCTTATGTCTACAATCGTCAACTTCATCGTCAGAAATGTGTGTGAGCGGTGTGGAGGGCCTAGTTCAAGCGAATTTTGCAATTCGTGCGAATTATCCATCAAAAATTCTTTTCAAAGTTATTTCGACCACCGCCACAACCACGAAATACATTCTAATCTTGACAAACCGGTTCAAGCGTCGGAGCTACCCCAAGCACCCTCCGAGGATTACAAGGACACTTTCTTTGAAGATAGAGCCCGTAATCTAATCGAACAAATTCAAGCCGATGAAAAAGGTCGAGAATTAGAATTGATTACGATGAACCCGTTCAAACACGGTGACTAGCAAGAATGACTTGCCTAATCTTCACGTTCTCAAGAACCAAAACCGGAGACCATAACGGAAGTGGTGGAAATTGCTAGCTCTCGAGCACACCACTTGTCCCACCTCCGGATTTTTACGAATGTTCTTCGAGACTTGATAGTCATTCGGATCACCATGTTGGTTTTGTTGATTCTTTGAATAAACCGATTCCTCTTCATAACTCTCAAATGCAATCGTTTATTCCTTGTGTCGGTTGTGGTGAGCCTCTTTATGGTTCACCACATCGTTGGTGTACTTGTGTACAATGTGGTAATGATATCCATAACGGAGTTGTTTGTTTTGTGGTTCAAGGAATTCATTTGATTATGATCCTAATCCGAACTCATTTAACGACTCCTAAAACTTTTCCAATTACCCACCACACCGACCTATCTTCATATAATCAACACTCTTGCTGTGAATATTGTGGAGGTCCTCACCAAGGATTTGAGTGTCAATCCGGAAACACGTTTGTCTATGAGCAGTTTTCGGTGATGCTCGAACTTTGGTTATAACCAAAATCCATATGATTCACTGTCCGGACTCAGCAGTTTCTTGTTATGTAGTCTTGTGGAGGTCCCCATTTCAGCTCGATTGTCAAATAGGGAACCCGGTTCCTTGTTACAATCATGACTCTCACATGTTTGAAAATTTTCAACCTCCACAGCATTACACGGTTCAAACTCCATCGAGCCGTTATCTCATGAAATCTCCGGGATCTTGAAACCGCAATGAAAACACTTGATGATATGATGAGTAATTTTAAGAATCAAGTGAGTGGTGAAAAACCATAGGAGAATTGCTGGTCAAGAAGCAGAAGCTCGCAAATCTAAGGAAGAATTATTTATCCTAGAGCAAGCGGCTCTAAGGCGTTCCCAATTTCTCAAGGCAGACTTTATGGCGATGGCGAGGAGGGTTTTATCCTTTAAAAGTAATATTTCTCAACCCCTAAGTCGGTTGATATTCCGGTAGTTGATATTCCATCTCAAACAAGCGCTATCACACCCGAGATTCACACTCGCTCTCTTATCATGGGGGCGAGCATCTCGACACCTTTGTTCTCGAAAAGGAATCGGACGAATTCATAAAGTCTAGTGTTGAGAACCTTGTCCCAATCCCGTGAGAGTCACGGGAACTCTTGATCATGTGTGTAATATCCCTCCTCCTCTTGTCTTCCAAAATGATCATGTTGAGATGTCCTCCGATTCGATGATGATGATTCGTTATCTTGCGGAGACATCATTTATGTGGAAGATTCACCTTCCGAGCTTGTTAGCTTAGAAGAGAATGATGAAGTTCTTGACACCGAAATCAAAGATGAAGCTCTTCGAGCAACATTATTGAATGTCGGTCTTCTCATTTCTAAAATCGAGGCTTTCAAAGAAACCAATTTCATCTCCTATCCCCACTAAGGATAGTGACATTCTTTCCGATGATTCTATTCGGAAATGAAAGCCTCTGTTTTGATAATATGGGAGAGAAGATTAGTGGCGGTACCACTTCTCATTCTCATAATTCTCTCCTCAATCATGAATCATTTACTTTTGAGGAGTTCACCGGTGAACCCACTCATATCAATTCGAATATGATTCATTCACTTTTGAGGAGTTCTCGGTGAACTCACTCATATCATATCTCCGGAGTATGATAATTTCTACTGATCTAGACACTCCCAGATTTGTCTTGATCACATAAGCTCTAATGATGAGATTCATAATCACGAAATTATGGATCCTCCTATAGATGAAGATGAGTTAGTCATGATGTTTATCATGATTTTCTATCTCTTCTTCACCTATCCGTGACTTCTCTGTTCTTCACTCCTTGGGAATGAAGACATTATCTTTGATCCGGCATTTCCATATATCATTTTGAGCCGGTTCTATGTATATCTCATCGGTGTGGAACTTTCGCGCTTCAAATGTTTGTCCAAACATCTTGAATGAAAGTCCGATGGAGATTGTTTCTTCCACTTTGCTTCCCCATGAACCAATGAATTGGGTCGAGTCAAGCTAGCGACTCGAAATCAAAAAAAAAGAGACGCACCATATGGGTTTTCACCCATATTTCGACTTCTTACCCCTTTCTACCACCTAAGTGTGGGGTGATGCCCCACATGTTATCAAAAAAAAAAAAAAAAAAAAATCTTTCTAAATAATGGCGTAGTATTTCCCTTTTCGTTCTTTGTTTTGGCATAACCGGGTACTTTGAATATTGAGGGCAATATTCATTTCTAAGTGTGGGGGAATTCTCACTAATTTTATCATATAATTATACCAATTCCCGTTTTGGCCAAAATTTTTTTGGAGTAAGTGTTTTACACTTTCTCATTTGGTTATCGATCGCATTTATGCGTAAGACAAAGGATTAGCTAATCCAGAGCAAGCGGCTATTGGTAAGATTTATCAAATCCGTTGACGACTTGCAATTTGCCCAAAATTGTATGGTATTCAACTCACCATATCCTAAAAAGTGAAGAGTTGGCTAGCCCGCAAGATTATGGCTTGTGGTAAAGGCGGTGGAAAAACCATAATTGGTAATCGGCTCACCAAAGATAATATTGATAATTTATCTAAGAGTTGGCTAGTCCGAAAGGGTACGGCGGTAAAGACAAATCAAATCCGTTGAAAGGCGGTGGTTTGCTCAAAATCACATGGTTATCGGTGTACCATGGTTCTTACTTGAACTGAAACATTTGGCTACTCCGAGTAATGGCTTTTGGTAAAGAGATTAAAATCCATTATGTTTTCTCAAATCATTGCTAGGGACTAGCAATATCTCGATGTGGGGGATTGATGAGTGTCTAAATACTCATCATTTTGTACAAAATAAGCGCAAAATCATCGAAAACACTTAGAAACACATCAAAATGATCAAAATATCACAAATCGGTGTTTTATGTGTTTTAAATGCAAAATATCAAAATCGGATGAAAAACATATCAAATTTGCAAAATTGCGGTTTAGTCCCCAGTTTCAAAAGTTGTCAAAACAGTCCTGAGCACTTATTTTAAAGAAAAGTCACCAAAGGTCCTTTTGGAAACAATAATTATCACATTTAGTCCTTTGGTGAAAAATCTAAAAGTTTTGAGAAATTACAGTTTTAGTCCACGAAAATCCAAAATGGTCAAAACTAATCCTGGAATTTCACAATTGGCAATAATAGTCCTTGGATTTTGGAGATTGTCAAAACAAACCCTTGGATCATAAATTCGAGAAAGTACATGTTTGGTCCTCAAGTTTCGGTTTACAAATTTGGTCCTTTGGTTTTGAGATATTACACTTGTGGTCCTTATGTATTACTAAGCGAACCATTCGGACCTAATTACAACCCAAGCCCAAATTAAACCCCCGCCCAATCATATTACCGGTCCTTTTCCCACAACCCGACCAACCCAATATTTAAACATAAAAGCAGACCGCCCCAAAATCCTGTCTTCCCAAGCGGGATTATGCTCGCAACTCAACCCCAGCCACCTCTTTGCCACTCTACTACAACCTTTGTCTCCCCTCACCAACCTCTCAATGCATTTAATGCAAAGCCTTTCCACATCTCTAATATCAAAACCAAATTTCCGCCAAATCCCAAAGGATCGCCAAGATGAATTCTAGCCAATCAATGGCTTAGATTTATCTTTGGGATTTGACCGGAAGAGAGAGAAGCACTGGAGCATAAAAGAGACAAGAGGATGCGAAAGAGTAGTTAGTTTTAGTTTTTAAAATTGTATGTCGTTTTAATATTATTAGGTCTTAATTAGCTTCTCAATTGTATTATCAAATTATTTTGTACTCAATTTATTTGTTCGATGTATTAAAACCTTTATTAAGCTTTAATTCAAGTTAATGTTCAAATTCTATATCTTATGTTCCTTTGTTGAAATTTTTACCGCAAACAACCTTGTTAAAGCTTTGAAAGCGATTAAATTTTAATCTCATACAAGCTTGTATTAGCTTGTTATAGCTTCTGCAAGCTTGTTTCTCGGTTTCAATAATCTTTGGACACTAGTCAACAAAAGTCAAATTTGGAGCAAGAATGATGCAAGGATGATATGGGTTGATTCATGAGTGAAAATGGGTTGAATTGGAAGCCGATGGGTTGAGTTGGATTAGGTTAGTGGTTCCTTGTTTCAGCGATTGGCAAGCCATAGTGGCTATTGGACCAATTGTAAGTGCATATTTCAAGATTCTTAGCAATATCTCTGTTCTTGTTGTTATAAGTAGTCATAATTTGTTTAAAAGTTGTTTTAGGTCTAGAAAACTTAGTTTAATCATGGGTATTGGTTAAGTCGATGATACGCTTCATTAAACTTGTATATCAAGTATGGTAAGGGGTGTTTGGATTGATTGCTAAAATTGTTTCCAAGGTTGTTTTGATCGAGTTCTTCAACGCTTTAGTCTTTAATATCCCTAATTAAGTTATTTGAGTCTTCATTTACACATTTTTAATTGAAAGTCAAAGTTAATTTGCAAGCGCTCTTGTGTTATCTCTGTTGGAACAAGGTCATAGAAATCAAATCAAAAGGTCTAAAACTTGTTAAGCTTGCCTGATATAGTTGCATTACATCATACTTGATCTATATCAGTCTTATATTTGCTTTCAAAATCCACCAAAGTCAACTTTTAAATCTGTTTCAAAAAGTCAAAAAGATGTCAAAATGGGTTTTTCACAGAACTTGCAGCATCTGCATAGATGTCATTAAAGCTTTTTAGGTTCTGGTTTTTGGGATATAAGCAGTTGGCTAGGTGATCTTTAAGGCCTCTTATCTGTTTTTAGCTTAAACTTTCTGGATAAGCTTGAGCATAAGCTCAAAGTTAAGCCCTGTTGCCCTGCTCCAACTCAGTATTAATTTCTCAGTTTTTGAACAAGCCTGCACAGAGCTTGTATAAGCCTGTTAAAGGCTGGTCTTTTGGTTACAAGTAGTTACTTAGGTCTAGTTTAGGACTTAATAATTGGTTTTTAGTTTGTAGCTTGTTTGGGTGCTTATTTTTGGACTGCAAGTAGGCACCAAATTCTGTTTTAGCTCATTAGTTCAAATCATCAAGTTTGATCAATCTTGTAATCCAGTGTTTAGAGCTTATTGTTTTTAGTTGCAAATTGGTTAAATTAGTATATTATTGCTTACGTAATCAGTGGGTTACTTGTTTGGCTCATTTGGCTTATTTTAGTGCTTATTCACAAGCACTTGTGATATCGATTGCATTTTCTCTATATAACCTACTGTTTTCCAATTTTCATAGCTTCTTAACATCATTTTAGAGTTTTCTGAAATTTTTGATTTTTATAATTTGTTTTGCTATTTTTCTTGATTTTAATTAGTTTTTAAGCATTTTAATTAGCAATTAATACAAAAAATTCGAAAAGGTTCAAAAAATAATTTTCATTTTCTTAGGTTTAGATAAATATAAAAAGTGAAAAAGTAATTTTCCAGATTTTTCATAGTTTATTTGGTAATTTTAGTAATTTAATTAGTTTTAATAGTTTAAAATTCATAGAAAATAGAAAATAATCGAAAAATACAAAATAGTTTTGAAAATTCTATTTTGATATTTTAGATTTTCTAAGTCTTAATTTTATTTTTCTAGCCTAATTTCCCATTTTCTTGTATTTTAGGTAATTAATTAATAGTTAAAAATAGTTTTTAATTAGATAATTAGTTTTAAAAATAATTTTCTTTTTCCATAAATTTTCTTTTATCATTAGGATTGTAGAAACATCATTTTCATATTTTTAGGGTTAATATTGACTTAGTTTCACTTTTTTAATTTGTACGTCGCGTAGATTTTAATTTTAGTTTTATAAAAACATAAAAACAAAAACATCATTTTAATTATAGTGATAGCGTTTATTTAATAGATTTTATCTTTTTAATCTCCTCTAATTTGCATTTTAGTCCTTGTAGTTTGTATACTTTTTCCTTAGTCATAATAATTCAGAATCCCTTTTTCGTTCAAACTTCTCGATCACTATACGTTGATTGATCCATTGCATAGCTCGCTGGGACATAACGACCCGGGGAGACTCTATACTCCTCAGATCCTCATTGATTTCGTGCTTAAGCGGTTTAAAAGTGATTACGGTCCGCCATTCACAAGTGGCGGGCTTGTGTGATTTAGCTTGACTGTTTGGCGCGCATCACACTTCACATTTATTATCATCACCAAACTAATCCTACGCATACAAATCAATCTTCAAATCCGGTGTTCTGATCTTCAATTTGTAAGTGATTTTGTGTTCTTAACAAGTTTTTAAACAATGGTTTTGAATTTCATGCGAATCCAACGGTTAAAACTTAAGATTTAATGATTTTAGTGATCTACGCATAAGCGTATGAACACTTAATCGTGTTTTTGTGTTTGAGGTTAAAATAATTGTGTCAAAACGTTTCTTTAACATCACTAATACCATTCTTACACTCAAAACACACCCAGAATCACGTATTGATTGAATTTGAAAAACTAGGGTTTATGCGTGGGTTTGGGTATTTTCAAATGTGAATGTTTTTGGTCAAAAAGATTGTTGTGTGATGTTGTTATCATGGTGAATTGATGATATCCGGGCTTTAAAACAACCGAAACACTAATTGATTGTAAATTAGAAATTAGGGTTTAATGTTCTTCAGCGTTTGGGTATTTTTGATTCATTGAGAGTTTGATGTTAAAACTTGGTTATTACACTCACATGACATCTAAAACCACCGGAAAAACTTTGGTGTAATTCACGTGGCTAAAAATCTTCAGCGTAATCTTTGAACTATTAAGGTTTTGGTTTACGCATAAGGTTCTTCTGCCGTAATCGTTTGATTAGTATTTGTGAGTAAATCATTATACAATGAATGTGGGTGTTAATATTGATCTTGTGATGAATTTATTTCGGGTTTGCTACTCGTAAAAATCGAGAATCAAGGTTGTTAACCATCTACGCATAAGGATCACTTTACGCGTAGCATGTTATGCGTAAGAGTAATCTTCGGCGTGGCGTTCGGCGTGGGTTCTACAAAGGGACTACGGCGTATCCCGTGAAGGATATGCGTAACAATGACCTCACGCATAAGGTCTACTCACGAGTAAGCCTTGCAGCGTAAGGTTTATATACGCCACGCGTGAAGCTTTACGCATAAGGTCCCCTGTTCCGCGCGTAATATTTCTTACAGCGTGAAGTCGGGATCCTACGCATAAGCTTGCGTTTCTGCGTATATTACTCCCTGCCACGCATAAGCTACCATTTCTACGCCTAAGCCTTGATTAAACCTTCATTATGAATTGTTACGCGTGCAAACTTGTAAATAAATAAATCATGGCGTCACGATACCAATAATGTCACTAATAAACTTAAGCGTTTGATATGTTGTGAAAATAAGTGATAACATAAACTTTAAAACCTAAAGTTAACTAACTCACGAAACTTATCACGACTTCATTAGACTATTGGACAAACAAGTGACTTTGGACTCGTAACAATCATTGACTCATCACATTCAATAATTAGACAATAAAACCGTCTGTTGACTAACATTATGTCTTTTGATATGTTGGTTCTTTTGGCTAAATGTGTTTCAGATCACGACATGGAAGCTCAAATGAATGTGGATGCACCAAACGTTCTCACCATTGCTGATATTTTCCCGCATGGCTATCCAATGAAGATTGGAATGAAGCGATCTCGAGTTGACTTTGAAACTCTCACCGCTCGGAATCTTCTTGTCTCATTGCGTTGGATATTCGAAGAATCATCCCTATCATAACATGCTCACCAACTCGCCTTTGTTCGAGATCTACATACGATGATTCGGAATACAATGCGATGATCAAAGGTCAAAATCTCGTGACGGTGGCTCGATCACAAGCAAATCACCATCACTCTTGCGTCTTACGGGTTGTTCTCCTCATTCCCGACATCATACCAATCGAATACTCACGCACCTCTTGAAGAGACGGTTACGCAATTCTTGATTGATATTGGGTATGATGAAGCTTCGAGGAGTTATTAATAAGCATTCTCACGTGGATCTTAAGAACATTCCTCGGCCTTGGAGAACCCTTTATATCATCATCACAAAATCATTTACGGTCATGGCGGTGGCTATGAGCATCCCAAGCTTGTGGGCGCAAATATTTTGGGCTCGATCAACATGAAACACATCGAAATTGAAGCTCGATATGGGATGACATGATGACTTTCCTCAAAAAGCTTGGATCAAAGATTTCCTTATATGAGATCCACAAAACTGTTGATCCAAAGAGCTCTTGGACTCAATTCTGATATCCCCAAGAGAATCAATGACCCCGACAATCTTGACGTGTTGTCCGAACCCACTCTAACGAGTCGATTTAAGGAGTCAACTACCAAGAAACAAGGTCTTTGTGTTCGGATCTCCTTCTCTCGGATGAACTCAAGCGACTCTATTCTTATAAAAGATATTTGGTAGGCGTGAAAGAGAACAAAGTTGGTTTTCTTGATGATAAATCTTCCGTACACCTACAAGGAAAACCGAAGAGGAAGTGCGAGGAAGTACTATAAGCACCGAGAGTCGAGAAAGTTCCCAAGAGGAATCCTCCTCGTAAAAGGACCATTCCTCTAAGGAAGATGTTCCCATTCCCGTGCAAAGCCTCGAACCACCAAGAAAGCTAGTGGATGAAAGCTCAAGATACACAATCGGACGAAGAGGTCTTCTACTCAATCAGCAGCAAGCACCTCCTTGGAGCAAAACCTCCCATCCACTAGCATATATAAGCAAAGGAAGACTCAGGTGATTGAGCACGAAGAGGAAAGCTCGGAAGAAGAGCCACCGAAACCGATTACAGGAGGAAGTTCAAATTGTTAGACTCCAACACGTTGCGAAAGAATTTGCTAAGGATCAAATGGGTGGCCCCGGAGGGTCAAGTGGTGAAGTTCAACCTACACCGATCGATGCGGTTAATCGACCCGATAAGGGAACTGGTGCCACCACTTTGGAGCAACAACAAAAGCGTGGAAGATTCTATTAAGTATGACATTGAAGAACCGAAGCGAAAAGTCCGAGAAAGATAAAGATGTTGATTATGATATGTTTCTTACGGATAGTCCTACGCTCAAAGAAGGAAACTTACGAACCACCAAAGGACACAGAGTCTCTTCACATCTCATCATCATCGGTTTATCTCTCTCCTCACCACCACCATCAAAAGAACAACGGATCCACATCCGGATCGTTGAAGAAGCCAACGCCTCTTGGATTTCTCAAGCTAAGACACGAATCGTTAAAGGCGTCAAACATGTCGGAAAAGAAGGCGTGCTTTACAAGAAGTCGAATTTTCTTCTCGATCAAGTACAATACCTTCATGACAAGAATGTCGAGATGAAAGTTGAAAGGGAGTATGTCCGTAAGCTCATGAAAGATGATCTTCAAGGAAAATGGACGAGATGATCAAAGGATACACTCACAAGTTCCTTCTTGACATCGTTCTGGAATTACAAAGGAGATGTTCACCAAACAACTCTATCCGAATCTCTTACACCGCCAAGCAGACTATGAAATCAACCCCAATGCATGTGAACATCAATCCGGTTAATCCCATAATCTTCTCGGATCTTTGAATTGGTTAACGGATGGTAGCTCAAATGTCGAAATGATCGCAACATTTGCCTCCTACGAAGGTAAATTGTTTGAAGCATTCTTTGGAATACCAACTAAAATCGCATGCGAGAGAAAGTGAAAGGCCTAAGCGTCCACGCGACGATGAAGATAAGGATCGGGATAAGAATGGCGAGCATAAGCGCGCGAAGAAGTCGGTGAATCATCTTTATGCAACCTCCACCCCAACGGACTCCATTTCGACAAAGGTCTCCTCCTCGCTCTTCTTGAAAAACCTCGGGATTCTTACGAGTTACCACCCAGACTCTAAAAGCGGTGATCACTTTGAGTATCACGGGTGGTGACGATGAGGAATTCCATGAGCCCCAACAACAACCCGCCTCTCCCGACAAAGTTAAGAAACCGGGATCCTCATCCGGGCCTAAGAAAAAGAAGAAGAAGGCGCTAAGGCGGCGTCGTATCATGGCTAGATGAAGATGACACCGATGAATACGATTGGTTTTCTACACTTGTTAATTCTACTCCTACCCACACGAAGGTCAAGATCGGAAGGCGGTAGTACATTGGAGCATGCTAAGTTCTTGCAAGAGAAATTCCGTGTGAAAAAGATGGCGAAATCGAGTTGAAGCGCATCAAGAATGAAGCATTTCAAGCGCTCAAAGACGACTCGAAAGTGCTATTGAAGTTGAGTATCACCTTGATAATATAGCACGAGCTATGTCTAACAACATGGATTGGCTCAACCCGAAGCAAACATCGACTTCACCAAAGCGGGACAACCACATATTACACCGACTAGTCTAAAACTCTACCAACAGTTGGCCAACCAGATCGACCTAGGATTCCATTCCGATATTTCTTCAACAAAGACTTGGAATTTCTTCACACGGTGGCGATGGTTTAAGGAAATACGCTACATCTCGACACTTCCATTCCGTGACCATATACTCTAAGCGCATAGCCATCGAGGAAAGGGCTAACCACATGTTCTCCAACAATGTGGCAAGTATATGACCGTGATGCATTGTATGGGATTCACCATTGGCGGAACGCCGCGAATCTACTAAAGAAGCTTCGAGTTGAAGTCTCAACATGAAGTGTTGATTACTAAAGCAATCGTGGCCATTAAACATGTTGATTTTTCGTCTAAATGGGACTACACTTTCCTCAAGAATATCGTGGTCAAAAGGTAAGGCGAAAGGATTATGCATTCTCGAAGCGGACTTTGAGAATTTGTCTATCAACGACATTGAAGAC
This sequence comes from Chrysanthemum lavandulifolium, assembly GCA_022545495.1. Classification (NCBI taxonomy): domain Eukaryota; kingdom Viridiplantae; phylum Streptophyta; class Magnoliopsida; order Asterales; family Asteraceae; genus Chrysanthemum; species Chrysanthemum lavandulifolium. Next base: position 106,897,385 of record CM040244.1, read on the forward strand.
ATGTACCTTGCCAAAGTGCAGTCGCATGAGACAATTCTCATTGAAGTGCAACGTGAATACATCAAGTCCTTGCTTATCTTCATCGGAAGAATAGTAATCAAAGAAGCGTGTAGAAGATCTCCAACTTGCGGTTGAATCATATCGAGACCGTGTCAACTTCACTCCACCTTAGCTAGATCTTCCGACATCAACCGACTTTCACAATACACCCTCGTCGACAAACCATTGGCGTCGTTTATCGCGTTGAACTTCAACGAAATTGCTTGATGGCGTGTAGAGATCTTCACAAATTTGGGGATCACACATGTAAGAAGGTTAGGGATGGCTTGGCTTATCGGTTGAAGGCGATACATGAAGGCATTGAGTCTCGGCGATGGAATTCTCAAGATCGAAGGGATGTGAAGAGGATCATCACTATGAATGATGAAAGGTTGTATCGAAGGGACCGATTCGAGAACATTAGAGAGCTTTGTAGGTGGTCATCCCAGATTGCTCTTGCGGCTATCAGCATACATTCGCATTCTTGGCAAGATTGATGGACTTCGGTACCCTTGAGCGCTTCTATTTCATAATATTTTGGATGTGTGATTTAATTATGACGATGGCTTGTGCACATAATAACGTTGTACAACCCGTTCTTGTCAAGAAAGGACCACGTGGTGCGCTTGATTGCCACAATCCTTATAAAAGGAGCGAAAGCTTATTACTTTTGAGTAAAACCTATCAAACCTTTCATTTTTCAAGGTTTTGCTCAAAAGAACAAGTACTTCTCCTTATGATTTTCAAAACCTCAACCGTTTATATCACTTGATGAGGGGGAGTATTTGACTTATAAACTTTGTTCACAAATTGTTCACTGTGGTCATCTTCCCATAAAACTCAAAATGGTCATATTTATTCTCAACATTTCTTCAAAATAACATTTATATGCCATTTTGAGGGGAGAAAATATGTGATAAGAAATATGTTGTGATATTGCTATTCAATCATCGTGTGAAAAGACTTCAACCCATGAATTGACGGATCGAATAGTCTTACATTGAAAAGATGTGTCTTCAAAGACTTATCCTTGTAAATTGTACCTATTCGAGAAGCTCTTGATAGACATGAACTTTGACGGTTTGACAACCTTTTGAGGTTTGTCCACACCTTCAAGGTAGTTATTAGAGCTAGTTGTCACCTAAAAGGCGACAATGTACCTCTTTAACTATGCAGCGTAACCGTGTCCCTCGGGGGGCTGTCTATCTTGAGTCGATCAATTCAAAAGTGCGAGCTCTTTCCTCATCGCTGATTTCCATAAAACTCTTAAGCACATGTGGAGGGGAGTATTTATGCAAAATATTTATCTCTCAGCAGTGGTACTAAAATGTTTTTCATTCACAAACACTTTGAGAGATTTTCATAAAAATGGTTTATGGCAACATAGGTTAGTCATGGAGTTATAAGGTGACTAAGGTTAGGAATAACAGTCTATGATCCTTGAGCGGAGGATCTACCAAGGACACTACCAATAGTTAGAATTAGAAGTCCTTAGGTATGATTGGAAAAAGGAGAAAATGATAATCGGAGAAAGAAGGAGTTGAAGAATCAAAAGAAATGCAAAGAAAGGGTGAAAAGAAATAGCCCTCGGATTATTCAACTTAGGGCGCACACCGGCTCAATTCATATACTCTTGGTTGTCACTTAGTGACACGGTATTGAAGATTAAAAGTCGTCATGGACCCGATGGACGCATGCACTAAACCTTCTTAGCCGCTCAAGTTTCTCTCAATAGAAGCTTGTTTCATTCTCACAGAGAACCCTACATAATCTATCGGTTCTCTTAGAGATTCTTGATATTGAAGAAGGAGACCCTCTCCCTAGTCTCCGCTCGGAAAACCAAAACGCACTATTAAGTCTAGAGCCACGAGATTCATAAAAGATCTCTTAGGAACACTTGACATTTCATCACTTGTCGTTCAACAATAAGAGCGTCGGTAGTGCGTTATCGAGTCATTCACGGATCTTAGCAATCTGTCGAGAACATTTATGAGAGGTTCACAACTATGATCCTCGGTGATTGAATGGAAACTCTGCCGGTCAACATCAAGCAGACCACGGCGGGTCACTTCCGTAACTCCCGCGGATTACGCTTAGTGTGTCTCAAACGGTCTCTGATCGTGAGGTGATGCTTGGTGTACCTCGGCGACTCATCGAATCAGAGGTGTACCGGTACATCGCGTTATCTCACTTGTGGGACTCCGGTTGAAAGCGGCCGTTGTGAGCATTAGAGTTGTGTTTTCACACTATGATGTTAACACTCGAAGTTCAAACTTGTAAGTGCGGAATCCGCTTATTACTAACCGTTTTCATGTTTTCTTCTTATGGAAGCTACGGAGCGGAATGATCGTCTGATTCTTCACATGCTCATGCCAACATCATCACTTATGGAAGTTCTATCTAAAAGCAACACAAAAGTCGAATGATTCTTCGTCAAGCCAAAGAATCTACAAAGTTAATGACTTAAAAACTTCATCGATCTTGAAATCCAACGTCAAAGGCGTGTGAGCATGTTGAAGAATGACGTGGACAACGGAGAGCAAGCGAGACCTAAAGCGCACTTGATGCGCACAACAACAACATACTATCGGTACCATCACAAAGAACAATGATCAAAGAACAAAGTTAAAGATGACGTCAAAGCAAAAGCTGTTTAAAGAAAACAATTTCTCTACCTTTGGGAGATTGTTCAAATCAAGGCAATTCTTCTCACAAGAAAGAAGAATGTCGAAGGCGTCAAAGCTACTATTACATCAAGACCTTCACCGTTTACATTCATTCATCACCAACACTTAGGGAGATTGTTGGAATCACTCCTAAACCTATATCAAGTGTTAGTGATTCATATGTAATAGTTAGCTTAATTATGGCCTTTATGTTTGTTATTAGCTTAAGCTTATGTAGAAGGCCCATGAGCTTAGGCTCATGTCCATTAAGGAAAGGAAGGGAGTAGGAGTGTTGCCCTAGCTCCCCTTCCTATAAATACCTTGTAATAACCCTCACTTGAGGGTTGGTTGTTCAATTTATCTCTTTCACTCATCTCTACGCATAACCGGTCTTATATTTACGTGTGTGTGTGTGTTTGGATATTGTTCAACCGATCTTATCTCTTCTCTATTCTTTCTATTGATGCTTGTGTTGTAAACTTAGTGACCTAACATTGCGAATCACTATTCATTGCGGGACACTGTGATCATAACTAAATGTGCGCAGGTTACCTTTTTTGAGTACTCTTTGCATCTGGTATAAAGGTTGGTGTATACGTTGATATAAAAGACAGATAAAAGCAACACCATTTGAGACATAATGCGCTGCATATCTTTTCCATTGTCTTCAACCAACAAAGTAGAAAAAACCTGCAATGACACATGCATGCCTATTTTAGTAACTGCAACTGCAGCAATAAACCTAAAAAGAGCATATGTAATAACACATGGAAACCAAGTGCAGTGTTTCGAGCGAAATCAAAGGACCTATGCAAATAGTAAAAAAGTCGCCTTTTAGTTTGTAATGGTAAGACCAGATATTGTATAAGTAAAATGCGTATATTTATAGCAACACATGTGACTGAAAACTATTTTTATCTGTGGAGGAGAAGTGGATGTAAAAAAAATAAATAGTATTTGGTTTATTATGTGCTTTAAAAATCGTTTACTTACATGTCAGCACATGAAAATAATGGCGCTTACCATGGGTTTTAATATATATAGAGGTTCAGCTCTGCGAGTATGGGAGTTGTACCAGAGACTCAGTATGGCTACAACCAAAATGTGGATATGGGTGCCTTGCCAACACATGGGATTTGACAAAGTATGCACCAAAGACATAAATCTGAAAGCTATCGTCATCGCCACAATGACTTTAGAATACATAAATAACCATCACAACATTAATCGCACTTATTAACAAACATGTGTTGTACCAAGGTAACAAAAAACACGATCTATTAGGTGAATATCTGAGGCACACTAAACCGACAACAACTGTCATCCTTTTAATATATAGGCGCTCGGATATGCAAGTATGGGAGGCGGTGCAGAGGCCCGCCATGGGCTGCAACCACCTTTGTGGATGTGGGTGCCATGCCATGCAGCGGAAGCCAATAAACCACGCTCAACAAAGACATAAATGCGGAAAACTATCGTCATTCGCGGTCGACATTATATATTATGTATTATCTATCTATACATAATAATCATCAATATTTCTTCTAGTAAGTTTCTTTATCAAGTGCCTTTATTCTAAAAAAAAATATAAAGCAAGGTTGCAACATCCTATTGGGTTTTGATGAACAGAGCAATGGAAAGTAAAATAAGAAACATAATATATATTATGCTCATACCTCATCACCACAACATTACTGAAATAAAGGCGCCAGATAGGCGTATTTGTTTATATCATTGGACCCATCCTCTTGATCTTCAGTAATAGCCTTTATTTACCTTTTAGATGCCAACGGGTATACCTTCATAAAACTATATTGCGATATTTTGATCGGAAGATAGTTGCGCCAAGAGTCTGAAAAGAACAGTTACATTTGCAGCATCTGCAATCTCAAAAAAATACCAAAGTAACATGCTTATAAAAAAGATACATCGACTGTGGCGGCAACCATTATGGGTTGCCCTGCGAACATGCGGCTAACCTCATGTTAAGGGTCAGTTCTGCAGATGTAAAATCTGAAGCAAAATACCGGCCATGGCTGCAATTCCAGACTGCCTTGCCAAGATACCAGTATGAGCAGATTATGTAAGCGAAGCATTCAATTGCATACACTCTTTTTTTTTCTTTGTACGTGCAAGTAATGAAGTTTAACGGTGAAGAGGCCAATCGGTTTCACGACAAAAGTGGAAATGTCATTTGGGCGGTGGCTCGGATGGCGAATATTCAAGCAAAGAGAATACACCGCCATGGCTAAAGCAGGTTGTATGCCACCCTACCAAGATACGGGCCATTTCATGTTTGCCGAAGAAAACCCAATTCATCACAGCCTAAAAAAAGAAATACAAACGGCGACCATTTAGCAGGCTAGCTTGTCAAAAAAACAAAGCCACACATAATAACATTCACCTTTTTTTCATCTGCAATCGACGATCATCAAATCAAAGTTTCAAACAATCACATTTCACCAACATCAACATAACAAACCAAACTCTTGTCTGTAACACCATCATTCAGTGGAAGTCGTACCCAAGATATACTGACTAACAACGGGAACATAAGAAACAAATGCTTGCGTGTAATAGCAACATTAAAACAATTTCTAGACATGCCAAACCAATTCTGCCATGTAAATTGCTATCAGTTGTGTCGCAAATGAGAAAACTAAACCTATAGAACCAAAATCGAGTACAACCAAGCATGTCTGCAAACATGGCATTGCTATGGCCTGCCAAGATACAGGGCATTGCCATGGCTGCAAGCTCAGCAAGCCTACCCCGCCAAAGCAGCACCTGAAAACATGGCAGACTCACAAACACCTGTAGAAGTTCTAATATTTAAGTATAATCTAATTGACATAAACTGATTAAGCATAAGAAATAAGATCCCATTTCACCAATATCAGCACATGGCCGAACTTTTTTTTAGACAGACTAAATCAACATCAATTATGAAAAGAGCACTTAATTTTATCATCATCAAACTGATTTATAAACTTGAAATTAGAAAACAGCAAAAATAATTTTAGAAACCAAAAAAGCTTAAATCAAAATAGCTTTACAACAGTTTTATTGGAGGCCATTTAAGGCATAGAGAAACCACCAACATACATTATTCATGACCAACACCTGGTTTTTCCCCCGCTTCCTTTTGACCCATGTTTGCCAAACAGTTTCATACCTATCTCTTGACAAAATGAGCATTAGGAGCGCCAAGAACCTTCTCATCGGTCCAAATTAAAGGGCCCATTTTTTAAAAAAAAACCCCACTTACACTATTCATAAGAAGGCCCAATGAATACATGTATTTGATGTGAGCATATGTTTGACCAAATATTTATAAGGCTCAGATTTGCACATTTAAAATCTGAAACAAAATACCGCCATGGTCGCAATCAAAGCCGCCTCGCCAAGATACCAAGATCGGCGGATCATGCAAGCGAAGCGTTCACATGACGATGGCCGACAACAGTTGGCATCATTTTAATATACAGTGACACTTAGATCTACGAGTATGTGAGCCATACCAGAGGCCCTCCATGGCTGCAACGACAATGTGGATGTCGGTGCCATGCCAACAGACGGTAGCTGATAAAGTACGGTCAACAAAGACATAAATTCAGAAAACTATCGTCATTGCGGCAACAACCTTATTATATATTATGTATTATATATATCTACATAACAATCAGCAAGGTTTCTTCCACTAACCTTCTTTATCAAGTGCCTTTATTATAAAAAAAAATTATGAACCAAAGTTGCGACATCCTACTGGGTTTTGATGGAGACAGTAATGCAAATAAAACTAGCCAACATAATATATATTATGCTGATACCTCATTGCCACAACATTATTGGAATAAAGACACCAGATACCCGTATTTGTTTATACTACCAGACCCATCCCATTCATCTTCACGCACACCCTAAGTTTACCTTTTAGATCCGATCAGGTGTGCCTCCAGAAAATTATCTGGCGATATTTTGATCCGAAGATAGTTGCGACCTTGATCGAAAAGCGAGTTCTGATTGCACAGTTGCAACCTCAAATAGATACCAAAGTAACATGTTAAGAAAAAGGATACATCCACCATGGCTGCAATGATTATGGGTTGCCCTGCCAACATGCAAATAATTTCATCTTAAGGCTTAGATTTGCACACGTAAAATCTGTAACAAAATATCGGCCATGGCTGCAATTCAAAACTGCCTTGCCAAGATACCAACATCAGCAGATTATGTAAGCCAAATATTCAATTGCATACAGGTATCATCATTGCCTTAACCAAATATTTTATTCTTCACGAGTGCAACTAATGAAGGTTAACGGTGAAGAGCCCATGATGAGTTTCACCACAAAAGTGGGAATGTCGCTGGACAGGTGGCTCAGATGGGCGAATATTCAGGCAAAGAGGATAGACCCGCCATGGCTGCAACAGTTGTATGTCACCCTGCCAAGATACGGGCCATCTCATATTTACTGAAGAAACCCCAATTCATCACAGCCTCAAAAAAGGAACACAAAGGGTGACCATTGAGCAGGATAAAGTAACATTCATTGGGCCTTCTTTGTATTTGTAATCCACAATCATGAAATGCAAGTTTCCGACAATCACATTTCACCAGGATGAATGCAAAAAACAAACCAGTGTTTGTAACAACATCATTCAGCAGAAGCGACCATTACAGGCCACCAAGATACAGGTCACTGCTATTGCTGCAAGCTCAGCAAGCCTACCCCGCCACAGTGTCACCTGAAAACATGGCAAAGCCACAAAACATTTGCAGATGTTATAATATTTCATTAAAATCTAATTCACATAAAGCTGTTTAAGCATGAGATATAAGAACTCATTTCACCAACATCAAGATATGGCCAAAAGCGTTTTTTACATAGACTAAATTGACAATAATTATGAAAAGAGGAGTTAATTTTATCATCGTTAAATTAATATACAAACTTGAAAGTGGAAACGCCCAAAATAATTTCACAAAATAAAAACCCTAAATTAAACCTAAACCACGATTAGTATAAACTATTTAACGTCATAAATTAAACATAAACACCAAGAAAGTGGAAAACGCCCAAAATAATTTCACAAAATAAAAACCCTAAATTAAACCTAAACCACGATTAGTATAAAATATTTAACCTCGAAATTAAACATAAACACCAAGAATAACGAGCCTAGGAAAAACTAAGGGAAAAAACATGCAACCTAGTATCTAATCTTCCAAGCAAGAAAGTCTGTCGAAGCTTATTTGGATCACAAATAATTGATCCACCTAACTTTAATTCGAGAAATTATACAATATATGAAGCAAGAAAAATATGTGGAGCAAAGAAAGTGATCACTGTAGCACCGAACAAATGGCAAAAGCCCATCCACAAAAGCAATAAAAAGGATTGATGGTAAGTCCAATTGTAGCCCCTCACAATCGCTTTGTACCAACAAAGAAATTCATTTTCTTCGATAAAAAATCGTCGGATAATTTTAAGGGGCACACCCGATCGGATCTAAAAGTTAAACGTGTCGTGTGAGTGAAGATGAATAAGGAATGCGCCGGGTAGTGTAATGAAACTAACCCAAGGGGCCCGACTAAAAATAAAAATACCACAACACTATTTATAAGAAGGCCCAATGAATGTAATGTAGATAAATGTCGACCATCAATATACGGGGTTCGGTCTTTGATTTGCTAGAGGATTCGTGGTTCAAGCAATGGAAAAATGGTGGTCGTATAAATTTTCTTAACGAGTATGTCTGCGTTAGATGATATGACAAAGGAAACGAGGTTGAGAAAGAAATGTGACATGTCCTTTGTTGTATCAACAGTACCGAGCAACAATCAATCAAACTTACTTGATGCTCGATGTTTTATAAAATTGTGTATTTTGAGGAACAAGTTTTCGAAGTTATAATATAAATACATGAAGCACTTTAAACTGCCCAAAAGAAATATTGAACGTGTTAGGATCGTATGTATGGATGATTTGGTGAATGGGGAGGTCTTGGAAGATTGAAAAAAGCCATCTTCAAGTTAGTGAGAGAAAGTATAGAGAGAAGGGAGAAACTATGTGTTTTATTATTAGGAAAGATGAAAATTACACTAAGAGACTCACCCTCCTAGGAAATTCTAGGAGGGTATTTATACCTAAACACATATAACTATGACTAAATGACATAACAAGCCCTTGTATTTAAGGTAACAAAGATAGAAAATGTAATCCCGTCAATGTCGTTCCATTTACGAGTTAGGAGCGATTCCAACAATCTTCCCCCAATGGGACGACATAAGGGATTACTTATACCATTTCCTACAAGTATAAAAAACAAATAAAGAAAGGTCTTCATAAGCTCTTCAAATGCTGAGGATGATGAAAGTTTACGCTCTTTGTCTTCTTCGTGTACCTCGACTTGAGAACCGTTTTCTTCACTTGTAGGCAAATGATGTAATATGCATAAATTAAATTAACTTCCCCCAATTCATGCCGCTTGTCTTTAGCGACTTCTCCAGACACTCCTTTTTGTGAAGTTTGAATCGGCTTCCCCAACCGACAACCGTCTTGATGATTCGAAACTTTGATGTAGTGAACATTTCCTCTAACTTTTGAAGTTTTCGATCTGCAATGAATTTGTAGATGAGCGATAAACCACACAAGGTCGTCGACTTATTACGGAAAATCCGTTCGGGGTAACATACAAGAAATCGGCAAGATCTTCTCACATATGTAGATGCTTCAAACCAAACAATCCACGAAAGGCGAGATGAAACGACTTCCCACAGATGTTGCGATCTATCGGAATAATAGTTACTTGTGAATATGCAATTACTCGATAAAGTAACCGTGTAAGTCATCATAACATCATATTTAGGTAACTTCACGCACGATAACTACGTGAAAGTGAGGCGATAACACCAACTTGAGAAATTTGCACCACAAATTTTCTCATTTCTTCCCCAGTTGAAGAAATTCATGAAGGAAATGGGTTTTCGAAAAAAATCCAAAAACATCAAAGAAGCAATGAACACCTATACTCTTTCCCCGATGTTTTCAATGAATCGAATCATACACCACGTATGTTGATGATGAATTGGAGACAATGAAACCATGTATGTCAAGTAATCGAACAATTGTGAAGTACTATAAATATCATGTGAGAATCAATTCTCGATAAGACTTCTACTGCTCGTGTATACTCTTCTCGCCTAACTCTTTACCGACCCCATTATCATTACGCGGCTTTTTGTAGTGACTACCGATGGATAAAATCAATATGACGAACTTGAGGATGAAGTAAAATAACCCGAACTTGTGACTTAAACTTGCACTATTGTCGAGACGAAGAACCCTTTTCTTAACCCCATCGAAAAAGGTAAACTTAAAGTTTCTCAAATTATCCACACCTTAGTGTGACACTTGAGCACAACAACGTAACTCCTTAAAAGTGATAGCTATACTGTTGTGAGCACAACAACGTAACTCCTTACATCGGTATAACTAGACAACTCAAGTCTTTGTCATTCGTAGCAGTTAAATCTCGAACAAGGATCTCGAAGAATCATGCATCCAACCAACCCGATTTCTTCAAAATACTAAGTACACGCCGTGATATCCCACTTCAACCTCAAATAAATAATAAAGAATTCACGCCGTAGTCACATCTTGCGGTTAAATGCTCAAAACTAGCCTTCATTAACGGTTAAGATAAACTTTGATAATGGTTTCCCGATCTTGTCAAAAATTGTATCCTCGTGAAAATTATAATACCAAAATACCACTCGTTTTCACCAAACGTTATACCAAATGAAAAACACATTTGAATGGTAAAAAATTCAGCTCTTGTTTTCAATTTAGCAATCGGTTCAACGCAACCAAGTCCAATGAATCAATAATGTAACTCGAATCCCACGTTTAATCCACAAAAATAAATAAAAACATTTAGGCCCAAGCTAACAAAAAGAGAATCCATGTAACGTTAAAACAAGACTCGGGCGAGCAATAACCAAACATCGGCCCATCAAGTCCACGAACAGGCCA